>MVGT01001922.1:611434-633433 GCA_002174775.1 Macleaya cordata | reverse complement strand
ATGCTTGCCCAAATTTGACTACAGGTTGGCAAAATAATACTCATACTTGCCCAAATGCCCAACAACCTTTGCCCACGCTTGCCCAAATACCAGGTCAGGTTCGGGTTGGTCGGGTTGACCCAACCCAAGTCCCACCCCTATTTTGTGGGTTCTATTGGGCATTCTCGGCAAAGGAGGTATAGTGTGGGTATAGCTTGTCCGAAGCCTCTAACCCGTCCAACTTGCCTGAGTCCCACCCCTAAGTGGAGCTGCCCAAGATCTTTATATATTGGGTTTGCAAGGTTCTCATATCCCATGTGGGACTATTCTCAACACACTCCCTCATGTGTGGAATTATTTTGAGCCTCACACGTGAAACTCTATTTTGGGTGACGTGGAACACGTGTGGCCGTTGAGCCTATCACGTGTGGACCTACTCTGATACTATATTAAGTTTGTGGGAATCCAACTCAAAACTAATTGGCAATGAGTGGAGTGGCCTAAGATCTTTATATATTGGGTTTGCAAGGTTATAATATCCCATGTGGGACTATTCTCAACACACTCCCTCATGTGTGGAATTATTTTGAGCCTCACACGTGAAACTCTATTTTGGGTGACGTGGAACACGTGTGGCCGTTGAGCCTATCACGTGTGGACCTACTCTGATACTATATTAAGTTTGTGGGAATCCAACTCAAAACTAATTAGCAATGAGTGGAGTGACCTAAGATCTTTATATATTGGGTTTGGAAAGCTCTCATATCTTATGTGGCACTACACAAAAAAAGTGTTTTAGGGACGGTTAAAAACCGTCTCCAGTACTCAGAAATCGTCCATAATAACCATTGGCGATAGTTTTTCAACCGTGGACAACCGAGGCGCCGCAGAAAGTATTAGGGACGGTCTTTGCGACGGTTTTCATACTGTCCCTTTATGGATGGCAACGGGGCGGGGCGGGGTCGAATTTGCCTCCCCCATCCCCGTCCCCATCACTATTCGGGGCGGNAATGTAAAAATAATTAACATACATATATATTTATATGATAAAAATAAGTATATAAATAAATATATAGATAATTTTATAATTAATTATATATATTTACTAAACGGGGCGGGGACGGGGTGGGGAATGTGATCCCTGTCCTCGCCCCATCCCCGGGCGAGGATGAAATTTTCTCCCCATCCCATTAGGGGCGGATCCCCGCAGGGACCCTAATCCGTGGAGATTTTTGCCATCCCTATGTCCCTTATGCTTAGATTATTCGCGACGGTTTAAACCGTCCCAAAATGGGTATTTAATTATAACAATTTCTTACTATTTTGGACGCTTGTAAACTGTTCCTAATAGTTTGGGACACATATTAACCATCGCGAATAGGTACCGTGAGTATTAATGTCTACACTTATTGGGGACGGTTTGGACCGTCCTTAATTTTATTTTATTTTATTTTTAATTTTTTACACCTGTTCACTTGTCATTACAATTATCTATTCTGTACACTTATTTTCACAATACTTGTTCACCTGTCATTACATTTATCCCTTCTTAAATATTATGCACATTCATAAGACCAAAATAACATCTACATTCACAAGTCTAAAATATCATCTACTTGCATTTTCAAACTACACAGATCGTGCTCCTCAAAGGTCATCTACGACAGCAAAAACTGTCCCAAATTATGCATTTTTAGGGACTGAATCTGAATAATCCGTCCCAAATAATTGCCCATTAGGGACGAACAGCTTTAAACCGTCTCCAATAATCGATTATTTGGGACTCTCAAAGACCGTCCCTAAATAAGCGTCCCTAAAAGTCAATTTTTTTTTATAGTGTGGGACTATTCTCAACAAAGCTTCGCACTCGGCCTTGTAAAGCCGGGTTTGAAAGGGGCTCAATAACTAAGAGTCAAGCCTCTTGATCAAACTTGGCTTGGCTTTGTAAATTCGAGTGGGAGGCGCACTTTTTTTTTCTTTTTTCTAAAGGAGGGTCTAGGGCGAGATATATATATATATTATAAAGATGAAATCTTAGTTGTGACATGTCACCAACAAATTGATCCCTAAAATTTAAAGAAAAACTAGAGTGCTCATCAACACTAAATAAAAAAACGTTTATAAAAAGTAAAATATTAAAAAAAAAGTTTCTAAAAATAAAATACTTCATCAAAACTAAATAAAATAAAGAGTTTCTAAAAATTAAAATACGAGTCTAAGTTAAAAAAAAAAAAAAAAAAAAAAAGAAAAGTCCACTTGAACCCAATCATTCTTTATTTCTTTTGTTTGGGGAAAAATAGGGAACATAGCTATTAAAAAAAGACAAAAAAATTAGAAAATCTAACACTAATTAATATGATTAATCACATAGATAATCTTCCAATTAATGTAATCAATCAAGTCAATCGTGTTGAAAAAAAAAAATACTTTATTGTCCTCCATTTATTTGTAAGCAAACACCAAGGGCAGAATATTTGGGGAAGTTGAAGCTACATTTTCTATGGACTATAAAGTTGAACTTCTCGCTGATTTGTTGCCTGCGTTGGTCTTGAGTTCTTCCCAAAGTTCTACAAAATACCAAACAGTCAAATATTGGTGTTAGTAATGTTTCAATTTTAGTTGGAAAATAATGCTTTGCATCGGGTTAGGGTAGTTTTAGTGACGGAGACACGAAAGTTTTTTTTTGGTGCACACTTGAGTAAGATTATATGCCATATGTTAAAATCGGAGCCAAAAAAAAATATTTTGATTTGAGTTAAAAAAAATGATTTTGATTTGTGTTAAAAACACTAAAATAATAAAATTTAGCTTTAATTAAAAATTAAGATTATGTGCCATATGTTAAAATGTGACCGAAAAAATAATATTGATTTGTGTTAAAAGTAGTAAAATAATAAAATTTAGCTTTAAAAATTTTAGATAGGGCACGTGCTCCACCTCAGGCCTATATAAATAGGTTCCTAGGTAGTTGGAAAAAGTGACCCATAATAGTTAACGATTCAGGACTAAGATTGAGTAATTTTGACCTAATAATTTACTTGGGATCAACTCTGACCCAAATCCGCTGTCAGGCCTAAATGTATTAACCAAGTTACTTGGATAAACAATGAGTAGAAACACTGTTCCTCAAATCTATTTATTTTTTTAACTCAATATATATATATATATATATATATATATATATATATATATGAATCAGGATATATAGCACCTCTTATATAGCCCAATAAAGACTTCTCCATCTTAGTCATTGGTTTTCAATGTTTCAATGGTCTACATGATGACACGTGGTGAGCCAAATATGACTTGAGCCGGCTCACAAATTGGCTCGGCTAAAAAGGGGACAACATTCTAACCTCATTAACCCTAAAGAAAATATTCTCCAAAATTCGGTCGTCGAAGATCGAACCTTTAGTTATGTCTTCCAAAGACACAATGACCCAAAACTGATTTACAACCAAATTGTGATCCACGTATACGAGATCTAGGATGAACGGTTTATGGAGTTGAGCAATCACCGTCATACCACTCCATTAACCGCTAATCCCAAAAATCAAGTCCCAAAACCACTATTCTTCAGAGAGGGTTTTGTAGCTTGGATGGATTTAATGGTAGAGAAATATGGAAATTTGGTTAAGCCTGAAGAAATAAGAAAAACCAGTACATGTAGTAACTCCACCGCCACCAACGCCTCCATCATCACCGTCCCAACAATCCAGATTCAAAAAAAAACCCAAAAATCCAAAAACCCCACCGCCACAAAACTCAACCAGATAAAAAAAAACCCCATTTTAGGTTTGAGACACTTACGCACCAATTCAGAACAATCATCATTTTTGCTCCGAAATGGTGCTTCCAAGGCTGTAAAAATATGGTTTCTTAGTCATTATCAATACACTTTGAATTCTTAAGAAAACCAAAGCAAAGTTAGAGGTTTTTGGCATTATCAGAGATCAAAAAGAGTATTCTTGAGTTGTGATCGAATCTTGCACATTCAAACTCACAAATCCTACGTTAGACTCCATTCTATCCTGAAAAAATATTTCATATACCCTAGTGCAATTATAGGGGTAAAATATTGTTTGAAAGACAACGATTACGTGCCTTGGAGTTCTAATACCGTTCAAGTTTCCACTACTGTTTCTACAATTTTTTCAACAATTTTCAAACAATATTTTCACAAATGGAAGGAACAGTGTCACAATCCATTCAAGTGATGAACCAAGACTTCACAAGGCTTGAGAGGTTCGATGGAGAAGATTTTACAAGGTGGCAAGAGAAGATGATGTTCTTTTTAACAACGTTGAAGCTATCTTACATTCTGGGCGAGAATCTTCAACAAATTCCTGACGAAACACCGGAAGATTTAATTGAACTAAAGATGGAGAGAATGAAGAAGAAAGAAGAAGAATTTCTATGTCGTGGACACATTTTCAATGCACTTTTTAGCCCCATCTATACAGCCCATCGTCATATCCAAACTGCGAAAGAGTTGTGGACAGCCTTACAAGAGAAATACCGTATTGAAGAGGTGAATAACCAGAAATTCTTGATCGGTAATTTCATGAGTTTTAAAATGGTTTGCCACAGTAGTAGCAATCACCTTTATTATTTTTATTCTTGGTTTTGTTCTTTGAATCCTTCTTGAACTTATTGTTATTCTTTGGCTTAAGACTGGTATGCTTAGATTTGTTATCCTCAACCATGTTTGCCTTAGAAAGATCCTCAGATTTTTTTTCACGTTTCCGTGAATCTTCTTCTATACGAAGGTGATACAACAAGGATTCTATAGTGTATTTCTTCTCATCATGTTTGAGTTTCTTCTTGTAGCCATTCCATGATTTTGGAAGACATGCAATGATGACTCCAACCAAGAACTCTACAAATAAGTCTTGAAAAAGTCAAGGTTCAATAGGTACAAACAAGTCAAGAAGTGATTATGGAAAATACTAAAAATTATAACTTTCCCATTCTAAAATTCTAGTGTTGGTTTATGTATGATAGAGGATGGATACATATCCTTAATAAGTCCAAAAACCTTAAGTAGTGACTCAAAGGATCACTTCATGTGGACTTACCTATATAAGTGAAGAAATCATGTCGTTTCTATGAGAACTAGACACTCTCTAAAGCATTTATGAAATCAGGATATATGCGCATGGTCATTAATGTGCAGGATAATAAGAACACTCTACTAATGAAACAAGTATGTGCGACAATTCCGGCTTATCCTTAAGGGCCCTTGGTTCAAGATCCGTTCATCATAGTGTTTGGATAAAGCTTTGAATTATTTGCACTAAGTGAAAGTTTAAGTCCTAAAGATACTTATCATTTATGTACGAGTTTCGCGATAATGCCAAAGTTTGATCTCTTCAGTATCTTTATTGTTGTAGAACTACGTAGGCTTGATCCCATTTGGGTACGTAGGTAATCACTTTATGTGATGCAGCTATTCCTTATATATATTATATATTATTTTCAAATTTATATCAATTTTGAAAATAGTTGGGGATTGTTGTAAAATTTCCAAAATAGCTTTGGGTGGGTTTGTTACTTTAACTCTTCTTTGGTTTAGTCCAACATTGCTTGGGAGATATGGAAGGTTGAGGTTTATAAGTGACTACACTTATTAGAGTTTATCTTTTAAGTGTAGGGTCCTCATTGAAATTGATAAGGTGGTGGAAAGCACCACCGCGCACGTGCACGCGTACGTACATGTGTGAAAGGGCGATTGGGCGTTTAGGGCGCATTGGGTGCTCTTGTGGCGTACTTTGTACTTCGCACATGCACATCATCGCTAGGAGCTATTAGAGCCTTAATCTTTTCCAAAAATGGGAAGGTTTCACTGTAGTTGGTATCGATACCAGCTATAAGGAAGCCAACAATTGAGGCAAGTATCGATACTGACTAAGTCAGTATCGATACCTGCTGAAGGGGTGCGACTGGTAGTGTTCAAATCACTCCAGTATCGATACCACTCAGACTGGTATCGATACCAAGATGATCTGAAGTCATTTTTTGAATGATTATCGATACCCATTTAGTGGGTATCGATACCCACTCGCACCAATTCAGAACAATCATCATTTTTGCTCTGAAATGGTGCTTCCAAGGCTATAAATACATGGTTTCTTGGCCATTCTCAATAAACTTCGAATTCTTAAGAAAACCAAAGTAAAGTTAGAGGTTTTTGGCATTATCAGAGATCAAAAAGAGTGTTTTTGAGTCGTGATCGAATCTTGCTCGTTCGAACTCACAAATCCTACGGTTAGACTCTATTGTATCCTGAAAAAATATTTCGTATACCCTGGTGCAATTATAGGGGTGAAATATTATTTGAAAGACAACGATTACGTGCTTTAGAGTTCTAATACCATTCCTACAATTTTTCCAACAAGAGGTGTAAGCTAGAGAATAGAGAGAGAGAAAAAGGAGAAGAGTTACGGTGGTGATGGATAGAGGAAAAAAAAAGCTTAACCGAGCCAGAAAGAAAAGCCAGCTTAAATTATATTTTTGACTCGCCACGTGTCAAGTATATCTACCATCCAGTAAACATAAAAACAATGATCAGGATGAAGAGGCCAAGTTTGGGCTATATAAGGGGGCTATATATCCCCTCTCTCTCTCTCTATATATATATATATATGTGTATATATATATGTGAGGGAGGTTGTTAGGTCCATGAGTTCACTCATGTCATATTTGTCGAATTTCGTGTCAAAGGTAAACTCAAGATGGTCAATGTAACTTGAGTTAGAGTTAGTGAGTCATTCAGTTCGTTGCGAAGCAAAGACTCCAAGAAGCTCAACTCACCACCGGAACTCATCTTAGGATGGTAAGTGACTTAGAAACTCAATACCATAGGTGATTAGTTCATATTAGATCATATGAGAAACCACCGGAACTCATTTTAGGATGGTAAGTGACTTAGTAACTCAATACCATAGGTGGTTAGTTCATATTAGATCATATGAGAAAGTACGGAATGGCAAAAGATGTCAAAACCCCTTAAAACTAGTGTTTGAAAGAATGCTGTCAGAATACCACGGTTTTTCGGGAAACTGTGACCATTTGTACTGTGGCCAAAGGTTGGTTTCGAAACCAAGGAGGTTGGTTTCGAAACCAAAGTTGAAAAATGATGTCAGGAGGTTTTTGGTTTCGAAACCAACCATATTGGTTTCGAAACCAACCCTGAAAAATGCCAACAGATGGTTTTTGGTTTCGAAACTGACTTGTTGGTTTCGAAACCAAAGCTACAGAATGATGTTAGATGGTCTTTGGTTTCGAAACCAAACATATTGGTTTCGAAACCAAAGTTATGAAAATCATTCCAGGCCTTTTTTGGTTTCGAAACCAACCTTCTTGGTTTCGAAACCAACGCCCAGATATGTGCGATTTCAGCTGTTTCGTGAGCTGTAAAGTGATTCCTTTTCACTTTTTTGCACATTTCCTCTTAAGCATGTTTTAGGGAAATTATTGGTGCGTGGGGAACACCTCTAAATGGGATGAGGGATCAATGGAATGTCTCCTCATCTCCATTATTGTGTCTAGCTTTTGACCTAATACAACCTAGAGATTTCTGGGTTTGTGCTGGACATTTTGAGTTATAAATAGGGATTGAACCATCAATGTTTAATCAACCATTCACCCTATTTATCAACAAGTTCTTGGAGAGTTTCAACTCTAATTCTTTAGCTTCCAAGCTTGTTGTACATGCTTTAATCCTTCCCATTTTAACTCAAAACCTGAGTTTTGTTGCCGGTGGATTTCCGGTGGTTGAGCTTGAAGTTTCAAGCTTGTGGTGATATACTTGAGGAGTCAAGTATTGGTTCAAGGTGCGGGACTTGTGGAGTTCAAGTTGGAGACGCATCATCATCTACTAAGAGGCAAATTCGTGGATTTCGAATTTGTGGAAGAACTGTACACCGTAGCTGTTGGAGCGTAGAGGGAGTCGTAAATCGTGTCCATCGAGTGGTAAATCGGGTTGTAAGTTTTCAATAACTTTTAGTGGATTCTTGCTGGACTAGGTCCCGGGGTTTTTCCCAGTTTGGGTTTTCCTCGTTAACAAAATCTCTTGTGCATATTTTCATACTTGTTGTGAGATTGAAATATTCGATTCTTGTTCTTAATTCCGCATATTAAGAATCGAATAAGTCAATACTCTTGTTAGAGATTTTTGTTGTACTCTTATCACCTTAGTAATTTTTAATTAGGTGATAGTGTGATCCTTAACCATAGTCACATTGACATACGGTTAAATTCATTAACCGTAGGGCGAATTTAGACTTTCAATTGGTATCAGAGCAGGTTCACTTGCTGGGTTTAACAACCTAAGTGTGATCCTTGTTGTGACTTATGGAATCACAAAGAGAGGGTAGTGCAGTAAATTTACCTCCATTATTCAATGGAAATAACTATCCTTTTTGGAAAGCTAGGATGAGAGCTTTCTTAAAGTCTATAGACCAAAGAGTTTGGAGAACTATTGAGGTTGCTTGGTCTCCACCTACTATGATTGTAGGACCTAGAGACAATTCTAGAGTAGTTCCTAAACCAGAAGATCAATGGGATGCCATAGATAGTGAAGCTGCTACTAGAAATAGCAAGGCTCTCAATGCCATTTTTGCTGCTGTAACGGCTGACGAATTTCGTCGCATATCTAATTGTGAAGTAGCAAAAGAGGCATGGGACATTTTAATGGTAACCCATGAAGGTACTAGAACTGTAAAAATAGCAAAGCTTCAAATGTTAACCACCCAATTTGAAACCATCAAAATGGATGACAATGAATCTTTTGATGAATTCTATGCTAAATTAAATGAAATTGTCAACAATTCTTTTGCTTTGGGTGAATCTATTTCTAACTCTAAGATAGTACGTAAGGTTTTGAGGTCTCTTCCGGAGAGATTTCAAGCCAAGGTTACGGCTATCGAAGAGAGTAAAGATATTGATGCTATTCTTCCTGAAGAACTTGCAGGTAACTTAAAAACCTTTGAATCCAGTTTGCATCATTCAAGGACTTCAAAGGATATAGCTTTTGCAGCATCAAAGAATGTCACCTATACTGATTCAGAAGACGAGGATGATCATGGTGATAATAAGGATCTTGAGTTTCTTTTCGAAAATTTTATAGAGTTTCTTAAAGTCGAGAAAAGAAAAATTCTGAAACATGGGATTTCATCCTCAAGTAAGAGTAAGTCATTAAGTAAGGATAAAGCTCATAAGAAAAATAACAACTCTAGTGATATTCAATGTTTTAAATGCCATGGTTTTGGACACTTTTCCAATGAATGTCCCAACAAAAAGTCCAAAAGCAGGAAAAAGAGGATGGTCACTTGGGATGATTCAGTAAGTTCAAGTGACAATGAAGATAAAGCAAACTATGTGGCTTTTACCACTTCCTTGGAATCTTCTTGTGTCCACTCAGAAGATGAAATAAGTATGGAATCAGAAGATCTTCATACTGATCATATTGGAGACAAAGAAGAAACCACTAAGGCTTTTATTACCTTTGTGGAATCTTCTTATGATCTCCTTGAAGATTTATATACTGATTTTGAAGATCTTCAGGCTACTAAAGGAAGTAGTAAAGAGAACATTGAACTAATGGCTATGGCTGCATCTGTTGATCATGAAAAAGATATACAAGCTGAATCTAATGATCTTCGAAGTGATAGCGAGGATGATGTTGATCCTACAGAGTTGTTCTCAAGAATTCTTGAAAATAGTAAGAGCTTGTCAAAGGCAAACAAGGAGCTCAAACTAGAGAATTCAAGTCTTATGACTGAGAAGAATGATCTCACTCTTCAAGTGGAAGAAGCCTCTAAGAGGAAGGCAGAGGACAAAGAGATTCTTGAAGGAAAAGATAAAGAAATCAAATTCCTCAAGAATGAGCTGGTGGTGACTAATGAGAGAGTCACATCACTTCTTGAAGAGATACAAAAAATGAAGGATGAGCTAAAAGAGTCTAAAGAGATGCTCATAAAGTTCAATCATGGGTCGAATAACCTTGTCTCTATGTTGAAAGGATCGAAGAATTCGAGTGACAAGAAGGGACTCGGCTTTGATCCAAGTAAGGTTGCTAGCACCTCAACGTCGACGACCTTTGTGAAAGCTAAGACTCATCCTCCTCCTCCACAAAAGAGAGCAGTTAAGCAAGTTGACCAACAAGCTCCAAAGCAAGTTGTCAAGCAACATATCCCAAAGCAAGCTATAAAACCACAAGGTAAGCCTAAAGTTTCTAACATTAATAATGTGTGTTCTTATTGTGGTTATAAGGGACATTTGCAGAACAAATGTAGATTCTTTTTAGAAGATTGCAAAAAGTCTCATAATGTCAATCAAGATCTTTTAAAAAGAATCAAATCATTGAGTGACAAGGCTCAAGCATTGACTGGAGATATTGGAAAGCTTGACAACAACAAACAAGGTATGTATTCCTTTGGATCAAAATCTTATTCAAAGAAAAGGAAGAGAAACAAGACCAAAAAGGTTGTGCTTGAGACAACCAAACCTACTCATGTGGACTTAAATCAAATGAAGACATTTAAGAAATTCAAGGCCATATGGGTAAGAAAAAGTGATTTGGCATGTCTTGAAACTCTCACTACATACAATACTGGTAAGTCATCTAAGTACTTATTGGTTAGTGGTAGTGGTCGTACCATTACTTGATTGTTGATATTCTCACTCCTTCCCTTGTTTTGATTGCATATATAGTTGGGGTAGTTGAGTGAGTGTTCTACTAGTTTGCATTTTAGTTGATTGTTATGCATTCTAGTGTTTGTTGTATGTACTTGTAGATAAGTTCTTATTGCATTTGAACATGACATTTCATCTACTAAGTATCATACTTTACAGCATGCCCATTTATTGTCAAATCATTTTTGGGACATGTGTGTATATTTTTTTGTTTGTCATCTTGTTTCTTTGTCAATACTGAATGAAGTGTATAAACCTTTGTTATTGATTGAGAAACAAGCTACTACACAAGTAGTGAATATTGATGGTCAACCACATCAAGCAGAATTTTTTTCTGTAGGTTTGTATTCTCACTTTTCCCCTGTTTTGCATTGCATATTATTTTTGGGTTGAAAAATGAGTTTTGAAGATTAGTTTGCTTTCACAAATTGCATTCTAATACATGTATGTTTTAAGTGTTCTTCTTGTTGTTATTGGCTATCTTTTATAGAATACTTGAACATATAAGAGATTTCACAAATCTGAATTACTTTATTTTATTTTGATATAGCTTGTGAATCTCTTCTCTAAATCCATATACTCTCTTGACTGATCTATAAATCTTGTGCACATAAGAGCCTCTTGAGTAAGTGTGATTTTATCCTAGTTGAATCATTGGATGGGTTAAAATAAAGCTTATGATTCATTAATGGACTGAACTAGCTGGTTGGACTATCTCTCACTAGGATATTGTGTTTTGATGAAGTGCTGAAAAATATTGTTATATCTTGTTATGAAACATCACCAAAACAGTAAGCTCTCGTAAAAGATCTTGAGCTTGGTGAAACACCAAAAGAGTGAGTTCTCGTAAAAAAAAATGTTGAACTCGGTGTTTGAACATCAAAAAGAGTGAGATCCCGCAAAAAGATTGGGAACTCGATGTTCTTTATTCTTCATCTTGACCTCATAGTGACCCACTTGGTTCCAATACGGGTACTTTCTTGGTTGTGTCTCCTCGGATAAGAGTCGCTTGCAAGTTTAGGGAAAATATTGGTAACAAGTTGGTGATCTATGTCTCATGCTCTTGAGTTCCTCAAGTTTCATTCAAACTCAAACATGAAGGTCATTAATAGGTAACAATGTGAGATAGTTCTTTCATGCTAGGTAAGGTTCAGATTTGAAGAAATTGGTAATATGGATAACCTTATCTTATTTTCCTTTTAGGATGGTCTCACATAATGATATTGTTCTCTCAACACACACACACCATAATCAGAATATTGAGTGTTGTGATTTTCATGATTGAGAACTTGCTTGGCTATATTTGAATAAATTTTTGCAATTTCATGATTAAGAAATTTTTAATTGTGATTGTGTATTATATTATTGATAGCCTTGACAACATGATTTGGACACAACAAAACTTTTCTACTTGCATACATTGATAGCATAGATTTGTTGTGTGTTGATGCATGTTGAACCGGATTAGTTTTAAGATTCAAATCTTTCTCATGATCTGGTTGAGGGGGAGCTTGCATGTTTTGTTTATTTGCATATATTTGTGCATGCTTGCTCATTATTTGCATTAAGCTAATATTTGAAAAAATCCAAAAATTTGCATTTTCTCCATTGGTTTTCAAAACCAGGATACATTCACACACTTTGGTTTTATTTCTTATCTTAGCTCTGATACACCTTGTAACTAGCTTTGATAAATTTTATAGTGTGTGACATGTTCTTACTTGCCTTCCACCATACTTTCTTATTGTCTATCTAACTATCTACTTGGTTGAAAATTAGTTAGATATTTATTCTTATGGTTGGTTGGTTTGTATTTGTGTTTCCATACATTGTCTTTCTCAGTTTCTCCTTGTACTTTTGTTGTCTTCTATCCTTTGTCTATTTGTGACAAAAAGGGGGAGAATTATGTGTTCTTGACTTTGCAAGGGGAGTACTATGTGATACGAGTTTTATCACATAGGGGGAGAGATTCTTGTAGCACTTATCAAGGGGGAGTGTAAGCATATTCATTATTTATATTCATGACTTCCATGGTACCTTGATGTGTCTTGTGGACATGTGCAGGAAACAAGTTAAAGACAACCCATAGAGTTTAATGTCTCTATTTGTTTGGGGGAGTTTTGTCTTTTATCTCTCATTGAACCTTATGAATGGGTGTTGAATGGGTTTTGTCACGAAATTGACAAAGGGGGAGATTGTAAGGTCCATAAGTTCCCTCATGGATTTTGTCAATTTGCGTGTCAAATCAAACTCAATATAGCCAATGAGAGTTTGCAAGTTGTCTCTACATTTTTAACCAATGAAGACTTATAGTGAAGGAGAGAAGACTTGTGCAAAGCTCAACTCACCACCATTGGAAGATATCTTAAGATGGGAGAAGCTTTGACAAAGGGGGAGAGATATTATCTCTACCTTCATTAAATGCTCTAAACATTCTTCAAGGTATGTATTTAGTATTTTATAAGATTCCTTGACTTGTTTTGTGAGCATGTGCAGGAAACAGGTTGTTTTATACAATCCGTGTTTTAAGTTCTATTGAGTCATGTGTAAGAAAATACGAGTTGTAATGGGGAAGGTTCTTTATACTATTTTCTTATGTATGGCTTTGTCACGAAAATGACAAAGGGGGAGATTGTTAGGTCCATGAGTTCACTCATGTCATATTTGTCGAATTTCGTGTCAAAGGTAAACTCAAGATGGTCAATGTAACTTGAGTTAGAGTTAGTGAGTCATTCGGTTCGTTGCGAAGCAAAGACTCCAAGAAGCTCAACTCACCACCGGAACTCATCTTAGGATGGTAAGTGACTTAGAAACTCAATATCATAGGTGGTTAGTTCATATTAGATCATATGAGAACCACCGGAACTCATCTTAGGATGGTAAGTGACTTAGAAACTCAATACCATAGGTGATTAGTTCATATTAGATCATATGAGAAACCACCGGAACTCATTTTAGGATGGTAAGTGACTTAGTAACTCAATACCATAGGTGGTTAGTTCATATTAGATCATATGAGAAAGTACGGAATGGCAAAAGATGTCAAAACCCCTTAAAACTAGTGTTTGAAAGAATGCTGTCAGAATACCACGGTTTTTCGGGAAACTGTGACCATTTGTACTGTGGCCAAAGGTTGGTTTCGAAACCAAGGAGGTTGGTTTCGAAACCAAAGTTGAAAAATGATGTCAGGAGGTTTTTGGTTTCGAAACCAACCATATTGGTTTCGAAACCAACCCTGAAAAATGCCAACAGATGGTTTTTGGTTTCGAAACTGACTTGTTGGTTTCGAAACCAAAGCTACAGAATGATGTTAGATGGTCTTTGGTTTCGAAACCAAACATATTGGTTTCGAAACCAAAGTTATGAAAATCATTCCAGGCCTTTTTTGGTTTCGAAACCAACCTTCTTGGTTTCGAAACCAACGCCCAGATATGTGCGATTTCAGCTGTTTCGTGAGCTGTAAAGTGATTCCTTTTCACTTTTTTGCACATTTCCTCTTAAGCATGTTTTAGGGAAATTATTGGTGCGTGGGGAACACCTCTAAATGGGATGAGGGATCAATGGAATGTCTCCTCATCTCCATTATTGTGTCTAGCTTTTGACCTAATACAACCTAGAGATTTCTGGGTTTGTGCTGGACATTTTGAGTTATAAATAGGGATTGAACCATCAATGTTTAATCAACCATTCACCCTATTTATCAACAAGTTCTTGGAGAGTTTCAACTCTAATTCTTTAGCTTCCAAGCTTGTTGTACATGCTTTAATCCTTCCCATTTTAACTCAAAACCTGAGTTTTGTTGCCGGTGGATTTCCGGTGGTTGAGCTTGAAGTTTCAAGCTTGTGGTGATATACTTGAGGAGTCAAGTATTGGTTCAAGGTGCGGGACTTGTGGAGTTCAAGTTGGAGACGCATCATCATCTACTAAGAGGCAAATTCGTGGATTTCGAATTTGTGGAAGAACTGTACACCGTAGCTGTTGGAGCGTAGAGGGAGTCGTAAATCGTGTCCATCGAGTGGTAAATCGGGTTGTAAGTTTTCAATAACTTTTAGTGGATTCTTGCTGGACTAGGTCCCGGGGTTTTTCCCAGTTTGGGTTTTCCTCGTTAACAAAATCTCTTGTGCATATTTTCATACTTGTTGTGAGATTGAAATATTCGATTCTTGTTCTTAATTCCGCATATTAAGAATCGAATAAGTCAATACTCTTGTTAGAGATTTTTGTTGTACTCTTATCACCTTAGTAATTTTTAATTAGGTGATAGTGTGATCCTTAACCATAGTCACATTGACATACGGTTAAATTCATTAACCGTAGGGCGAATTTAGACTTTCAGAGGTTATTGCACCCCCTCTTAGAACACCCCCTCCTGTGAGGCCTACATGCGATGCATCTAGGGGCTAATTTTTTTAGAGGATGTTCTTCTCACTATGTGTATCATCATATTAAAAAATCACTTCATTCTAAAACTTTTAACCCCCTCAAATTACTTTCCTAAAAGTTAGTAACTATTTGACCCCTCAAATAGTTACCAAATAGTTACTAATTTTTAAAGATTAATTTGAAGGGATTAGAAGTTTTAGAATTAAGTTATTTTTTAATATGATGATATACCTAATGAGAAGAACATCCTCTAAAAACATTAGCCCCTAGATACATCGCATGTGGGCCTCCACATTAGGAGGTGGTCTAAGAGGGAGTGCAATAACCTCCCTCTATATATTCTTGGAAGTTAGTTACTTCATCATAAACAGCCATCGTCAGCAGTCTGACTTGCTCCCTAGAAACAGTCCTCACCTATACACGAAAACAATAGGAAATTAATTAATTATGGAGCTAACTTTATATACTACTGTATATACCTGGCAACGGGTTAGGGTTAGGGTCGACCCTAGCCGAGTTGGCTGGTTAATGGGTCAATATTGGTCAACCCTAGCCCTGACTCGTTTAATAAACGGGTCAGTTTTCCAAACCCTAACTCTAGGCGGGATGACCCTAACGGGTTGGCGGGTTAACTCTAACTAAAATTTAAAAACTTAAAGACCATTCATTACTCATTAATCATTATTTTAAACTTAAAACTCATTAATTAGATTAAAATTTGTCAAATTTATTACTTGAAAGATTAAATTACTAACTAAAACTTAAAAAAATTAAAATTAAAAATTATTTATAAAAAACTGAAACTAAAGTGTTATTTTTTAAAAAAAATTATAATTCACGGGTTAGCGGGTCACCCGCGGGTTGGGCGGATTGACCCTACTGGCCCGCGGGTCCAAAAATGTCAACCCTAACTCTATCCGTTTAGTTGGCGGGTCGGGTTAGGGTCGACTTTGGCGGGTCGAGTTAAAGTCGGGTTGGCGGGAAGGGTCACCCGTTGCCAGGTCTATTACTGTATTAATTTATACTAATTGATAATTATAATTTTGAAGGATGATAAGGCCTTCAACCCATATTTAATTTACCAAGAATTATCTTCTCTTAAAAATAAATTAATTCTGTTGGAAACTTAAATTATGTATATATACTCTATTAATAAGCCAACCCTATATATACCTTAAAACAGTTTTCACAACTTTCTGCAAGATCAAATCCTCCCATCCAAAATGCCTAGCTCTTGTCTTTAAAATCACACCGTTATGAATAATTTTGAAAATTTATGTTCATTTAGCCATTTATTTTATCATTAATTTTCAACCATCTTTTAATTGGCACTCCCAATATCAAACATTTTAAATATAACATATACATGCATATTGCGCGTGTTGTCCACTAGTATGTATTTTATGTATCTTTCTTGACTTACTTTTTTTATGATCGTCCAAATGACACCTTCGGTGCAAGGTGGAGTAGTGAGTGAGCCTATGTACCGATAATACTTTCGACTCCCGAGTTTTACTTCCGATGGATCAATAACGCCCATCTGTTTCTCTGCACCTTTTTTTATCCCCAATGGCAGGAATAGAAGGCATGAGCTGGTCATCAACATATACACATTAGTTACAAATTAATGTATACTGTTTTATATATGTGCATAAGTACTACCTACAATATATTTTCGTTTTAGCATGGCTAGTTTTGAGGCTAGTAGTCTATTTATTTTTTTGCCATTAATTAATAGCAAACATGTACAAAATAGCTTTTATTTTTCATCACTAACTAGTGGTAGTTAGAGGCAAAGTCTTTAATTTTGGGCTTTAAACCCATTAAGTGGTAATAAGCTATTTCCAATCGCTTACTAACACTTCATGGATTTAAGGCCCAAAATTAAAAGTTTGCCTCTTACTACCACTAATTAGTGGTTAAAAACAAAAGCTAATTTGTATGCACATGCCACTAATTAGTGGCAAAAAAATAAACAGGCTCTAGGTATGCGGCATAAGCAGCTTCTTCGACCCCCAAATTTTGAGGGTAGAATTTCTACTGGGACCAGCCCAATGAATCTGTGAGGTGGCACCCTCAATCCACCATTTACTCTGCAAATTAGTTAATTGGGTGGACACTACAAATATACAATTTGTTTAAATGGACAGATTGAAAGGCGGGTCCAAAATCTTTTACCCTGAATTTTTTTTTTACTATATAATTATAATAGTAATATTAATAATATGGGATAATGGCCAAAATATCTAATATATATAACTTTTTTAATCTATTTAGTACACAAGATTTTTAATAAGACTGAAATACCTTTTTTTAAGTTTTTTAAATCTATTTAGTCCTTTTTAAACTTTTTTAAATCTAATCAATTCCGTTTTTTTAATGTTCCTATTTTACCCTTATTATATTTGTTAATTACTTTTTTGTCTTTTTCAAACTTGTACAGCTGTATAAGAGAGAAATGTAGTTATCTTTTTTATTTTTAAACTTTAAAATGTTATATCTCTTCAACTAAAATTCGAATTTTGAAAAAATTCATATATTTAGAAAGCACTTTTTGAGATCTTTGAAACTAGACCAGTCAAGAATAGATTTCGGAAAAAAAATCACCAAATTTATGCAAAAATATTTTTGCATATGCTAAATCATTATGTGAAATATTTTTGCAAGAACTATGCAAAATCATAATTTATAGATGATTTAGCATAGATCTATGCAAAAATATTTTGCATACTTCATGCACAAACGTTTTTGCATGGAACATTCACGCAAAAATGTTTTTGTATAGATCTGTGTTGAATTTTTTATTCGTCTCTCTTCTATCTCTTTCTCTTCTTTCTCTTTCCTTTCTTTTTTCTCTCTCTCTCTCTTAGGCCCCTATCTTCTCTCTCTATCCCCTCTTTTCCTTCGTTTCTCTCTTTCTCCTTTCTAGTTTTTTTTTTTAATCAGATCTTTCCCCATTTCTCTCTTATTTTCTTCCTCAAATTGTAGGATCTGATTAGCAGAGATATCTTAAAGGATATTGGATTTGAGCCAATGTTTGGCACCATAAACTCTCTTCCTCAACTTGGAGGTTGAAGTACTAGTATGTTCGACTCCCCTTAATTAATTAGCTAGGGTAACTAACTATTAGGGATTTGTCGCAAGAGAGAGAAGGGTAAAGTAGGGTTGTACATGGTGAAACAATTGAAGAGATTGAAAGAAATCAAGAAGGGAAGAACAGGTGGAAGGGCAGATCTAAAAAATAAATTAGTTAAAGGGCAGATCTGTCCAAATTTTATTTTTTTACTAAATAAACTCATATAAAATTTGGTGGACTAAACAGACTGAAAAAAAATTATTTTGGGCCTTTTGGCGGTTCCCCTAATAATATTCGTGGTAATTTGTTTGTAATAATATCTAAAGGGGCTTATTTTTTCAAATTTGTTCTCAAAAAAAAATATATATTTTTACAAATTTGCTTCAAACCCCTAAAATCTCATATTCTAGCCTCCCTTTTAATTTCTTATAAGCTAAGAGCATCTCCAATGCAAAAGTCTTATAAGACAATGTCTTATCTACGTGGCATATCTTATAAGACAATGTCTAATTTACGTGGCAACAAAATCTTCACAATAGACATTGTTGAAAAAAATGCATCTCCAATGCAAATGTCTTGGGATGACTTTTTAACTTATGTGGCACTTAATTTTTTAATGGGTCAAACTTATTTTGTTTAAAAAGTAACTAAAAATTTTGGAGGGAAAAAAAAATTGCTGATGTGGACCGTAAGACATTGTGAAGATGAATGTCTAGAAATAGACATTCTACTTCACAATGTCTAGAATAACTACCGCCACATCATCATCACATCCTTTCTTCACATTAGCATTGGAGAAGGTTTTTTAAAGAGAATGTCTATTTATCCTACGTGGCAGTCTTATTTTACCACATTCACATTAGCATTGGAGATGCTCTTAGAGAAAGTTTTTTAAAGAGAATGTCTATTTATCCTACGTGGCAGTCTTATTTTACCACATTCACATTAGCATTGGAGATGCTCTAACCTTGGAAAGAAACTTATCAGGTCTGCCGAATTTGTACAAGATCCCAACAACAGCTATATCTGCATGTCTATGCTCTGATGAACTAAATGGGCCTCAAGATTGTATCTGCAATAATTAATAGAAAAAGCATTAGCATACCAAATTTTTTTCAATTCATCACCTAGCTCTAATTTCTATTAGGAGACGCTATGTGCACGTCTCCACGTATACATATATGTTATAATTAATTAAGAAGTCGAACGAATAATTAATGTTTGTAATCTACAAAGTAATTAAATTTTCAAAGACCTGGCACCGTCGATAGTATGTTCACAAGGTGTGTGCCAATGAATTTGTTTAAGAAAGAACTTTGTTCCATTAATGTAAATTTCTCCAGCTCCATCTGTCCAGTTCAACTGTAACAATAATAACGAACATTAATCATAATAATATACATAAAGATCGATCGATCTTTATTATATAAAGGCTACGTACAAATTAATAAGGCACTGCATGCATGCATACATAATAATATTAACGGGCCGAGGAAGCAATCGAAGATCAATTTTTTTATTTTTATTTTTTACGTACCATTATAACGTGACCTTGATTCACAAGAGTTGCAGGAGAGAGCTTGTAGTTCTTCCTAAGCATTCCTAAACTAGGAACCACCATTACCTCTTTGTCTAACAAATCTATCGGAGACTGCATAACGCCGTTACCGCAAGCTTTCCATTTGTTGTTAAGTTCACCCCAGTGTTCGGGACCCTTGTCACTCCCTTCGATATAGCTATACTCCTCGTCGCCTCCCCCTAAATAATTTATAACAAAATGTTTTTTGAAAAAAAAAAAAAAGTTATGCTTAATTAATTAATTATCTCTAGTGAATTACTTATATGGGTAATTAAGATCTCGCTTAATTGCTTGCTTACCGACTGATGTCACTGTTCTGAAATTCGAGACAGTAATTAGAATGGTTACCATGTAGAGGATAGTAATCTTCCACGACTCCATCTTCACATTAAGAAGTTAAAATGAACTTATGACCCTGAGAAATTAAGTTAATGGAGGAACCTGCTACGACCTCAAACAAACACACATACAAGTAGTGTTCACAGTTTGTAATATTTTTCTTCATTCTTTTGGTCGTCATTCAAGCTCTTTAAATAGAGTTTAGCAACTGCTAACTAATACCTAAATATTCAAACTAATTTTTCTAGACCATCACTGGATAACACCTCAAAACCTTATTTGACTACTTCAAAACAAAGCTAATTAATCCTCTGTTCTCTCATTCAATAAACAAATTTTTTACCGACCAAACAAAAAAAAATTAAGCGCGCTAATCCTTTTTATTTACGAAAAGGCAAAATCATCTTCAAAGTGCTGAGGTGAACAGCTTGAACAAAACTAATTAAGTAGTAAAAGAAGACAAATTCAACTGAAAATTACATTGCCTTAACCAATAAAAAAAAATAAAAAATTCGCCCGCTTAATCGAAAACTCAAGTATTAATTAAAAGATGACAAAGTGAACTGAAAATTATATTGCCTTAATTAAAAAATAAAAAAAAACTTCTCTCAATTGAAGATGAAATCCTAGCTAGACATGATTGATCTTTGTTGAAGGTGTTATTAAGTTTGTGGGATTCCAACTCAAAATTAATTGGCAATGAGTGGTGTAACCTAGGATCATTATATATTGGGTTTGCTAGGCTCGCATATCCCATGCGTGACTATTCTCATCACGCCCCCTCACGTGTAGCGTTCTTTTACGCCTAGCACGTGAAACTCTTTTTGGGTGGCGGGGAGCACGTGTGACCGTTGGGCCTATCACGTGTGGGCCTGCCCTCTGATACCATATTAAGTTTGTGGGCTTCCAACTCAAAACCAATTGGCAATGAGTAGTGTGACCCAGGATCATTATATATTGGGTTTGCTAGGCTCTCATATCCTATGTGAGACTATTCTCATCAGGTGTGGCTCGATTAGAGTCTTTGAAAAAGTCCCACACGAGAAGATACGTCAAGTGAAATGTAAGGATGGGTCGCACCACTAAAAATTCAAGCCTAGGCCCAAGTTCAAGTGGGAAAGTGATTAAGTTATGAACAATATCGATGCTATAGCTGAGACGTACTGAACTCAAATTGTGTTGCGTGAGCCCTAACCTGTAATTCGTTTTATTTGCCTTCGAAGCACCTATGATTTATTTTCTTTTTTTCGGTCTACTCTCATAGTGGTAAACAAGTTGTAAAAACTTCTCAAAATATTTGCAAATAAAAATTCCACCACTAAAGTCTCATTCAAAATAAATTCTAAACTACTCTACCAATTAAAAGCTATGGCCGATTGCCTTTTTTTTTTTTAATAATAGAACCAATCGAGCTCCTAACTAGTTGGGGACTCCTAGCCCGCTAACCCATGATCTCCTAGAAAATAAGATTTAATCTTTCTAAAAACTAAAATATATTATATTGATCTAAAATAGAAAAATTAATTTGCAAGAAACTAAAATTCTTAAAAATCCTCTAGAGACTTCTTTCAAAACTTCCTCACGTGGGCCCCAAAGTATATGTCAGAATCCTCAGCATGCGCTGAGATTGATTCCTTCCTTCCCTTTAAAAAAAATAAATAATAACCTCAAAAAATTAGGTTGTGTTATAAAACTACACAATTTATGGAAACCAAATGGTGTAATACTAGTATGTAAATATATATATCATGTAAAGGAAAGATTCACTCTTAATATCTCATAATCAACTTGATTTTCACTTGTATTACAATGGTTACAAATGGGGGGTATTTATAGGAGTAATGGAGGAGAAATACACATGGGCTGCCATAATATAATATGAGGCAGCCCATGTGGGCTGCTGCCCATATAGGCAGCTGCCCACTAGATGTGGGCAGCCACAATA
>MVGT01001922.1:545759-599844 GCA_002174775.1 Macleaya cordata | reverse complement strand
AAAAAAAAAAAAAGTTATGCTTAATTAATTAATTATCTCTAGTGAATTACTTATATGGGTAATTAAGATCTCGCTTAATTGCTTGCTTACCGACTGATGTCACTGTTCTGAAATTCGAGACAGTAATTAGAATGGTTACCATGTAGAGGATAGTAATCTTCCACGACTCCATCTTCACATTAAGAAGTTAAAATGAACTTATGACCCTGAGAAATTAAGTTAATGGAGGAACCTGCTACGACCTCAAACAAACACACATACAAGTAGTGTTCACAGTTTGTAATATTTTTCTTCATTCTTTTGGTCGTCATTCAAGCTCTTTAAATAGAGTTTAGCAACTGCTAACTAATACCTAAATATTCAAACTAATTTTTCTAGACCATCACTGGATAACACCTCAAAACCTTATTTGACTACTTCAAAACAAAGCTAATTAATCCTCTGTTCTCTCATTCAATAAACAAATTTTTTACCGACCAAACAAAAAAAAATTAAGCGCGCTAATCCTTTTTATTTACGAAAAGGCAAAATCATCTTCAAAGTGCTGAGGTGAACAGCTTGAACAAAACTAATTAAGTAGTAAAAGAAGACAAATTCAACTGAAAATTACATTGCCTTAACCAATAAAAAAAAATAAAAAATTCGCCCGCTTAATCGAAAACTCAAGTATTAATTAAAAGATGACAAAGTGAACTGAAAATTATATTGCCTTAATTAAAAAATAAAAAAAAACTTCTCTCAATTGAAGATGAAATCCTAGCTAGACATGATTGATCTTTGTTGAAGGTGTTATTAAGTTTGTGGGATTCCAACTCAAAATTAATTGGCAATGAGTGGTGTAACCTAGGATCATTATATATTGGGTTTGCTAGGCTCGCATATCCCATGCGTGACTATTCTCATCACGCCCCCTCACGTGTAGCGTTCTTTTACGCCTAGCACGTGAAACTCTTTTTGGGTGGCGGGGAGCACGTGTGACCGTTGGGCCTATCACGTGTGGGCCTGCCCTCTGATACCATATTAAGTTTGTGGGCTTCCAACTCAAAACCAATTGGCAATGAGTAGTGTGACCCAGGATCATTATATATTGGGTTTGCTAGGCTCTCATATCCTATGTGAGACTATTCTCATCAGGTGTGGCTCGATTAGAGTCTTTGAAAAAGTCCCACACGAGAAGATACGTCAAGTGAAATGTAAGGATGGGTCGCACCACTAAAAATTCAAGCCTAGGCCCAAGTTCAAGTGGGAAAGTGATTAAGTTATGAACAATATCGATGCTATAGCTGAGACGTACTGAACTCAAATTGTGTTGCGTGAGCCCTAACCTGTAATTCGTTTTATTTGCCTTCGAAGCACCTATGATTTATTTTCTTTTTTTCGGTCTACTCTCATAGTGGTAAACAAGTTGTAAAAACTTCTCAAAATATTTGCAAATAAAAATTCCACCACTAAAGTCTCATTCAAAATAAATTCTAAACTACTCTACCAATTAAAAGCTATGGCCGATTGCCTTTTTTTTTTTTAATAATAGAACCAATCGAGCTCCTAACTAGTTGGGGACTCCTAGCCCGCTAACCCATGATCTCCTAGAAAATAAGATTTAATCTTTCTAAAAACTAAAATATATTATATTGATCTAAAATAGAAAAATTAATTTGCAAGAAACTAAAATTCTTAAAAATCCTCTAGAGACTTCTTTCAAAACTTCCTCACGTGGGCCCCAAAGTATATGTCAGAATCCTCAGCATGCGCTGAGATTGATTCCTTCCTTCCCTTTAAAAAAAATAAATAATAACCTCAAAAAATTAGGTTGTGTTATAAAACTACACAATTTATGGAAACCAAATGGTATAATACTAGTATGTAAATATATATATCATGTAAAGGAAAGATTCACTCTTAATATCTCATAATCAACTTGATTTTCACTTGTATTACAATGGTTACAAATGGGGGGTATTTATAGGAGTAATGGAGGAGAAATACACATGGGCTGCCATAATATAATATGAGGCAGCCCATGTGGGCTGCTGCCCATATAGGCAGCTGCCCACTAGATGTGGGCAGCCACAATATTATATTAGGTTGTAGTATTTCATTGTTTTTAATATTTTATTTTCTTCATCCTTTTTAGCATTATCCAAACTATTTAAAAAGAGTTTAACAACAACTAATTTTTCTTGGTGAATAGACTAGCAATTTACAACTAACTAATACAATCAAAACTAATTTCTCTAAATAACCGTAAATGATACCATAAATCAATCCCATGATAGTAAAACTATATCATGTAGAACACAAAGAAGTGGGTTCCTATATGTCGGTATGGAATTAATGAAAATAAAAATTTCCGGTGATAGGAGGATATTATTTGATCCCAATCCAGCTAAGCCCAATATGTCTATTGATCCATTTGAGCCGACAGATCCACATAATCGAGTGTCTAATTGTGTTTGATATATCATCGTTGAGGTGTAAAGAATATTTGTACGTGTTAAGACATCGGATAGAAAATGATTTCTATTAGTTAATTATTATTTTAAGAATATTATAGTGTAATTATTTAGGGAGCATATTATTTATATTTTTAGTAGGTTTTATTATTAGAAGTTTCTATTTTATAGGATTGCTATTTTTAGTAGGATTAGAATTCTTTTTCTTGGTGATCAAGCTTTGTAAGGTTATAAATACCTATTGGGTGATCAATTGAATAACAAAAAGAAGAATATTTTAGTTAATGGTTACTTTGTGTGTTATTTGGATTGCTCGTGTTGGCCTCTATATAAGAACCAATTCGATTCGTATCATCCCGCCTCTCCAAAAATACTTAATCTTAGGGACACAATTACTATGGTCATATCTAAATTCTAATGCTCCCCATGTTTGATCAAGGTCCTGTAGGTATGTTCAGTTTAACTTTTGTGGGAAAATAAGAAAAGTAACTTTATTTCACCATGTGAAAACAAGTTTAGAGTCTGTTTGGTTCGCGATATAAAAATTTGTTTTTAAAAACAGAAAATGTAAAAAAAGTCCCTAAAAAAAGTCATTGTGATTTTAATCCTTTTTTATAAATTTAATCCTTAGTTTTGGACATAAAAGTCATAAAAGTAGGGACTAAATTTATAAAATAAGGATTAAAATTACGATGACTTTTTTTTCAGGGACTTTTTTTTTACATTAACTACATTTTGTATCACATTCAAAAGTATTTTTTGACTTTACTATAAAATCCTAATAAATCATTTCATTGAAAACAAAGAAAATAACCTTTTTTTTGTTTTATAAAATTCTATTTGATTTTATTGTAAATCTTAAAATAGTTTTAGATGTTATACAAATTAGTATATTAATTTAAGTGCAAATTTATTTTTGAATATAATTTTTTGAATCACGAGAGCTCTTACTAATTTTAAAAACTTTGAAAATATGATTTTCTGATGAAAGAGTTTTTTATATAAAATTCCTGAGAACACAATAAGTAAATAATCATTTTTGTTTTTTAAGAAAACTGGCATGTTTATGATTGTATCCGATTTCAGAACGACGTCACTAAACATGCATATTTTCGTGGAACTTTTCGTATCCCCTGTTTCCATAATAAAAAACTATATCCAAATCACAAATCAAATGGCACCTTAATTTTTCTTTAAGTTTGATTTATTTTTAGTACTCAGGGATACAAACAAGTAGAAAATTAGAAGCAGAAGTTGATGTCACTGTTTGGGTTTTTTTTTTCAGTTCTCTCTTATAAGAATGAAATGGAACAAGACACCATCCACACACCGATATGATTGATCATTAGTTAATTAAGAGTAGTGCTACAACGTATGCATTTTTGGAGGGATTTACATCCCTCCCTGAGGTGGACGGTGGTCCATGTCTTGAAGTTTGGGGAAGGCGGAACTCGAGGATATGATTCAAATCACGAGGGGGATAATAGCCTTATGATGGGTTTGGGAGAATCCCCCAAAATGTGCGTACGTTTAGCATTTTCCGTTAATTAAGTAGTCCGGATTAGCTGCATGGTCTCACCACAATGGATTATTTCGGAAGGGAGCTGCTAAATACATCCTAAATTGCTTTTCTCTTGTTACACCCAACTTATTCTTAAATTTCATTTTCAGCACCTTTTAGCAGGTCTTTATGGAAATGGTCTAAGGGTTGATTTTTTTAAAGATGATATCTTCATTATGTAGACCATCTCCTTAAAAATTCATAGCCTTCCAAGACTTTTAACCCTGACAACAGTTGTTTAAAACTTAATGATATAGTATTGAATGGTTCAAGAATCTTAAAATTAATTTCAATCATCTTTTGACGAGGTTAAAAGTTTTAGAAGATTTTCTTCTTCTTCTTCTTTCTCTCTCTCTCTTTTTTTTCTTTTTATCGACCCCATATCATCTCCATGTAGGCTCCCGTAAAACAAATATAACAATTACTTGTGATATATTCACTTTTAAATCATGGGATTCATAAACAAGCCCATGTTTCGGTTTCAAACTCATGAATAAAAAAAAAGAGTAGGGGATTTTTTGAGGACATTTTTTAGGGAGATTATACCTTGCACGAGATGTGGGGCCCATATAGAGTTGATCTAAGGGTTGATTTTTTTTTTGTGGAGATGTTCTCCTCAACATGTAGATCATCTTTCTAAAAATCATATTAGGTTTTGCAAAACCAAGATACCTTACCCCACTAGTTGGTGTAAATCATGGGCTTCATTACCAAGCCCGTGTTTTGCCCCAAAAGTTTAGTTGTTGACTTTAGACCTTCTCCCATAACCCTTAGAAACCTATTGAGTGGAGTATGGTATCTTGATTTTGCAAAACCTAATATAAAATGGAAAAAAAAGTTTTACATGATGAATATAATTAGTTTGACTAAAATGGGAACTGCCACTAATAACTGTGTAGTCAAACTAAATTGACCAAGTTCAACCCAACGAGCCTGCCAATAATATTTTGAGGGGTGCCTTTAAAATTTTCCAGCATAGATTTTGTGGTCAATTGTCAAGCCCAGGATATACACTTCAAGAAGCAACAGAAGCTCAGTATAAAGTTCACCAGGATGGTCTACCACCTACTGGGCCAATCCATGCCAAATGTAATCATTCTTTATTTCTTTTGTTTGGAAAAAAAAATTGTGGATCAAAACTCCTATTTACAAAATGTATTAACCATTTAATCCATGACACTTTGAATTTGTTCAAAACCTTTATTATTGCTTTTATTTTTAGTTGTGTTATTCTATTTTGCAAAACCATTGACTGTTTTGTCCATTTTCTTAGGAGGGTGCTATTGACATCTAAAAATGGGATAAAAGGCAACTGTTAAACATTGTCAAAGCTAGTCTTTTAAGTTGACTTTATAAAAATACTAAATAGATAAGGATTATCGAATTTGGTCAAGCTAATTAAACAAATAGTTGTTTAACCTTTTATTTTTCATCTTGAAACCTTAATCACCTATAACGTAGTAAATTTTTGTTCGGCTATCTCTCCTCGAACATCGTTTTTTAGTCATCTATCGGAGGTCGTGAGCATAGCAGACGATGAGTTCTTCGAGGTAAACCATCAATAAAGGAGTTATACTAAAAATAACACTTTTGGAGAAGGTATTGGTTACAATACTCCTCCCAAAGAAGCTTTAATAGATTATTTTTTGGTAATTGGATCAATCTTTAAACTTTTTTCGAGTTCCGATCGAAGAAAATAAATCCCAGATTTGCTAATTGTATATTCTTTCTTAACAATGCGAACAATTTAGAAAGTTCACATATAAGGGTGTAAAAAATTCAAAAAGTGTGCATACAAGGATATAACAATTCAGAAAGTTTGCATACAAGGATGTGAATAATTCTAAAGTTCGCATACAAGGGTGTAAATAATAGAAAATATTCACACTTTAGGGGGTCGAACATTTCAAAAATGTTCACACTGTAACAATCGAACATTGTAAAAATATTCGGCTAAGGATAGTTGAACAACTTCAAATTATTTGACTATTACAATGTGAACATATCATCGTCCCAGATTTTTTCTTTTTAAACCGAAGTAAAACTTACAAAAAACCATAAAAACACGGATTTTAAAATTGGTTTTAACTCTAAAAATGAGAAAACCCAAAAACATAAACAAAAACTAACGAAAAACTCGATTTACCTAGTAAATTTTGAGGATTTTGAGTTAAGTTTTAGATTTGGTCAATAGGTTTTGACCAACCAAGGATAGCCCCAATGATTTCTTTGTATGCCCTTTTCTAAATACAATAGCCCTTATCGCTCGGTTGTGTCCTGTCCTATTTTAAAATGTCAATAGCAGCCTCCTTTTCTTATTTGTGTAGTTCTAAGTTTTCTCTTATTCTATTTTATTGAATCATTATAAAAGTGGACAGCTGGCGGAGTAAGAACGTTTGTTATTTTTTTGTTTTAAAACTTATACTTTGTTAAAACTACAAATCAGATTTTGATTAAATTTATATAATAAGAAAGCATTCGTCGAGATCTTCAAAATTAGATCAGAACTAATACTTTATTTTTAAAAAAAAAATATTTTTTTTAAAGTATATGCAAATCTAAATTTGCAATTTTGAAGTTGCAATATTCTAAGTTAAGCAAAACTAAATTTGCATACTGCCTTTAGTAATAGATCGTGTTAAAAATTATTTACAACTTTGAAGTTGCAATGTTCTGAGTTTTTAAAAACTAAAATTGCATTTATTTTTTAAATATTTATTTAGGTGGCTATGTTAAAATTACATAGTTTTGGACCTTTTATTTGTAATTCACAAAGTTCTTACGCAAATCTAATTTTGCATCCACAATTTATGTATGCAAGTTTTAATTTGTATATTTCATAAATAATAATTTATTTTTAAAAAAAAATATTGTTGTTTGATCTCATTTTGAAGACCTCAACGAATGATTGCCAAAAATATAATTTTAATGAAAAACTGATTTGTATTTAAAAAGTTATGACATTTTTTATTTTAAAAATAAAATATAAACAATTAGTTGTTGCTAAAATACACCGTAAATTAAGGATAACTAATAGGTAGTTAAGGAGTGTTTTAGACTACTAAAAAAATACTTTTAGACTAAACTGTCAATAATTATATACCGTGTACCGAACCTTATTATATTTTGTCATAGATGACTAACCAGTTGTTGCCCCAAAAACAAGGGTACATATATAGCCATTCAAAAAGACAAGAAAAATACAAATCTAACACCAATTATGATTAATCACATAGACAATCTTCCTTTTTTTTTAAGCAAAATGTAATTTCATTGAAGAGAAGAAAAGGTTACAAACACCCAAAAGGGCAACAAAGAAGAGAGCAAATGCATCATTGAGCTTTAATTCCAATCATCCCAACTATTTGGGGAATTTGAAGCTACACTTTCCATGGACTATAAAGTTGAACTTCTCGCTGGTTTGTTGCCTGTGTTGGTCTTGAGTTCTTCCCAAAGTTCTACAAAATACCAAACCATCAATGTTGGTGTTAGTAATCTTCAAATTGATCTAATTGGAAACAAAAAAAAAAAAAAGACTCGTTATGGTTATTAGAACAGTAACCCATTTACTTATAAGTCAGGGTTATGGTTCAACAATCTTAACCCAACAACTTTGCTTAGAAACGACTCTAACCCAAATTTGTTGCCATGTTTAAAAGGTTGATTTATTGTGCTAATATGAACACCTGGGTAGAACTTGTCATTGAAAATCGACTTGTAAGGAAAGGGTATCGAAGGACTAGTATACTCACGACCAATTCCATACTTAATCGATGTGGGATCGTAACAGATGACAACTTTGTTGTGATGTTTGCTCAGATTAATAAATAAAAGATGCTATCCACACCAATATTCCCTTTGTATATAGAGATTGGATCATATATGTGGACACGCTTAAATAATTATTGTCTTTGGGTCTCATATAAAGTTGATCTAATTGTTGATTTTCGGTGAGGATGATCTACTTGGTGAGGAAAACACCTTCACCAAAAATCAGTCAATTTTAAATTTTTTAACTCCATCAAATGTTGGTTTAAAATTAACAATATATTGTTAAACCAACATTTGATAGAGCTAGAAGTTTTAGAATGAGCTGATTTTCTATAAAGATGATCTACGTACGTGGTGAAGAGAACAATCAACTATTGGATCAAATTTATGTAGACCCCACATAAAATGTCTATTTAAGCACGTCTACAGATCCGTTCTAATGTATAATAATTAAGTATTATATTATCAATAAAATCTTTCGTGTTAAAGAAAACAAAATTCATGTGTCAACAAATTAATCCTTAACTCGCCATATATGTACATACTTGGAAGTTACTTACTTCATCATGAACAGCCATCCTCAGCAGTCTGACTTGCTCCCTAGAAACAGTCCTCACCTAAAAAATAAAAAAAAACAGTAGGAAATTAATTAATTATGAAGTTTTCTTTATTTATGGATCAAAGTATTTATTTACACTATAATATGTAGTCATGGCCTTTTACCGATATTTTTACAAATTAAAAAGAATTATCTTCTTTTTAAAAGTAATTAATTCCCCTGGAGATTAACTTAATTATAATCTATTACTAAACACCCCAATACCTTAAAACAGTTAAGAAAAATAAAGGTCCGTTTGCTTCGCGATTGGAAAACTTGTTTTCAAAAACTATTTTATACCTAAACTAATATGCATTTTGTACTACATCCAAAACTGTTTTAGGATTTCCAATAAAATCATGTATGATTTTACAAAACAAAAAAATGTTGTTTTCTTTATTTTCAATGAAATCATTTAGGATTTTATAGTAAAGTCAAAAGAATAGTTTTATATGTGATATAAAATGTAGTTAATTTAATTATGTGTAAATTAGTTTTTGAAAACATATTTTTCAATTGCGAACCAAACGGGCCCTAAATAATTAACCATTAAATTAAGTTTATGAGTGTTTACAACTTTGTAAGAGATCAAATGTGCTCCCATCCAAAATGCTTAGCTCATCCTCTGTGCCCCCAAACCCATTCTAAAACTTTTTACTCTTTAAAATCAGACCGTTTTAATTAATTAATCTTGAAAATTTAAGCTCCGAACAATATTGTGGTTATTTGCGAGGATGATTACCTACATTTTTATGATCAATTAATCACAGAGATTTATTAACATCTATAGATCTATATATGTATGTAGACCTTATGGGTATTATTAATTGGGGCCTCGCCATCTCAACTTAATGAGGAAGATGACTTCACAAGTTGGAGCCTCACACAGAATGGCTTCTTTTCGGTCAAATCCCTGTATGAGAAGCTCTCAACGAATCAAGTCAGGGACTTTCCATCCACAGTAGTTTGGCACTCAAAGGTACCCAACGTAATTTTGCTCAAAACTCCAATAAATTGACTGCCAAATACCAAAACACTCCACAAACATTTTAATATGTTTAAAATTATATTTTTAAAGTTTTTCTTTTACCATTTACACAAAATTAAATTTCAAAATAGTTATATATTTACTCTTTTTTGTGCATTTCTAATTCCTGTTATGTTCTTATTTTATTTTTTCCTATTATTTTAAAGGTGCATAGTTGGCAGAGAGAAAAAGTTAGTTATCTTTTTTGTTGGGTGTTGTTAAAGGAGTTCCTTGAAATGTTTGGGAGATGGACAAGTTAAATGGACTTTTAGCCCAAAATCCACCATCCAAATTATTACTCATTTTTACTAGGGGTGGTGTGGGGGGTAAACTAACCTAACACCCACTTTCTCTCTTCGCCCCACTAAAATTAAATAGTACACCCTACCCCTACCAGCATCACCATCATCTTCATCTTCACCACTCCTCTACTGCCGGCCACTTCCACTGCCGGCCACTTCTTCTTTCTCCACCGCCGGCCACCGCCGCCCGCCACCTGAAAGAGAAAAAAAATTCCAATCTGATTTTATTTTTTTTCAGATTTGGAGAGGTAAAGGTGGGGATGGTGGGTGTATTTTTAGTTGGGGTATTTTTTTAGGGTTGGGGTATTTTTAAGGGTTAGGGTGTTTTTTGGGGTTGGGTGGAAAAATATCTACCTATTTTTAGATGGCCATCCCCTGAGTAAAACTAAATCCATCCTCCCAACTAACTTAAACAATCTAGTCCACCACCCCATCATATCCATCCCCCAACATTTTGAGGAACTCATTTAACAATACTCTTTTTGTTTTCTAAATTTTAAAATGTTATATCTCTTAAACTAAAAATAAGAATTTGACAAATTTTATATATTTAGAAAGCATTCGTCGAGATCAGACAATAATATTTTTTTTTTCAAATTATTTAAAATTTTGGCTAAAATATTTTTGCCTACTGTTTTTAGTAACATATGTTGACAAAATTTATATATTTGAATTAGTCCAGATTTTTATTTCTTGTTTTAGTAGTTTTAATTTTGAAGCAACAAAATTCGAATTTGGATACAAACATGTTAAAATATAGTTTTCTATCTGTAAAAATATTTTTGTATTTTTGGCATGTAAATTCGAATTTGGATGCGAAAACTAGTGTACTGCAAAGTCAAATTTGCATAATGTAAAAACATTTATGAAAAAAATTATTGTTGACTAGTCTTATATCGAAAATCTCGACGAATGTTTTTCAAAATTTAATTTTTGTGAAAAACTAATTTGTATTTTTAAAGTTATGAATTTTTTTAAAATGAAGTAGAGGGCTGCACATGGTGCAGTTTTTAATTTGGTCTGAACCAAAAGAATACTGATAAATCGTAACACCAAAAAATCAAAAACCCAAAAAATTTAAAAACTACAAAAACTAATATTTATGGTCTGATTTTGGTTTCATATTTTCAGAAAACTAAAACTGTATCAAAAACACCGAACCAAAAAACTCCGAAAAAATCCACACATATACCTATATAGTATACACATGCATTATTATGAATAAATGCTAATTTTTTTTTAGAAGGCATATGCATGCTAATTTATAAAAACATGAACTAAGGAGCCAACTTCTTAATATAATAACAATTTCATAAGTTAATATATCTATGTCAATTTGTATATCTCTAATTGACTCAATAAATATGTGTGTTCCCTAATTTATATATATTTATTAATTTATATAATTATTATTTTTATTGTAGAGAAAAAATTCAATTGTGGATGTATCATAATTAAAATTTCTACTATGTTGCTATGAAAAATATGTTGGTATCCATATAGAGATCTAAGATATGAAGATGCGTTCGATATATAATGTTATTGCACTATTTATGTCATGTTTTAGTTTAAGTTTAAATGAACAATTAATTAATATTATATTTTAATTTTTTAAGGAGTTTTGTGAATTTAGTCCCTATTTTCATAAGCCTTGTATTTTTAATCCAATGGATAAAAATATTTATGAATTTAGTCCCTAGTTTTAAAAAGACATAACTAACCTTTAAAAATATTCTATTTCAAAGCTTTGAATCCTGTAGTAATATCTCATTTAAATAAAAAGGTTGATTTTTAACCCTTTTAAAAGGAGAATTGGACTTCGTCTATTTCTGTAAAAGTTATGAGAAATCGAATTTTCTTCGAAAGTAGGTATAGTGGAGAAAAGTCTGAGTTACGAGTAGAAAGTTACATGCGAAATACAGTAGCATCATCAATTCGGGTTATAGTTCAACTTTTTTCTCTTGCAATTGCAGGTCTGAACTTGATAAAGCAGGTCTGGACCTGCTATTGCAAGTATGAACTTTTAAAGGTCTGAACTTCCTAAAATATGTATGGACTTACTATTGCAGGTTTGAACTTCTAATTGAAGGTTTGGACTTGCAATTACAGGTCTAGAATTGCTATTGTTGGTCCGAACTTATAAATTTAGGTCTAAATTTGCAATTGCCGTTCTAAACTTTTAATTGTAGGTCTAAACTTACTAAACCAAATCTTAACTTGCAATTGCAATTCTAAATTTACTATAACTGGTCTAAACTTGCAATTACAATTCTGAACATGCAATTGTAGGTTTAAACTTGCTAAAGAAGGTCTAGACTTCTAATAACAAGTCTAAACTTGCTAAAGCAAGTTTGAACTTGCAATTGCAATTATGAACGTACAATTGGGAGGGTATGGACTTACGATTGCAGGTCTAAACTTGCTAAAGTAGAACTTACAATTGCAAATCTGAATTTGCTGTAGCAAGTCCGAACTTTCATTTACAATTCTGAACTTGCAAAAGCAAGTTTGAAGTTGCAATTGCAAATCTGAACTTGCAATTGTAGGTCTGAACTTGCTTAAGTATAGGTCTGAACTTGCTAAAGTAGGTTTGGACTTGTAGTTGCAAAAGCAAGTTCGAACCTATAATTGCAGGTATAAACTTGCTAAAGTAAGTCAAAACTAACATGATTTGTAAGTTCAAACTTTGAAAAAGCAGTTTTCAATCCAAACTACATGATTTGCAAGTTTAAACTTGTATTAAAACTCCAAAAATTAGATTTCAATAAAAAAATACATGATTTTCAAGTTCAAACTTGTATTAAAAATCACTAAAATAAATTTTAATCTAATCTAACATAATTTGTAAGTTCAAACTTGTAAAAAATAGTTTTTAATCCAAACTACATGATTTGCAAGTTCAAACTTGCATTAAACCTTCAAAAAATATATTTTCATAAAAATACATGATTTGCAAGTTTAAACTTGCATTAAAAATCACAAAAATAAATTTCAATCTAAACTTACATGATTTGAAGTTCAAACTTCCATTAAAACTCCAAAAAATAGATTTCAATAAAAAATACATGATTTACAAGTTCAAACTTGCATTTGTAAGTTTAAACTTGCATTAAAAATCAAGAAAATAAATTTCAATCTAAACTAACATGATTTGCAAGTTCAAACTTGCATTAAAACTGCAAAAAATAGATTTCAATAAAAAAATAGATGATTTACAAGTTCAAACTTGCATTAAAAATCATAAAAGTAAATTTCAATCGAAACTAACATGATTTGCAAGTTCAAACCTGCGAAAAATAGTTTTCAATCCAAACTACAGGATTTACAAGTTCAAACTTGCATTAAAACTCTAAAAAATAGATTTCAAACTTAAGACTGTAAGTTTAGCATCTTGCAATTACAATTTTGAACTTACAATTGCAATTCCGAACTTAAAATTACAGATCTAAACTTTTAATTGCAGGTCTGAACTTGCAATTGCAATTCTAAAACTTTTAATTGTAAGTTTGAAATTGCATGGTCACCAATACAAATAAAGCAGAATATTAAATGAATAAAAAGTTGACTAATTAAGCTTACAAAAATCGCATAAGCAGAAGTGACATAATCACATAATCCCTTTTGTTTATGCGATTTTTGTAAGCTTAGTCAACTTTATATTCTCTGTTTTATTGGTATTGGTTATCATTCAATTTCAAACTTACTTTTGCAAGTTCAAAATTATTTTAGCAAGTTCAAATCTACAATTTCAAAAGAGAGAAGAGATAAACTTGAACTAGAACTAAAACCCAAATTGATGCTGCTATTGTATTTCGCCTGTAACTTTCTGCTCGTAACTCATAATTTTCTCCACAATACCTACTTTCGAAAGAAATTCGATTTCGCACAACTTTTACAGAAATAGACTAAGTCCAATTTTGTTCAAGGGGTCAAAAATCTACTTTTTAATTCTGACGGGATGGTACAACGAGATTTAAGGTTAAAAAACATGAACAAGGGTATCTTAAGTATTTTTTAAAAATTATTTTCACATTTTTTTAATTTTTAGGGACAAAAATCATAACACTATAATTTTTTAAGGACTAAAATCATAAAATCTAAAAAAAATAAGGAATAAAATTATAAAAGTATTTTGGGAGGGATTAAAATCATTGGTCCCCTATAAAATAAGGACTTTTTTTTTACATTTTCCCTTTTTTAATCTAGGTAAACATTAGTTTTGAATACTTTGTCCATTAAAAAAATAGAAAACTCTACAAAAAAATTTAAAATTTGGAAAAACCCAAAAAATCTGAAAGATAGATGGTGTGGTTTTGATTCCAAAAAAAAAACATCGTAGTTTGGTATGGTTTGACTTAGTTAAAGGATAAATTTATTTTTACAGGTTTTTTGGGAGATTTTGAGCATATTGATATGCTTATTCCGTTTTTGGGTAGGAATATTTTTATAATAGAGTTTGGACAATGCTATTTGAACATTGAGATCAAATGTTACAATTGTAACATTGGTATCAATGTTCAAATAGCACCGTCCATAGAGTTTTGGGCCATTCGTAAGATTAACTTCTTCTTTTGGACAGTTGTTCGTGAAAGGATAAATACTTCGGATATGTTGAAAAAGAAAGGTTACATACAACCTTCCAAACAAATGTGTTGTTTGCCTACAAGCATAGGAAAAATCAAACCACATCCTCCTTGTTGCCCTTTCACAAGACAGATTTGGAGTAGTATTCCCCCTCTTACGAGTTGAGCTTGGGTGTTTCCGAAAACAGTGCTCAATTTTGCACAATGTTGGACAGTGAAAGGCTTCATTTGGGATAATTTCTTTGCGTAGTTTTTCCCTCTGCTTTGGTTAGACCCTTGCAAATGATTTATTACTAGTTTATATGCCAAATCTTATTGGGATATATTCCAGCAATGTGATGCTTGGGTGCCTGCCTTCTTTTGTAAATTCTTCTTTCTTGTAAGTTCTTTTCCTTTCTTCAATAAATTCTCTTTTTCGATAAAAAAAAATGAATGCCATGTTTTTCAAACTTTCGAAATTGCCATTCTTATAAGTTTTAATTCCTCTAAATATTACATAAACATGCATATCACACTTGCTGCCCACATAAACATGCATATTACACTTGCTGCCCACTAGTTTGTACTTTATGTATACAAGTCTATGCACATGCATTGTACGTCTCTTATATTGAATTTATTTCTTACGCGTTTGTACTAAAAAAGTACACGCATTGAGAAGATCCAAATGTTTATTTTAATTTAAATGATGAGAAAATGATCCTCACAAAAAATAAGCCCTTGGAGCATCCCTACGCTAGTCCTATAGGTGTAAGCAAAGTGTAACAATAATAATAATATAAACATGTATTACTAATGTGTAAAGAAAGTAAATGGAGAACTTTATTTAATAGGATTTTATGTTAGAGTTGAGGTATCTAATTAAAGGTTAGTGGAACTACTTAATACATAATATTTAGTAAATAATAGGTATGTCCTTCATTAGATATAGAATTTATAATCTTTGCAATCCTCTTATAAAAAAAAATTAATATAAAAGATAGTTTTAGAAACTTATATATCTATATATCTGGTACCGTCACCATATATACTGCCGAACATTTTTGGGTTACCATGGACTATGGGTCCCACATACAGATGAATCAAGAGTTGATTTTTTGTGAGGATGTTCTCTTAACTATGTCGACTGATCTCACAAATAATTAGCTAGTTCTAAACCTTGTGACCCTATCATCTATTGATGGAATTTAATAGTAAAAATGAATGATTCAATCACCGTTAATTTTTAAAAAATTGGATGACTATATTGTCAGTTTTATAATAAGCTAATATTTTGTGAGGATGTTCTTATCACCATGTAGATTATCCTCACAAAAAATCAGCCCTTGATTCATTTGTATGTAGGCTCCACAAGCCATGGTAACCCAAAAATTTAACAATGATGGCAATATAGTGATTGCACCGGAACCGCTCACTATATATATATATATAAAAGAATGAGGGAGATTATATACCCCTACTTGTAGTGCCCACATGCAATGCATCCAAGAGCTAATTTTTAGAGAAGGTGTTCTTCTCACTATTTTTAACATCATATTCCAAAATCAGCTTGTTCTAAAACTTAAAACCCCCTCGAATTGGCTCTTCAAAAGTTTGCAAGTTTTAAACTTTTATTTTAACCATTGATTTAGAACGGGTAGACTTGATATTAAAAGTTTTAAAACTGGATGATTTCAGATGACTATATATCTTCTCTTCACCATGTAGATCATCATTTTCAAAAATCAACCCCTGAATGCATTACATGTGGGCCCACAAGAGGATTTTTTTAGGGGGCTATATATATATGTACTAGTCTTGTGTGGCCTGTTCAATGAACGGGCACTTTTTATAAAAATTACTTTTAATTTTATAGTTTTTAGATATATTTTCTTAAAAAAAATTTAGTGGATTGATTAAATATTAACTTTTTTTTTTGTAAAATATAAATTACAAAATATCTATTACTAATTTTAAATATTTCAATTAATTGTGTTTTTCTTTTCTTTTTTATTTAGAGTTTTCTTTTTTATTTAGAGTCTTATTTTGAGTTTTAGAAACTATTTATTTTATTTAGTTTTGATGAAGTATTTTATTTTTTAGAATTTTTTAAGTATTTTATTATTCAGAAATCTTTTATTTAGTGTTGATGATGTGGCACTCTAGTTTTTCTTTAAATTTTAAGGATCAATTTGGTGACGACACGTGGCAACCAAAGTTTCAATTTATAATATATATATATAAAAATCGATAGATATAGATACAGGATCTTACCTTTTTTACGATCGTCCAAATGACACCTTCGGTGCAAGGTGGAGTAGTGAGTGAACCCATGTACCGATAATACTTTCGGCTCCCGAGTTTTATTCCCAATGGATCGATAACGCCTATCTCTTTCTCTGCACCTTCTTTGTCCGCAATGGCTTGGATAGAAGGCATGAGCTGATCATAAAGATACATTAGTTATAGATTATTATTGATTTATATTCTCATATAAGGGTAAATACTATAGTAAAGGGCGACACTTCCTCTGTCGCCAATTATTTAAAAAAATAAAAAATGGTTTGGATGACAGAGGGAGTGTGGGGTGACACTCCCTCTGTCGCCCCTTTTTATTTATTTTTTTAATTTTTTTATATAAATATTTTTGTATGTTTCGAAACACCAAGCCTGTGGATCTCATTTAATTAGGATCCAATAGCTGATATTCGATGAGGTTGTTCTCCTCACCATGTAGCTCATATTTATAAAAAATCATCACATTCTAAAACTTTTAACTCCATCAAAAGTTGACTCTTTTCCTCATCGTTCTTCTAATCGGTCGACTTTCAATCAACTTTTGAATAGGTTAGAAATTTTATAATGGGATGATTTTTTGTGAGGATGATCTACATAATAAGAAGAACAACCTCACCAAATATCAACTATTGGATCTTATCCAAGTGGACCCCATATGCTTTGTATTTCGAAACATACAAAAACCTACATATAACTAAAGAAATTTGAAACCCCAAAAAAAGGTGGCGACAACTATCGCCCAAACCAAAAAAAATTCAGAAAAATAATTGGCAACATCTGTCGCCCTCTACTCCCTCTTTCGACCTCTAGTCCCTCTGTTGATTCCTCTTTCCTTCCATTTCAGCCTCAAATAATGTGGAGTTGGTTGGAGAAGTTTGGGAGACTGGACTCACCTTAGTACTTGCCTTTACCCCTTAAAACACTCCAATTTAGGGGAAATAGGGAGCCATAGTACATGCCTTAAGTACTACTAGGTACTACCTATAAAAAGATGAATAATACTAAGGGGAGATTTTGCTTTACATTGACTGTAGGGACCCATAGAGAATTGATCTAAGGGCTAATTTTTTGTAGGGATGTTCTTCTCACCCTGTAGATCACTCTCACCAAAAAGCAAATGATTCTAAGACTTCTAACCCTCTCATAAGTATGTTAAAAATTTGACAGTGATTTATGCGATCAATTTTACGGTCAATATTTTCACAGTTTTCCTTAGGGTGTTAGAAGTATTGGAATGATGTAATTTTTTATGAAGATGATCTACAAGGTACGATGAGCATCCATACCAAAAATAAGCCCTTAGATCAACTCTATACGAGCCCCCAGTCAATGCAAGATAAAATATCTCCAAAAAGTTTTCACAAAAAATCTTCCCCTAGCATTACTCTCAAAAGATTATAGTTTCTTTTTAGCACTACCGGATCCGAGTGTACGAAGTATAAACAGCTTCTTCGAACCCCTAAATTTTGAGGTCTTCTAAAATTTCTTTTACTATATATAATAATACGGGGAACGATTTCTCTCTCCACACACACAAATGGGGAAAGATCTGATTAGAAAAAAAAAGAGAAAGGAGAAAGAGAGAAAAGAAGAAAAGAGAGGATAGAGAGAGAAGAGAGGGACGTGAGAGAGAGAGAGAGAGAGAAAAAAGAAGAGAAAAGAGAAAGAAGAGGAAAAACAACAGAAAGAGATAGAAGAGAGAAGAAGAAAAAATTCAACATAGATCCATGCAAAGCATTTTTGCATAGATCCATGCAAAAACGTTTTTGCATGGATCTATGCAAAAATATTTTTGTATGAACTATGCAAAATCATGTTTCACAGATGATTTAGTATAGATTTATGCAAAAATATTTCACATAATGATTTAGCATATGCAAAAATATTTTTGCATATATTTTTGCATATATTTTTGCATATATTTTTGTAGATCTATGCAAAAATATTTTTGCATGAACTCATGCATGAAAAAAATATTTTTGTATAAATTTCGTGAAATTTTTTTTTTCAAAAACCATTCTTGACTAGTCTAGTTTCAAAGATCTCAAAAAGTGCTTTCCAAATATATAAATTTTGTCAAAATCTGAATTTTAATTGAAGAGATATAACATTTTAAAGTTTAAAAACGAAAATGATAACTACATTTCTCTCTCATACAGCTGTACAGGTTTGAAAAAGACAAAAAGGTGATTGACAAATATAATAAGGGTAAAACAAAAACGTTAAAAAGGAAGGAATGGACTAAATAGATTTAGAAAAGTTTAAAAAGGACTAAACAGATTCAAAAGGCTTTAAAAAATGTATTTCAGTCCTACTAAAAATCTTGTGTACTAAATGGATTACAAAAGTTATATATTGGATGTTTTGACCATTATCCCATAATAATAATAATAATAATAATTACCAAAACACCCAATAATAATAGTAATAATTAGAATAACAATAATAATGTGATAATTTTTTTGTATTAATATCTAGAGACTTCGCTTTGGACCTCTAAAATCTCATATCTGCCCTGCTTTTTAATTTCTCATAAGTTAACCTTTGAAAGAAACGTATCTGGTCTGCCGAATTTGTACAAGATCCCGACAACAGCTATCCTCATGTCAATGCTCTGATGAACCAAATGGGCCTCAAGTTTGTATCTGCAAATAATAATTAATAGTAAAAATATGTATTGTTTAGTGTACCATATCTATTATCTATATATATAGTGGAAACCCTGGGTCAAAAAAACCCTCACCGTCAGCTCACGGTAAAAAAAACCCACCCTATTACGCAATGGTACTTTTAACTCCTCCTCTCCTCTCTTCCAAGCTCCCACACAAGCACCATATATGTCACTCATTAATTCTCTTTAATAGTCATTTATCATGTTGATTAAGCTATCCAAAAAAAAATCCTCTCCTTAAATTCCTCCCAAAATATCTCTCATAAAGGATTTAAAATTTCTATTAAATATATTATATTAAAATTTCTATCTTCTCTCCTAAAGGATTTTTTAGCTATTAAAAACTTTAATAGAAAATAACAATGCCCATAAATATTTTTTAATTTTTGATGATTTCTCTATCAATAACTATAATAATTTTGCTAAAATCAAGCAATCTAATTCCCTTAATATTCTGTAAACCATTTTTTTTTACATAACCTCTCTCTTCACACCCTTATCCAAAAATATACCCTATTACGCAATGGTACTTTTAACTCATCCCCTCTCCTCTTCCAAGCTCCCTCACAAGCACCTTCTGTGTCACTCATTAATTCTCTTTAATCAGTCATTTATCATGTTAATTAAGCTAACCAAAAAAAACTCCTCTCCTTAAATTCCTCCTAAAATATATCTCCTAAATCTCTTTCACAAATATACTAATAATTAAAAGGTATTTTAATTTTTAAAACTCCTAAAATTTCTCTCTTCTCTCCTAAAAGATTTTCTAGCTATTAAAAACTTTAATAAAAAATAACAATGCCCACACAACGTTTTTTTAATTTTTGATGATTTTTTTTATATCTTATAAAAAAGCTTTTATAGCTTACTCCTAAAATTTATCTCTGCTCTCCTAAAATTAGGCTAATTAGACACCAATGAAGAAAGTATAATAAATATAGTAATAAGAATCTAATTACACTAATATCGGTTATAAACTTTTTATAAATATTAATTAATTATTTTCTTAATTATTCAATACGTTACAATCTTCTGCTTAATTACTCAGTGTTTTCCTCTACTACATTTATCTCTTCCTATATAAATACCTTTTGATTCTCCTTACTCATATGTATAGGTACTTTCCACAGTATAAAGTAATCACGGTTCTAAAAAGTCATTTTGTATTTTGTATTTTTTCGTTTTTCCATCATCTAATTTAATTAACATTGTGATAGGTGGAGATCGGAATCGGCGGCGGCTGCATGGAAATCTCTATTGCAACATCCTTGAAGAAAATTCGATCTCGCTTCATCTACCCGATCAAAGTAAAGCTAGATTATTCTCTTCTTTTACCAGATCCAAATGGTTCTCTATAACTTTCTTTTTTAGTAGAATCTCTTACTCCATATTTGATTTGTATTTGTCTTTATATTTTTTATATTATAGATAAATGAAGAGCGGATATTACTCTCTCTCTATTCTATATTATTTTCTCTTTCTCTCTGAAAGAGCATGTAATTGTATGACTTGATCAATCAAACCAATTTTTAAGAATTTTTTTTGATAGAACCAATTTTGAAGAATGAACAATTTGATATGTATACTGTCTCCCATTAAGTATGTTTACAAATCTTGGTTAGTCAATTAAAAATTGAAAAATGAATAAGTTAATAGTACTCTTATTTCTCTCAAATAAGAGAAATAACTATCATGTATTTAGAAAAAAAATAATAACTATCATTTCACACTGCTAATTGTGATAGGTGGTGATCGGAATCGGGGACCGCTGCATGACAATCTCTATTGCAACATCATTGAAGAAAATTTCATCTCGCTTCATCTACCATATCAAAATAAAGCTAGATTATTCTCTTCTTTTACCAGATCCAAATGGTTCTCTATAACTCTCTTTTTGAGTAGAATCTTTTACTCCATATTTGATTTGTATTTGTCTTTATATTTTTTATATTACAGATAATTCAAGAACGGATATTACTCTCTCTCTCTCTCTCTCTCTTCTCTATTCTTTTCTCTTTCTCTCTGAAAGGGCAAGTAATTGTATGACTTGATCAATCAAGCCAATAAAAAAAATTGATGATTAGTTTTGTTTTTCAATTATTGTAAAATCGTTTTCTGAAAAAAAAAAAAAATTTTAAAACTCCAAATAAAAGCATTTCAGAATTTTATATCAATTTTAATTAATAAATAACAAACACAAAAGCCTCCTCATGAGAAGTAATTTAAAATATAATAAAGTCTCCCTAATACCATATTTGTTATCTCACTTAAGTTCATGTCCAATAATCTCTCCATTCAAATTTATGTCTGATAATCTCTCCATTCAAATTTATGTCCTACCATATTAGTAATAAAGAATAATTATTAATACAAATTATAATTCAATGGTTATTGTAATTCTTCATAATAATGATTAATATAACAATATTACAAATTAAACTAATCAATTCATATTTATTAACATAATTTTTTAAAACAAATGCCCGTACGTAGTACGGGCTTTAAGACTTGTATATATATATACTAGGGGATTATATGTGTGTGCGCAAATATCTATACTATTAATTTAAAGAATTCTGTTTCAATAGACGTTTCCCTCCCAAATTGCATTGATATGTTCATCAAATTAAAATATTTGACGAATTAATTAAGGTCGATTAAGATTGACACAATTTTAATGATGATCTACCAAATTCGGGAAAATAGATTGTCCAATTATCATTTATGTCCAATCAATTTTTAATTAGGATTAGAAGTCTTAGAATGATATAATTAGGAAGTCGATCTAAGATGAGATCAAAGCAACTAATTAATGTTTGTAATCTGCACAGTAAGTTTTCTTCTTCTTTTTTAATTATTGAAAAAATATAAAAGCAAAATATTGAAAAAGAAAATTAATTATATAATACAGGAGTAAATGTTTATTAGAGAGAGACCTGGCATCGCCGATAGTATGTTCAGAAGGTGTGTGCCAATGAATTTGTTTAAGAAAGAACTTAGTTCCATTAATGTAAATTTGTCCTGCTCCATCTTCCCATTTTAACTGTAACAATAATAACGAACATCGATCATGAATACATAATTAATTTGTTCAAGTATTCCATAAAAAAAAGTAACATAAAATGTTCGAGTATTCTTCTACAAAGATCAACTTCATGTGGTCCCACAAAAGATTGTACATCTAGTATGTACATTTAAGCCTATAAGTTAATCCGGACTCTATTTATAAAAGCCACATACAAATAATAAGGTAGGAACGGAGCCAGAAAGTTTTTCTAAATGGAACCCCACCCAACACATGCATGCGTAATACTATAGGGAAAAAATCAATTTTCAAATTTTTTTTTTTTTTTTTTTACGTACCATTATGTCATGACCTCGATTCACAAGAGTTGCCGGAGAGGGTTTGTAGCTCTTTCTATGCTTTCCTAAACTGGGAACCACCTCTACCTTCTTTTCCAACAAATCGATCGGCGACTGCATATCGCCTTTTCCGCAAGCTTTCCATTCTTCGTTAAGTTGGCCCCAGTGTTCCGGGCCCTTATCACTCCCTTCGATATAGTTATACTCCTCGTCGTCTCCACCTAAATTAATTATACCAACAAAAAATATTAAAAAAATTGTTATGCTTAATTAATTGATTAATTAAATTATCTTTATTAATTAATTACATGGGTAATTAAGATCCGGGTGATCGAGCAATCGCTTGCTTACCGACTTTATTGGACGTCACTGGTCTGAAATTCCATATAGTAATTAGAATGGTTGCCAACCAGAGGATAGTACTGATCTTCAACGACTTCATCTTCACTGATCAACAAATTAAGAAGCAATTAAAAATGGTGAGTAGTGAATAGTTAACCTTGCCCTATCTGTAAATTTATCAGGACATCTGTACATGCTATGCATGTAATACATTAAGAGTAAAAAGTTGAGATTAATTAATATTTGTCAAATGATGCTTAGGGTTAGGAATTGAAATAAAAATTTCTAGACTCTCTAAAACTATTGGAACTTAGGGTGGGTCACTTCCTTTTTATAATTTATAGAGATAAGAGTATTTCTAATGCTAATGTGAATGCGGTAAAATAAGACTGCCAGGTAGGAAAAATAAACAATCTCTTTAAAAAAATATTCTCTAATGTTAATTTGAAGAACTTATGTGATGTTGATGTGGCGGAAGTTAGAATAGACATTGTGGAGCAGAATGTCTATTTTTGTCTTACGATGCATATCAATAATATTTTTTCTTCTAGACCTTTAGTTACATTTTAAGCAAAATAAGTTGGACCCATTCAAAAATTAAGTGCCACATACCCAAGACATTTGCATTGGAGATGCATTTTTTTCAACAATATCTATTGTGAAGATTTTGTTGCCACAAAGATTAGACATTGTCTTATAAGACATGCGATGTAGATAAGACATTGTCTTATAAGACATTTGCATTGGAGATTCTCTAAAAAGACTGAATTTCCTGCTTTTGGGTCCTTCTTTTATTTAAACTTGTTACACCTAATTTATTCTTACACTGTATTTACACTAGGTTATGGGTCCTCTATGGAGAGATCTATGAGCTGATTTTTTCTACGGATGATATAATCATCATGTCTAGATCATACCTTTATAAAAAAATATCATCGCTCAAAGACTCTGAATATTATCGATAAATTATTGAATGGTTCAAAAACTTAAAATTTCAATCATTTTTTGATTGGATTCAAAATTTTAAAAGGATTTTTTTTTTTTGGTAAGGATGAGCTACATATCCTTACAAAAAATCAGTCTATAGATCATCTGCATGTAAACCCCAGAAGTTAGTGTAAAAGGAGTGTAAGAATAACTTTGCACTTTTAAATCATGGGATAGCTTCTTAAACAAGCCCATGTTTGGGTTTCAAGCTCATGAATAAAAAAATAATAATGTTCAAATCCTTTGGTTAGAAATTGATCACTAATCAAACTTTTTTTTTTTTTTTGATAACCGGATAAAAAAAAAATTTAAAAAAGATTTTGTATGTGTACCTAATGTACCTCTAAGGAATTCTTGCACAGCCAGCAGGAGCTCGAGGCGGTTTCTTCTTTGTATTCTTCAAACTGCAGGGAAGTCTGCAGTAAGAGAAAGAAAAAAAGACTGAAAGTAAGAAAACCCAGGAGTAAAAGAGAGAGGATTTAAAGTGCAAGATTTAGAGAGAGAAAGAGAGTATAGAGTTTGTTAGTATAGTTGAGACTTGAGATATACAAGGCGTAAGACATGGTCAGGCCTGCCGTGGGCACAAGCGACCAAGCAAGCTTCGCTTGGCCGTGGCGCCAATTTTTTAGGGAAATTGTGAGGATTAGATGACCTCTTCATCATATAGATCATCCATAAAAAATAACATCTATCTATAATATTAATTAAACAAAACCATCTTTTGAAGGTTTTTTACATATATTACTCTTTGGAAAAATATTTTTTTGTCAAACTTTAACCTAAACTTGAAGGGGTATAAATGTCACCTTTTACCCCTAGAAAATTAAAGAAATAGAACATTTCAGTCTTTTCTTTAATTTCTAATTATCTAATTACCTCTCTCCCTTCTATACCCGTGTTGTAATTAAGAATGACATAAAAATTTAAAACTTCTAACTAATTTAATTAGGGGTATTATTGTCATTTGACTATGTAGTTAATTATAACCCACAAAATTATGAATTTTTCCTCCAATATCCCACAATTTTGGCAACAAAGATAATTAGTGGGATTGCTATATCTATCTCTCATAACTATTCTCTCCACGTCTCTCTATCTAATCCATAATTTCTCAAGAATTAGTTTTCATAACTTCCTTAGCCAATCCCTACAATCTCTCTTTCAAATCTCCATCAAATCTCTCCCTTTCTCTTTTCTAAGGATCCATTACATTAAACAATTCCATCATCTTCTTCTCCATGACTTCCACCCATGAAAATAAAGTTCTTAATTATATTTATTACTTTAATCCATTTGTAATTTATTGATTCATGTAATTTATTGATTCATGTGTACTTGTGTGAATGCTTTTTGAACAAGATCGAAATATTTGATTCTTCCTAATTTCTGCTATGTGGGAATCGAATAAGTCGATACTTGTTAATTTCAATTTCTACATTTGCTTTTGTATTTTTAATTTGAGTAGTGATTGATCCCCCTTCCTTGTTAACCGAAATTGTGTTAGTTAGTAAACCATGACCCTAGGTTTTTCAAAAGATGATTGAAATTTTAATCTTTTGAACCATCCATTAATTTTACTATTAATTTTTTATTGAACTTTTGATGAGGCTCAAAAAGTTGTAGAATGACGTATTTTTTTTGTGAAGATGATCAACATATGAGGAGGTCATTCTTAGAAAATAAAATTACCCTTGGATGATCTCCAAGTTGGCTCAAGCTACAAGTAAGGGGTGAAAGCTAAGAATAAGATTTAAGTTGTGTCACAAGTAATTACTTGGAAAAATTATGTCACACCCTGATTTTCGGTACTCTAAATACGATCCGATTCGCCGAGTCCGAAAACCAAGGTGTGATTAATGTAATAAAAGTGTAAGTAAAAATATCGAATAAAACTCATATACTTTACTTTTGAAAGATAATAAATTTAAAAATATTTTATTAATAGTCTACTTTAGTCAACATTTGTTATCTTAAAGTAATGGCCAAGTCAACCAAGTCCAATTAAAGGTCAACTTAAGTCTCTAACTAAGTCAAAATCAAGTCAAGTCAACCAATATTTACGTCAACGCTCATTGACTCGTCAAAAACATTTCAATGATGTTTCAATCAACTATATAATATGCATTGCTTTTATAAATGCTTTTGAGCTGTTATCGGATTAATCGCTGCATGTGATGGTATTAGGATGGTTGATCTACCTACTGAGTTTCTCACCCAATTATTCTCGTAGTTTTACAGTTGACGTTTGAGGATCGAGTTAGGATCCTTAGTGGCGTTGTGACGTGGTTTACAGACGCGAGGGATTCCTTATTTTATGGTGGATGTAGGTTTCCCTCTCTTCATTAATTCAATTATTCTTGACTAAAATTAAATGTAAATTAATACATCAATTATACAATTTAAAACTTAACCTCTAAGTTTATAAGAATGTTAAAACAATAAGAATTAATACAAAATAACCCTTATCCCAAGTGATAGAATAGTAGTTTAATCTATCAATTATATTTATACAAATTTGATAACACAAGCTATCTGCTTCTTAATCTACACATCTTTGAATCCTTTATCTCAACATAATCTATGGGGGGGAATTTAGGGGTGAATAAACTCAGTAGGCAAATATCAACCCAAAAATAATAGATTGAAAATATGATTCATCAAAATCACAAGAATAATTAACTGATGAACTTGTAAATAAATTACCATTAAATGATTTATTTTCCAACCATTTAATATCTTATCTTATATTAAACCGGGTAACAACAGCTTCCCTCCCTTTTTCTACCCATTTGATTATCATTTGTATAATCCTTTTTAGATTTATTATCAATCTAAATCAATTTCCATCACTTAAAAATAAATAGTGATCATATTAACAAAATTTATATTTAATTTGTAAATAATACAAAATAATTCATCTCCATGCATTTTCATAACAAAACACAAAATAGGTTTTAGTTATAATAGAGGGAAGTTCCACATATCCACCTACCTTATTCGCTATATCCAAATCCAATGGTGTAGATCATTGAATTTCCGTAACCTTGTTGATTTTTGTAATATGAACATTATGTAATTAAATAGGGTATAAAATAAAAAATAAAATGGAGACATGTTATAAAGAGAGAGAGATATATGAGAGAAGAGTAGAAAAAGTAATTATAAGTGGGAGATAGAAGGGAAGAAATAGGAGAGATTTGTATTTTGAAGAAGGAAATAAGGGGGGGTTTATATAGGAAAATTTTGAGATTTTTTTATTATTATTATTATTTTAATATAAAAAAATATTTTTTATTCCTTTTAGTGGGCTGCTACAGTATATAGCGGCTACTGTAGCAACAGCCCACGTTTGTAATATTAATATTTTATTAATTAATTAATTATTTATTTATTTTTTAATAACTCTCTTAAAGTACATTATGAGTTTCCATGCATATGAGAAATTTATTTTTTAAATCAATACTCACCCAAATGGGCATACTTTCATACTAAGTTAATTATGTTGGTCAAGTGTGGAATATTCACACTATGGAATTTCTTGGGGTATTACATCATTACCCCCTAAAATGAATTTCGTCCCGAAATTTTAATCCAACCAAAAGGTAAAACATACTTATAAAATAACTTATATTTTATATGTATCTTAGATTTAATCTTGATTTGAATTTAGTTTATTTGGCGTCGTCTTTATAAATTTCTCCATTAAGTTTACGATGTGGTGAAAAGTAAGATTGTTAGGGAATACATGATTTGGTGTTAATAATCACCCAGTGGCTAACCTCCTTCGCTGTTTTCACTCACCGACATGGTTGCTCTGTCTTGGATGATCAGTCCAAGCAGTGCCATCCTATGTAGTATGTGTCACATATACGGAGAACCAACTGCTTTTCATCACACTTCCATCGCTATCCTTCATCTCAAAATAACACCACGTATCCACGTATGTAAAAACGTTGTGTTTTTAAATATTCTTACAAAATGTTGCGTACGAAAAATTGTCTTTGTGTTCTTGTCCTCGATATCCGCCTAACGGTTTCGATAATTAAACTTTAATTGAAGCATATAAACATCATGTTTTCTTCCTCGAAAAAATAACTCTAATTATTTAATCAAAGAGCAAAGATTATCTTTCTATTAACTTGAAACAGAATAATGTTATCCTATATGATGCCAACTTATCCACTTTCAAGATTACATCATATCTAACCATCTCAAATGATGTCAAACCAACAATTGGTTCCTGATTAATAATCAAATCACACAATCTTATTGATTCAATAAGGTCAACCGACTTTCTTCAAGAAGTCAAAAATATAGTACAACTCAAAATTTCTAAGCATTAACACGGAATGCATCAAGAAATGCCAGTGCATAATTATATCATTGTAATCATGCCAACTTTAAGTTTAGTTGACTAAAAAGTCAAAAGTGTACTAAACATAAAAGTATTTCGTAATGTAACTTCGAATAAATTTATTCTCAAACAGAAAGTATATTTCTTCAAAGTCTAGACATATTCGAATATCAAAGTATTCCTATTCGTCATTCTTCACATATTGTGAAACTCATTTTCTACTAACTTCTTTAAATTAGAATGGTTTTAAGTGATATTTCACACTTCAATTTTCGGATCTAGAAAATCTGGCTCGAGGTATAGCAAAACTATAAGTTAAAACATTCAGTGAAACTAATTGTGCATAGTTGACAACAATCACTGTAATTACCTAACTATTACTCAAAATGGTACAATTGAACCCATTTTGAACACTAGTTTTCAAGAGCTAAAATTTTCTCTAAAATAAGTCGAAATCAATTTTTACTATAAGATATTCAAAATAAGTCATACGTATACTGACAGTCTTGTATACCAAAATACGTATTTTATACACCACACCTAAAAAAGAAAATCAAACTTTAAAATTTTGCTCCGATTAATCCTTTTATCGAAATTAGGTGAAACTAAAGCCAAAAGTTTCATGCCAATCTCTAGTTTCAACTTAGATAGTAAAATATATATATATTTTTTATAATATTTTAATTAAAAATTCATTTTTTTTTTGTTACTGAAACCTCCTCCTTTTGTAATGGTTTCTCCTTGAATCAATAAAGATCAGTTACCTTTTCAAAAATTTTGCATGTGTTTGTAAGAAAAATGCATGCCCGAAAAAAAAAACAATGGTCGCCGGAGAGTTTGAACAGGTAAAAAAAAATGATCGATCACACCAGCTGGTTCGAACCACTGATATACGATACTATTCAAATATACGTTACTATTCTTATATATTTAAATATTCACTTATAAAGTCATTTGCCTTGCATTATTTGCAAATCTAATTCAAGTAGTACAAATTGATACTTTAGTGTTCACGTGTACGGTATTATTTCGTGCGTATATACTATTTAAGTGGATAATCACTATTTACGTGTACCATACTATTCACAGAATATTATTCACTAAATCATATAGCATGAATCGTATACAATTTATATAATATACTATTCATTAATTTCTCATCATAAAAGTTAATTTATGCACTATTAGTCAAGGTCACTATTCACGTGATAATATTCACATATACGGTATTGTACACGTATACGACATTATTCATAATTGTGTTGCATTATTTATTAAATATTCTTTATAGAATATAATTCACATATTATTGTCACTTTGATACTATTCTTCAAATACTATTTACGTATACGATATTATTCATGTATAAAAGGTACTAGCATATATACTCCGCCACTATTCATACAAGCATGTATTTCAACATTATTGAACATACATACAAAAATTAAGCATCAACTTGACTATCTATTCAAGTGTACTTTCCTATATATATTCTATAATTATGTAAATAGATCAACTTGCTTCACGCATAACTTCTATATGAAACAAATAATTCCTACAAAGGTCTTACTAGCAGTAAACCTTAATTATTAACTATATACAATCAACCGTATTATAATAAGATTTTTAGTTATTATCCCACCCCAAACAACACAGGGTTTATCCTATTTATTTTGGTTCTAAGCTGAACACACTCTTACTCCATCCTATAAATCAGTAAGGAAAAGAAAATAATTTTCATATAAATTTTTTTTATGTGAGAAAACAAAACATAAATAATTTTGTTATTAAAAGAAAATTTTATAATATAATGAAAGTTTAGAACTTACAAGTCCAAGAAATCAGGAACTTGTGCTCTGATACCAAGCTGTCACACCCCAATTTTCGGTACTCTAAATACGATCCGGTTCGCCGAGTTCGAAAACTAATGCGTGATTAATGTAATAAAAGTATAAGTAAAAATATCGAATAAAACTCATATACTTTACTTTTGAAAGACAATGAATTTCAAAACATTTTGTTAATGGTCTACTTTAGTCAACATTTGTTATCCTAAAGTAAGGTCCAAGTCAACCAAGTTCAATTAAAGGTCAACTTAAATCTCTAACTAAGTCAAAGTCAAGTCAAGTCGACCAATATTTACATCAACGCTCATTGACTCGTCAAAAACATTCCAAATCAAAGAAAAATAAAAATTTAATGTTTGAATACAATTTCTGTTTCAACTGCGCATAGTTGAGTAAAATGAACGTATCTATTTAACCGTAAATCCAAATTTTATAAATAAATTCATTATAGAAACTAGATCCACAGATCAACAATTTCATCAGAAATAGACTAAGGCTAATTCTGGCAATAAAGGGTCCAAATATGCATCCGAAATACTGATACAGACGTGAAAAAAACTCAGAAAATATAATTTCAGCGTTTTAACAATTTTTGTAAAATCAGTAACTTTGAAGAGAAATTACTCTCTAACCCAAAATTAGAAATATATGGTATAATACCTTTTTGAAAAGAAAAATTCGAGATCTATGATTTTGTCAGAAATAGACTCGGCTCAATTTTGACCGGAACATGTCCAAAAATACCGTTTGTAAATCTAACAGTATGAATTACAGGAATTATACAATTTCGTATAAAACCTAATTAATTCAATTATTCTTGACTAAAATTAAATGTAAATTAATACATCAATTATACAATTTAAAACTTAACCTCTAAGTTCATAAGAATATTAAAATAATAAGAATTAATACAAAATAACCCTTATCCCAAGTGATAGAATAGTAGTTTAATCTATCAATTATATTTATACAAATTTGATAACACAAGCTATCTGCTTCTTAATCTAAACATCTTTGAATCCTTCATCTCAACGTAACCTGTGGGGAGAATTTAGGGGTGAGTAAACTCAGTAGGCAAATATCAACCCAAAAATAATAGATTGAAAACATGATCAAAATCACAGAATAATTAACTGATGAACTTGTAAATAAATTACTATTAAATGATTTATTTTCCAACCATTTAATATCTTATCTTGTATTAAACCGGGTAACAACCGCTTCCTCAGGCAGAAACAACAGTCAACCACTTCCTCAGGCGGAAACAATGGTCTAAGGGGGTCTCCTTTTTCCTACCCATTTGATTATCATTTGTATAATCCTTTTTAGATTTATTATCAATCTAAATCAATTTCCATCACTTAAAAATAAATAGTGATCATATTAACAAAATTCATATTTAATTTGTAAATAATACAAAATAATTCATGTCTATGCATTTTCATAACAAAACACAAAATAGGTTTTAGTTATAATAGAGGGAAGTTCCACATATCCACCTACCTTATTCGCTATATCCAAATCCAATGGTGTAGATCATTGAATTTCCATAACCTTATTGATTTTTGTAATATAAACATTATGTAATTAAATCGGGTATAAAATAAAAAATAAAATAGAGACATGTTATAAAGAAAGAGAGATATATGAGAAAAGAGTAGAGAAAGTAAGTATAAGTGGGAGATAGAAGGGAAGAAATAGGAGTGATTTGCGTTTTGAAGAAGGAAATAAGAGGGGGTTTATATAGAAAAATTTTGAGGTTTTTTTTATTATTATTATTATTTTAATATTTAATTTTTTAATATAAAAAATATTTTTTATTCCTTTTAGTGGGCTGCTACAGTATATGGCGGCTACTGTAGCAGCAGCCCACGTTTTATAATAATAAAATATTATTATTAATATTATTAATTAATTAATTAATTAATTAATTATTTATTTATTTATTTATTTATTATTTTTGTTTTTTTAGAGATAACTCTCTTAAAGTACATTATGAGTTTCCATGCATATTACCATGTATATGAGAAATTTATTTTTTAAATCAATACTCACCCAAATGGGCATACTTTCATACTAAGTTAATTATGTTGGTGAAGTGTGGAATATTCACACTATGGAATTTCTTGGGATATTACAAATTATGTATAATCTTCTTATATATAATAAAACAGAGCAGTTTTAATTAAGACAAAGACCAGTCCTCTTACAAATCTGGGCCGTTCTTGTTGACTAGGATAAACACATGTAACTTTATGTAGAGCAAAATGAATGTGTACATGTGGAGGAGAGAGAAATTTGTCAACTCTTAATTTTTTGAAAATAAAAATGTCATAACTTTTTATCTACAAATCGATTTTTAACAAAATTTATATTTTTGAAAAGTATTCGTGAAGATCTTTAAAATGGGACCAGTCACCAGTACTAAAATTTAAATAAAAAAAAAGTTTAAGGAAAAAAGACTAAGGCCTGAGGCCCTTAATTCGGCACAGCCTCAGCCCAACCCAACAAAATTATCCTGATTAGTCAGATCTTAGGCCTTAAGTTGCAACGATCTACCTAGCCCGCAACCACCCCGTGGGTTTTTCCGACAAGCAAGTCCTAGTAGGTCAACCCGACTCAACTGCTTCTAGCTTCTAGCCACACGGTCCAACCCAACCCAATTTGACAGGGATAAGTCAAGTTCTAAGGTGGGAGTTATCCCTCAAACTTATACCCTCAGCCTCAAATCTATCCATATTTGAGGTTGAGAATAGAGGAAAGAGGGATCGACAGAGGGATTAGAGGGCGCTAGACGGAGTAGAGGGTGACAAAGGAAGTAAAGGGCGACAATCCCTTTGTCGTCAATTTTTTTTAAAAAAAAAAATTTGGTTTGGCAACAGAGGGAGTGTGGGGCGACATTCCCTCTGTCGCCCACTTTTTATTTGTTTTAAAACTCTCTTTTTTGTGTTTTAAAAGCTTGTGTTTTGTTGTATAAGGTTTTCATATATTTCGAAATGCCAAGCCTGTGGGGCCCACATAGATATGATCCAATAGTTGATATTTGGTAAGTTTGTTATTCTCACAATGTAGATCATCCTCACAAAAATCATTCAATTATAAAACTTCTAACCCCATCAGAAGTTGATCAAAAATTGACTGAAAGTTAACAGTGAGAAGAACAGTGAGGAAAAGAGTCAACTTTTGATGGGGTTAGAAGTTTTCAATGTGATAGTTTTTCGTTAAGATGATCTACATGGTGAGGTGAACAATCAAACTGAATATCAACTATTAGATCGTATCCAAATAGGCCCCATAGACTTGGTGTTTCGAAACATATGAAAATTTTCATACAACAAAAATAAACTTTGAAAACAAAAAAAAGGGCGACAGAGAGATTGTCGCCCCACATTCCCTTTGTCGCCTAAACCAATTTTTTTTAAAAAAAAAATTTGCCTCTCACTCCCTTTGTCGCCCTTTACTCCGTCTATCGCCGCCCCAAATTTTGGTGCCTCAACCTTAGTACTTGTTTCTCCCTCTAACTATCATTTTAGACTTATTGCACCAAAATTTGGGGGATCCATAGTACTTGTCCTAAGATGCAAATTTTTTATTTCCTCAAATTTTATTTTAGTTGTGTTTGATTGCGCTTAATTTCTATGGAATTGTGTTAATAATGCATAAAAAGCACAAATTTTCCTACTTGTTTGTAATTTGAATTCCGCAAAATGGGGAGTCCACTCACACTAAAAATGTGACAAATAAATTGATTTTCAACATAATTTCATGGCATAAGCTTCCTTGACCACCTTCCACCCCCCAAAAAGTACACTTCCATAAAACTAGTAGAAATGAACATATTCATGTCAAACACATTTCCTTGCAATCAAACACAGCCCGATGCTAAAGAAAAGATTTGAAGAAGCAATCTTAAATTAGAGCATTTCCAGTAAAATTGAAGAAATAAGGGTTGGTTGAAGTTGAACTAACAAACGAGATTAGCCTGAAAACCACAATTACAGGCCAAGCATGGCAAAACTGAGATTTTGACTTATCCACTCCAAAATTAGGCCGAGAAGAAATCGATGAACCTCCTCGAGAGGCCCACGAAATACAGACCTAAGATGATCCAACGATTCTAGTTTGGACTTTGGAAAGGGCTGACAGGTCCTCCAAACTTTCCAATAAAAAACGTGCTTGGCGGCTTGGCTTTGGTTGTACAAAAGTTGAAGGCATTCACTTAGTACACATCTGCCTTTTAAGGAAGAGGGAATGATAGCTTCCATTCAAGTACACCCAATAGTTTAGTAAACCCAAATCTTCAGCCGTTAGATTTCTTCGAGATGTAAACTACAGTGATCTTCATTTTGTCCGAGACTCCGAGTATCACCGGTGCAGGGTGAAGTGGCAGACATTATCATTCAATCCTCTAAGGTCATGTTTCGATGGTCGGAATAGAATCATGTAGTGGTAACATGTAAACTTACTCTTCTTTGAGTTTAATATTCTTTCATTTTTTAGATTGCGATTACATCTCCGACCTCAAATCTCAGTTTAACTCTTTTTTTTTTTGAATGGAAAGGGTAATATCTTATTGATTGAGAAACAAAAGTACAACACAAACAAAGTAAGTGCTAGCTAACATCATCTTACTTTAAAATCAACGGCTGAAAATACTTCAATCCTACGGTCATAAATTAGAAGAAAAATCTATCAACCTATATTTTCCATTTGTGGGCCTTTCTAGATTGGTGATGATGTTGGGACATATCTGATCTGAAAATGAATGAGCTGTATTTTATAATTTCCCCACTCTCTCCAAAGATTCGGAGACTAGCTGAGAGAACATCGGAATTCAGTGCATCCACCTCTCTTTCTCTCTCTAGAATTCCCCCTTTAAAGTGTAATGCAGGCGTCCGTCAATCCCTCAGTAAGTTTTGGACTTCAACATGAAATGTTAACAGTGAGAAGGGCTTTGAGCAATTTCAGACCCACAACCCTTCTTTCACTGTCGAAAACCTTAAAGGACAATAGTTGCAGAAGTAGTAATTACAGATACCCTTCATTCATGGCGTCCTCAATTTCAACAACAACTGTTTCTACAGAGAGAAATGATGCTTCAAATCAAGAGGAACCCACCCCCCATAAAACCCTTCAAACTCCTCCTGTACAGGTTTGGCTTTTCATTTCCAATTGTCATTTATATCTGTACTTTGTTTTTAAGTCAATCCATGTTTGCAAGATGTTTTTTTCCTTCTTTTTTGATTGATGTTTCGTTTCGAATTTGTGGGTTATGGTATTCTGATTTGGGTGTTATGGGTATGTTTATATTTATGTTTGGGTTAGTTGGTTAGTGTTCATTGTTCCTTGGATTAGGGTTTTATGTTTCTCATTTCATGCTTTTTGATCATTTATTGAAGTTTGTGTTGGTGTATACCTTGATTTCTGGGGAATTACAGTGAAAGGAAAAAAAAACCCCTTTGGTTGTTTTTGCTTGCTGAATTAAGTTTTGGCTTCTGGTTTGTAAAGATAAAAACCTTCAAGAATGGATTTTTTAGTTTTGGACATGTACTAAATCTGTTGAATTAATGGAGAAGGAATGATTTCTGAGGTTTTGTAATTAGGGCATGTAACAGGTCACATGTAAAATCATGCATGAAACCATATTTTGATCTTTCGTTTGGAACTTTGTAGGTTTGGTTAATCTGATTTAAGGTTAGGTCTTTCTGCTTGTGGTTTATCTGGTTAATTTTTAATTGAGGCTTGTAAATGTTTTGCTAGATTTGGGTTTTATGTTTCTCCACTTTAATGGTTTGACCATCCATTGAAGCTTATTAAGAACCTCCATTAAAAAAATAAAAAGCTTATTAAGAATTTATGGTAGATAGCTTGATATATTGGAAGTTAGAGTGAACTCCCTAGAGTAGAACCTGTGGTTGTGTTGAATTAAGTGTTGGCTTTTCGTTCTGAACTTTGAAAGATAAAACCTTGAAAAGTTTTTCAATGACATGTATAACCATTATCTAGAAGAAGATACTCTCTAGGTTAGTGTGGAATACACTGGCTATGCTTACAGTCACCGCCATATATAAACATATTGAAGGAAGCCTGAAGTAGAACAGATTTTCAGAGAAATTTGTAACCTAGTATGGAAAGTAGTTATTCAATTCATAATATGCTCTTGTGCATTAAAATTACAGTACCAATTTAATAAGTGAAAATGAAATATTTGAATAAATTCTCTGGGAATAGGGCACCCCATTTTGTTAATGATCTGCTGGATGAATACTGTTTTTTTAGCACAAGTCTGTCACACTGTAACACTTCATGTAAATCTACTTGAATAATTTTATGTTCAGCTATTTTATTTTTTATGTTGTATTATTATTTAACTTTGTATCAGCTTATTTAAAATCATTTCCTGCAATATTGTATACTTAACCCAATTCAATCACTATTTGGTTTATGAGTACCACTAGTTTGTTTGCCAATCAAGACAAAAAAAGATAGAATAAAGTCACCTATCAGGTTTCTGGAGGGCAGTATATCTCGTACTTGGTATCTGTATGAAAAACTGAAGCATGTGTCTGTCTTAGTGAAAAAAATTAAAAGTTACAGAACTAGTTGGGAAGTTGTTAGCTTGTCTGTGTGAGATATGCATGAAATTGTTGGACATGGGAAGTTCTTAGACTGGAGTGTCCTTGTTAAATGCTTGAATGATAATTGGAAGCTCTCGTTTCGAAGATCATTAAAGTTATAGCATAGGCTCTAGTTCATCTATAAGAGGCACTTCTAACCTAAGCCATAAATATGATCGGCTATACCACATAAAGTGCAGTTCTGGCCTTCAAAAAATAAAAATAGAAAACATTTTTGGTTTTTATCCTTAAATATTTTTATTTTTCAAATTTTGGTTCCCTATCGCTCAACACAGGAAAAGAAAAAACAAAGGAAAGGAAAAGAAAAGAAAATTGTAGTTTGTGGCTCTCAGCCATGTGGTAGAGACAAGCTGTAGAAGAATAGGTATTTTGTGTTCCTCAAATATACTGTGTGCTGCTTGACACTGCTAAGTGTTTGCTACTCGTGCCAAATCAGAGGCAATGTTCCTGATTTCATAATCTGGCTTTGGTATCCTCACGATCGGAAGCATAGGCAGCGTCATTAAGGGATCCAGTAGCTTAGTCTTTGTCTGGAAATCTTTAACACTAGCATGAGTACAATTTATGTTGAATCACTATGCAACCCATTGTGATGGTATTGCATGACTTGAAATCTTACAGCACATCCTGGCTTAGAGGTTCAGCAAGATAATCTTGTGGTACTGATCCTGTCTTTATGGATAAAATTATATTCCTTTTATTAAAGTCTTGCAGGCTGCTTTATATAAGAGCTACCTTTGGCTCTGCAAGTTACTTTCGAATATACTTTATATTGATCTGGTTTACTTTTATTGGGCAATACGTATGTTGATTGTGCAGTGTGCATTGAAAGTAGGCACTTTTGTCTTTTATTGTTCGATTTGGTAAAGTCCAACACTATTGCCTTGTTTAAGATAGCAAGTTCATTCTGGGGTGCTAAATGAGAGTCTATTCGAGTTTTGGCTCGACTCACATTCTTTTTCGGGAAATCAGTAGACCTATTGCTAGAAACGGTCAACCAGATGGGTAAATCAAACTAATACAGATTTTTTTTCAAATTGGTAGATTGGTTGTAAAGAACACCACTGGTTGTCGCAGGTTTCTTGAGCAAGGTTTCTATTTTCTCTAGAATTCTGCCTATGATGGGACTTTTTGGTTCAAAAAAGGGTAGGGTGTTAGTAACTTGTTACGGTTAAGGGGGTACTCTAGTAGATAATAGGTAAATGCATGAATAGGAGGGAGACAGCATATACCTTCTGGCTTCTGTGCTCTAGTAGATAATAAGAATTAAGTAGATTATTTACCTTATGTGCTGTATGTAATCCTTGAGCTCTTGTTTCATCATTAGTAATCAGTTCGTCGTTGCACGCTTTTTTTCTTCGCTATAGAAGTTTTTCCATGTAATTCTTGTAGTGTCTGGTTGGCTCATCATATTTTTCTACTTTATACATATTGTTTTTTTTATTACTTCACTGTATGGATCGTTGGGGATATTCATATTTCCACTTTGAAAATCTCAACTTTGTCGAAGGCAAAGCTGCAAATATAGATATTACATATTTATTGATGAATACAATATTCCATACTTCAAGGTTCACATATATATATGGCCGTGTTGTGCTTCTAAGTCTGTCTTTTGTCAATCCTACCATGGTTTTTGTTTTTCCCTTTTCTTTCTTCAAGGTTGCGAAGCGCTTGGAGAAGTTCAAGACCACAATCTTCACGCAAATGAGCATGCTTGCAATCAAACATGGAGCGATAAACCTTGGTCAAGGCTTCCCCAACTTTGATGGCCCTGAATTTGTGAAAGAGGCAGCCATTAAGGCTATTAAAGAGGGTAAAAACCAATACGCGCGGGGATATGGCGTTCCGGATCTAAACTCTGCTGTGGCAGCCAGGTTTGAGAAAGACACTGGACTGGTGATAGACCCTGAAAAGGAAGTCACGGTTACCTCCGGATGCACTGAAGCCATTGCTGCCACCATGTTAGGCCTGATAAATCCTGGGGATGAGGTCATCCTTTTTGCCCCTTTTTACGATTCTTATGAAGCCACTCTTTCAATGGCTGGAGCCAAAATTACATCCATTACTCTCCGGCCCCCGAATTTCTCAGTCCCAATTGATGAGCTCAAGAGTGTAATATCCAAGAACACTCGTGCAATGCTTATTAACACTCCACATAACCCCACGGGGAAGATGTTCAGCAGGGAGGAGCTGGAAACCATCGCATCTCTCTGCATAGAAAATGACGTGTTGGTTTTCTCGGATGAAGTTTATGACAAGTTGGCGTTTGAAGCTGATCACATTTCTATGGCTTCACTTCCGGGCATGTACGAAAGGACTGTAACCTTAAATTCCCTTGGTAAGACGTTTTCTTTAACAGGTTGGAAGATTGGGTGGGCAATAGCTCCACCACATTTGACATGGGGAGTGAGGCAGGCTCACTCGTACCTCACCTTTGCGACATCGACTCCAATGCAGTGGGCAGCTGCAGAAGCTCTTCGAACCCCAGATTCTTACTACGAGGAACTGAAGAAGGATTACATGGCGAAAAAGGCAATACTAGTTGAAGGACTGAAAGATGCAGGTTTTGTGGTGTACCCATCAAGTGGGACCTACTTTGTGATCGTTGACCACACTCCATTTGGACTGGAAAACGATGTTGCCTTCTGTGAGTATTTGATTCGAGAAGTCGGAGTTGTTGCAATCCCAACAAGTGTATTCTATCTCAACCCAGAAGACGGGAAGAATTTGGTAAGGTTCACATTCTGCAAGGATGAAGATACCCTGAGAGCAGCAGTAGAAAGGATGAAAGCGAAATTGAGAAAATGATTTTGTGTTTCTTTTAGTTTATCCAAGAACCAAATTTTTTAGAATTGAAGTCAGGGAAGTTCTCTGAGTAGATTGAAGACATTTTCTTTGTAAGCCCTATGAAGAACCTAACTTATTAGTTGAAATAACAGCAAGAAAACCCGGTGAACCTTTCAAATAAAAATGCAGAGGCGGACATGCGTGCATGAAATTTATAGTCAATGCTTGAAATTGATGAACCCTGTATTTGAAATTTCAAGAACTACAGCGTAAACATTTTGCAGATTGGAATCAGAGCCAAAAACTGAGAAGCAAGCGAAAGAGAAGGAATCGAAGCAGTAGAAACCATGAAGAAGATGGCCAACCAGAAAGAATCAAACAACAGTTATCAGGTTGGGAACTTCTCACATTTGAAGAAGAAAAAAAATGATTATTCATAGCTGATGCTAAAATTGTCTACTACTTTAATTTCTGGCAAAAAAAAAAAAGAAAAATCATTTAAAAGGATTTATAATAAGGAGATGTGGCTTATATTTATAGAAGTGTTTCTTTTTACATTTTATTAGATATGAAAAAGGTAAAGGATAGCATGCCTTCTCTAGATCTTGCTAAAAGCACTCCAAACTTTTGAGTATCACAATGGTGGAAGGGTTGGAGCATAGAAAGACTGAATAGTACATAAGCTAGAAATTTTAGGCTTTAATGTCTCTATGAATCATACATCTGTGGCAGCCCTGGTAAAATGGGCTTTGAGCCTCAGACACATCAAAACTGGATCAGGTTGAAAGCAGTATAGACAGAACTGGTCGAAAGGAAAATTTTAAAAGGGCAACCTAAAATTTGATGGTGGCCTCAAATTGGTTTGACTTGAGCCTAAATCTAACTAGAACCATGTTATGGAAGAAGGATTACTAGGACTACTTCATTTTCACTATCAATGCTCAGCCTCCGTCGCATCAAAAGAAGTCTTTCCAGTTGATCTTTTTCCATTGCCCTAATCTGCTCAACTACCTTATCTTCTTTCATCAGAGAGTAGTCATAGACTCAAATGTATGAAGTAGTCACCTGGGGTCATCCAAGAATAGCCCTCAAGACATGTTCGTTCTTTTCTATGAGTTGTTTTTTTTTTTTTTTGAAGAGAATTCAAATTTATAAATAAAGCCGAAATGGCAAAAGAATGTACAGCATAATATTTAATTACATAAGTATCATCTGCTATAAACCTATGTATCGCCAATCAGCTGGCAGTATCAAAAGCCTCCCCTTGTTGATCGTATACTCTCACCTAAGAAGGGAGTCCCAAAAGAAGATAAAGTCATGGCACCTAGTGCCCTCAAAAAACTTTGAATGAGAGACCCACATGTAGATTAGGATTTTTGTGTTAACTATAAATTTATCTACCATCTCCTCTAACCCACCGAAAATTCTGTTATTTCTCTCTTTCCAAATGCGCCATATAATCGCAAAAAGAGACACTTCCCATAGCAGCTTTTGTTTCGGACTTTTACTTGGGCACTCCCATGATAATATGCATGTTTCCACTGATGCCGGGAAGGTCCAAGATACCTTAAACAGTCCCAAAAAATGTGCCCACACTTCTGAGGCAAAGTTGCACGTGAAGAGTAAGTGGTGTGTAGACTCCAAATCCGCCTTGCACATTGGACACCTATTTACAGTCGTTATCCCGCACCTTTCGAGTCTATCTTGTGTATGGATTTTATGTAGACTTGCCTCCCAAGTGAAGAAACTCACCTTGTATGGTATTGGGGCTTTCCAGATGATCATGTATACTGGGTTGTTACTTTGCCGTACTCCTAGTAATAGCTCATAGAAGGAGGATACTGAAAACATTCCATCTGTCCCTGTTTTCCAGATCACCTGGTCTCCTATCTCTGTACACAGCCTCACTGGTTCCAATTCTTCCAACAGGTTTGATAGTTCGTCAAGCTCCTAGTCATTGATATTCCGTCTAAATTGAAAGTCCCATCCCGAACTTCCATTATCTTCCACCCTCATTTCCTGAATTGTCACCAATTTTGCTGAGGATATGGAGTATATTGTAGGGAATATGGATTTGAGAGGGGCGCTACCCAACCAATTGTCGGCCTAGAATTTGATAGCAGATCTGTTGTTCACTTTGAATGCAGTATTCCTCTTATATTCGGGCCAAACATTTGTTATGCCTCTCGATACTGAGGATCCGTATACTTTTGTTACTGGCTTAGGCTCCAGTCCGTTAATCACGGCTCTATATTTGGCATCAATAATCCGTTTCCATAGTCTCGACCCTTTATTCCCGAAACGCCATAGCCATTTCCCAAGTAAAGCCACATTCATACTTTTGATCCTTCGGATTCCTAGGCCGCCCACCCCTTTTGGTTTACTTACTTCTTCCCACGCCACGTTGTGTAGCTTCCTACTTTCCTCCGTTGATCCCCACAGAAAGTCTCGCATCATCTTCTCGATTTTCTTTGCAATTGCCATCGGTATAGTAAACAGAGACATATAGTAAATAGGCAAGCTTGCCAAACAGCTTATAATTAAAGTGAGCTGCCCGGCCTTGGATAAGAGGCATATCTTCCATTTCGCCAAACGCACCCCAATTCTTTCCAGCACCGGGTCCCAGATAGCTTGGGATCTATAATGTGCACCGAGTGGCAGGCCTAAGTAAGACATTGGTAATCTTCCCATTGAACAACCGAAAATCCGTGCAAATTTTTGGATATCCACTTCTTCCCCGACCCCATACACTGAGCTTTTCGTGAAGTTTATACGCAGCCCCGAAATCATCTCAAAGCTCCGTAGCAACCCCTGTGGTGATACTTGAAAGCTTGATAGGTACTCTAGGGTGGTCATTTGTCTCATCATTCTACTTAGGGCCTCCATAACTAGTACGAATAGTAGTGGTGAGAACGGGTCACCTTGTTTTATTCCACGTGAGCTGTTAAATTGTTTTGTCCGTTTATCATTACTGAGAAATTCACCGTTGATATGCAAACAGCCACCCATCTCCTCCACTTCTCTCTAAATCCCATTCTATCTAGTAAGTAGTCCACGAACTTCTAATTCACATAGTCATATGCTTTCTCAATATCCGCTTTGAATAGGATTCCTGACTCCTTTCTTTTCCTTTGTGAGTCGATGCACTCGTTGGCTATCAATACCCCATCTAGGATCTGTCTACCTTGGATAAATGCACCCTGTATGTCGGAGATGATTGAGTCTAATACTCCTTTCAGCTGATCAGCCATGACTCTAGCTATTATCTTATACACACTTCCCAGTAGGCTTATCGGTCTGTAATCTTTGATGTTCTCCGCCCCTTCTTTCTTTGGTATCATCACCAGGATGTGGTATTCAGTCGCCAATCCAAAAATTCATATATATGGAAATAGCGAGCCACTTCTGCTACTTCCTCCCCTAAAAAGTGCCAGCATCGTCGAAAAAAGGTAATTGGGTAGCCGTCCGATCCCCGTGCTCTGCCACCCCCAAGTCCTCTTACCGTAGCTTCAATTTCGTCTTCCTCGAATGTTTTTTTCTAAATCATCACACTGATCCTTTGTTATTTTGTCAAAATATAAACCGTCTAGTCTTGGTCTCCACTCTTCCTCCTCAGAGTACAATTTCATGTAATATGTTCGGATTTGCTGAATGATCTCATTTTTCCATTCTGTTTGTCTACTTTCCACTGTAATTTTGTATATAAAGTTTGTTCTGCGTCTGGCACTGGCTTTCCTGTGGAAGTATGTTGTATTTCTGTCATCTACCTCGATCTATTGTACTCTAGATTTCTGTTTCCAGCTTATGGCTCCATTTTCTTTATCTTTAGATAATCTGCCTTGGCGTCCTCCCTCCGAGTGATTTCCTCCTCACCAAGGGACCTGTCACCTTCTTTCACTTCAATGTCTTCTATAACTTTTAGGAGATCCATAGCCTTTTTATCAAATCTACCCAGGGTTTTCTCTTTCCATTCCTTTAGCTTGTCCTTTAGTTCTTTAAGCTTTCTCCATAAAATATACTCTGGATTTCCCTCAAACTGCATCCCCCTCCACCAATCCTCCATCAAGTCCACGAGATTCTATTCCTCGAACCAGCTAAGTTCAAAGCGAAAGGGTGGGGGGCCCCATGCAATCCCACCCCATCTAGTAGGATTGGAGTATGATCCGATGTGGGTTTAGGCAGTGCCTTTTGAATTACACCCATATATTTGCCCTCCCATCTTGAGTTGATTAGGAACCTATCAATTATACTCATAATAGGATTGTCCTGATTGTTTGACCACGTGAACTGGGCCCCTTCTAAGGGTAGTTCTAGCAGGTTGAACTGGTTGATGAAATCCGCAAAATCACGCATATGTTTTGTAAGTTTAGAGCCCCCTTCTTCTCATCTGTAAATCTGATTACATTGAAGTCTCCCCCAATGCACCACGGGTCGTTCCATAGGGATCCTATACTTTTCAACTCTTCCCAGAACTTTCCTCTCGATTCCTTCACTGATGGACCGTAAACTCCTGTCAATACCCAATTAAATCCGTCTTCCAGCGATCGACATTTAACTGGTATCAAAAATAATCCTTGGTTCTGGTCTTCAATTTCCATAACCTTTGTGTCCCATATTATCCAAATCCTTCCCTTTGTTCCTTCAGCAGGTAGCACCACAAAATCAAATTGATTGGTTCCCCATATCTCCCTAACCATTCTCCGATCTGTATCTTGAATCTTAGTCTCTTGTAAGATTACCTACATTAGCCTTCCACCATCTTATTACGTCCTTAATAAGTATCCTTTTGTCTGCCTGTCCCAAACCCTTTACATTCCAAGAGATAATTCGTGGCTTCATGATGTAACCTTGCAGTTCCCTCGCCTAGATGTTGCTCCTCCATCTTTCAGATTCCATTCCAATCTGTGCGCTTCTCTTTGCATTTTCTGTTGTTTCCGCACTTTCCTTGCTATCTCTGACATCCATGCACCTGACTCTCTATTTCGTGATCTGATTTTCTCTATTAAGGACAGGAATTGATTTGTGTGTCCTTCGAAACTTGTCCCAATTACCAAAGCAAGCTCTAAAAATTGTGCCCTCATCAATAAGACCGTCTCCTATGTCCCTGCCTCCTTGATGTTTCTTGCATTCTTTGTATGTTGTTGTTGGTTATTACAATCTATTCCGGCCTTATTCTGCATCACTGGGCCCATACCTGCAAATTCCTCCATGTTCTCTCTTACCAGCTCATTACATCTCTGTTTGAACCCTAGCACCTCGGCTGGTACCAGCTGATCAGACACTTGATTAGTATTAGGTAGATTGCCTTCCAAGTCCATCTCTATCTTGATACCCCCGATATCCTCTTCATCAACTTCCTCTATTGAGCACGGGATTATCGTATCTTCTGAAAAAACTGTTATGTTTTCGTCCTCTTCATCATATTGTTGCACCTCGTATTGGTTACTGTCTCTCTCACCATACTTCTCTCTCCTTGGGGTGCTTTGGACCTGCAAGGGAAACACAGAGAAATTTGAGCCAATTGGAGGAAGTGGGATAATAGAACCAAAGGGAGAGAGGTTTTGAGTTTGTAGAAAATCGTCATGTTGCGTTGCGAGGGTTAAAATCCCCGCCCTGTCTTCCGCCACCTCCGTATCATTCGATTGGTTTTGAACAGCATCTAAAATGCCAAAGCCCTCTGCTAGGATATTCGAAAAAATTCTGTTCGGCGTTTCAAGAGAGCTTTGTCGAGATGAAATTGAGAAGAAGGTGTCGTTGGTTTCTTCCATCACCGATCTCACTTCAGTCGGACTGACTATGTTCTTGCTTTGGTTATCCTGCTGTGATGAACTGCAGCCAGAAGTCTCTCCGTACATCATATTATCCTTATTGAATCGATTTCTGGGTATTCTCTCTTGCATCGTGCACCATGGGCACGATTCTGACGATTCCGATGACGGGGATGATGGAGGTTCCTCATCATTTCCTTCATAGAATCTGACCTGCCGCCTTGTGTTTCTGCTTGTCGTAACACCCGACTTTCTGTTTCCACTCCTACCCGCCTTATGTGCAGCGATTTGTTTTCCTTTGTTGGGTCCAGACACTTCTGCATTCCCCACTTGGTTGGGCTCCTTTCTGCGCCATTCTTGTCTAACCACCATAGGCCCATAAATTTGTTGTATTTGTGTAATTTGGCGATCCATTGGGCCCACATTATCTTCCTGCCCAGTATTGTTATTTGTCGTTCTATACGTGTTGGGATAGTTTACTACCCCAGCTACCATTGAGTTGACAGCTGGCTCTGCCTGAACTTGAATTTCAACAGCTGTCTTTGATGGACCCGTCGCCATCCCAACGGCTCTCTGGGATGTAGACATTTCAGCCCTATGGGGCCCCCTCTAACCATTTTCCTGCCCGTGATCCGTCACCTCATCTCTGTTAACTTCCCTACTCACCGTATCCGTTCCTGACTCAACGACTCTCTGGGATGTAGACACCTCAGCCCTGTGGGACCCCCGTTGACCGTTCTCATGCCCGTGATCTGTCACCTCTTCCCTGCTATCTTCCCTTGTTGTCGGAAAGTTCGTGTTCGATCGGTTTGCACTTGCGGATTGGGTATGTGCTGGTTGACTGCTCCCTTCCATTCGACGACTTAGCCTCCTCGACTAGATTTCGTCGACGATCTCGATTTCGACATAGAATTTTTCCTTGCAGTCTTCGAATGGGAGTCGGCGGGGGATGTCAATATCACCCCTCGGAAATACACAAATTAGGGCCTCCGTATGATCATTAGTTTGCATAGAGTCTGGATGGATTTCCAGCAACTTTCCGAACGGTTAGACAATAGCCTGGAACGATTCCTCAATCCACAAATGGAATGGTAGACCATGGATTTTCAGCCATATGGGTTTTGGGTAGGATGGTTCAAATCCACTGATGTTGATCGCCGGCCACCACCTTCTTATCTCAAGTCGGAATCCGCACCCTTGCACCGGGTCCCTTTGACATATTTGATTAGCTTCATCACTTGATTGGGCAAAGAAGATTCCCCTCCCTCTATCGAAAGGAATAACCTTAAGGTTTTCTTTGTCTAGCAGGTTACCGGCTATCGACACAATTGAGGAGATCCAGTCTTTTTCTACAGGTGTAATCGTGCATACCACCACCCTAGACCATCGGCGAAAAGGGTTACAGTCCGCTGGATATTTTGTTCGAATCGTCCACCGATCTGACCACTGGTTCCTGGTAGTAGAAGATAACATTGGGCTCGAAATCATCTGCCTTACAGGGTCGATAATAATCTCCCCCTCCTCTCCTCGAGGGTTTCCCCACCTTTTTCGTATTGGTAGTTGAGTCATTTCCACTGGTTGGGGAATCCTTATATTGTTGTTTCGTGGTTTGCAGGGAAGTGTGCTGGTTATCGGTAACACCAGTTGCGCTATTCTTTCCGCCATCCAGATCCATCCTTGCCTTCCCGTCACCGATGGGATGCAGATATTAAGTGGCCTCCCGCCATACCTTGAGTTCCTTATATACTCCCCCCTGATGTTCCTTTGTCGTTCCGCCATAAATGTCTTGTCCCCTTCTCTAAACGTTTTAAAGGTAGGGTTTGACCATTCCTTCAAGCTCTCAGAGACGAGGAAATCTTTTACTTTTATCCCAATACTATTGGGGATCTTTATAGTGTTCGTTCTTCCTCGCCCTCTCTCCGTGATCTCCAACTGCTTGTCTTCCTGGTACCTGCGGAGCTCAAAGGTTTTACTCTCGAGTTGTATGAATATCCTATCCTCAGGGTTTACCTGAGAGCCTCCTCCGTTCACCATCATAATGACACTCTTGAAGTCAGAGTTAACCCAGAATCTATCCATTTTTACCATGCGTATGCGTATAAATGAGAAGCTAGGAAAACCGAGAATTGGCACTAATGAAGACATGCTAAGCAACATATTTATTGAGGCTTTCAGCATAAAATTTCTGTTAGCCCATGTTAGTACTTAATTGTCTCTATCAGATATTGATATGTTTTGAAGAGTCTTAGGTTATGAAGAGTCTTAGGCCCACGTTAAGTGAACTGTACTGGTATCTCCCTTACTCTTAACAGAAAATATAAACAGGGGTGGAGAATAAGATCCAACAAGAAATTAAGTTCCTTTGTTTTTTCTTGCCTCGCTGCAAACAACTGCTGAACAAAAGACAAACACAACTTTAAATTTTTTATAAGATTTCGAAATGAATTTTCCAAATCAGACATTACATTTCTATCAGACTAAAAAAGGGTTAGAACAGATATCAATCAAGCAAAAAAATAAAAATTCAAGAATCTCTCCCTATATTCCTCTCCTTAACAGTTTACCAGGAGCGCAAAATCGAGTCCCGTGTCAAAGCAGCAAGGAATCATCCATTTATTTCCACGGTGTGCAGCAATGGGTTTTGTCGTAAGATCTTCCTCTGGTTACAAAATTGTTCAAGTTTGTGGAGTGTACTATGCTGAAGCTTTAACCTTTTTCCTCACAATCCTCTTCCTCCGTGTGTTGGGAGTTGGAGCAGCAGCTTCCTGATCAGTGTTGCCCTGCTTGATACCAAGGAGACCAAGCCCGGAAACAATAGCATTCTTCGATATGAACCAGTTCGAAGAGGACCCGGCAACTGCTTCGGATGGCCTGTTGTATGCCTTCAACAGGTTGTCCGACTGAACCAATGGATCTGCCTCTACCCCAAGCCAAGCAAGCCTTGATGTTTCTCCAATTTGAACATTAAGAACCCTACATTCACAAGAAACTGCTAATTGAGATTGGCATAAAAGAGGTTGAATACATCAAAAAATGCGTTTTAGGTTCATATTCAATTTTCCTTCTAGCATTTTCGCTGACAAAAGGCATCAAATGTACCCTTCACATAATTCAATTGCGAACCTGAAGCAGACTGATATAAATACCGTCTTTTACTACAATAAGGATTCTGACATATAAACGTAAGAATAGGTTCTACCTTGTCAACTGATAGTGAGAGAACAAAATCCAGATAAATACCAATGCGTACACAGGTGGAATGATACAGATAGAAACAAGTAGTTCTTGTGGTCCAGAACCCAAAAAAGAATAGTTTGCGGCAATACACTACTCATATATCACAGAAGAGATAAAACAAACTGGAACCCGAAATACCCTATCATTTTCTCATTCTTGGGAACCAGCATCAACATTGTTTTATCCCAGGAATATAATCCCTAGATCAAATTCTAGTGTTTTCAGTTGTTACTAACTGTAGGATATAGAAAAATATTAGCACTTACTCAAAATTCCAAGTTTAAAGGAAGTACCCTGAATGATAAATGATGAACAGGGAACCACATTTAATACAATAATAATTTTTTGATTGGCACTTTTAAAACAATAAAAATTTAGAACATCATATCTAGAATTAAAAAGTAAACCTTTAATATCATATCTTTGCCTAAAAGAGTAGACTTGTATACTGAACTGCAGAAGTTCCCGAGATTAGTAGTACATTAAGCATTATATAAGGTAAGATTCCTGGGCATTCGGGGGAACTGTGGGCCCATCATTCTGAAGTAAACATGCTGCAAAAGCTCCCACTTCCCAGCCTTTTTAGAGCTGGGAACGTTGGGCAGCACTCATTTAAAACATCATTTGTCATCTAGAGTCTTGACCCAACCCCAGTTCGTCTCTTAGTCTTCTCTCTCTCCCTCTCCTAGCAAATACCAGGTTCAGGATTGAAGTTATCCAGATGATAGGATTGAGCCAGATATCCCAATAAGGTTATGTTTGTCATTTTCATTAGGGTTAATTTTGTTATTTTCTTGGAGTCCATGGGTATTTTTAGGGGGTTATGGCTTTTTATGTGGTTGCTTATAAATATCGGTTCTTTATGTTCTTTGAGGACAGTTATGCTGAATATTGAATGATTTGAAGTTTCTTATCTTAAACTCTTCTTTCTCCCTCTCTCTGGAATCCCTCTTCTTTCTTCTACTATCTTCTCTTCCTCTCTTTCTATCTACTTTTTCCTCTATTTCTTCTCCCCTCCTTCCTTCTTCCTCCCTCTCTCCCTGTTTCTGTTTTTTTCTTCCCTGTTCTTTTATTTTCTGTACAGGTTCTAAAGTGTTCAACATCATCATTTCTTATTAATTTGAAACTGAGCCACATACATTGTTTTCTACTGGGTTAAAAGCCAGCACTGGAAACTTTTCTTTCCATGTGTAGTGCATTAGACAATACACCCTGCACATTTTATTCCACGTTATGGTTTAGTAATTACTTGGAATTTAGCATGGACTACCAAGCGCCCACCTTTTGACACAAGCAGCAAACATTTGAATTACAAACGATCTCCGCCATACCAAGCGGAGCTAAAGTTTTGAAGTTCCACAGCAATGCTTAGCATAAGAAGTTCATCATGATAAAAGAACAAATGAATAAGACCAGAGATGAAAACAAATATTTTAGAAAGGAAGAAGCAGACTGTACCTCAAAGCTGTGCTAAAACATAAAACCACTCCAAGAACGTCAAAATGGTTGATCATTGCTCTATCTAGTCCACATAATAGCTGATATCGCAGGTTTGCATAGAGTCCCAAGAACGCCCCATAACCAAGTGCATTGGTACTCACACTCGGCATTGTCACAGATAACCTGCCATCCAAAGCAATGTTAGAGACAAAGTAATTACAGAATATGCAAACAAGCAAGGAAACAAGACAAACGAAACATTTAAAATGCAGACTCACCTCCCCTCCTTCTTACTGGCAGAAAGCTTTGACAAAGCACCTTGTACTGCCCCAGCAGTGATGCCAACCATACATAACTCCGCAGCCTTGTAGAAGAAAGAGTGGATTCTTTTCTGCAAATCAAATGCTCTCTGTGGATAGCTCCTTTCAAAAACATTGTTGGGAAGCTTCTGTATGGTATTTTGCAAGTCAAAGCGGAATGTATTCCCATATGAACGACAAGGTGCAAGTGACCAGACGACCATGGCATTGCATGCTGATACTGTCAACACATTAAGAAGCGCAAGATCCCATTCTTGTTTTATCCTAGAACAGCAATGGAAACACACTCAGATGGAGTAACAATCACATTTGAATAGATAGTACTTCCTTCTTTCCTTTTTAATGAGAATAGATACCTTTCCTTGCGAGTCTTTATTTCCCACCAAACAGTACAACCAACACTAGCAGCCTGCTCTAGAAGAAACTTATATAAGAATGCTGGATCCGCAATCATCCTGGTAAAAGTAAGAAGACAAATTAAAGACAGGAGTCAGAAACATCAGAGAAACTGAGATTGTTAAGGTTCATTAGGAAGATACTGGGAAAATAAGCCTAGAGGCTTTTGACTAAATGTCTTACTAGAAAAGCGTAAAAACTCCAAAGGATGTAAACTCATCCATTGAGGCTTTCAGATAACTGGATACCTATACACCTTTAATAACTCATATGAAACATGTGATTTTACATGCATATGTTGATTGTGACAGGTATGACTAGAGCTTAAGAAGCTCAAATTATTACCCATTTTTCCCCTTAAATCTTAATTTAACAATAATAAGCAATCTAATATTAACAAAAAAAATCTAATAAAAACCACCTCTTTCCCGTATAAAATGGATCAATATTTTATTTTTCTTAATTTTTCTAAGTTTAGCATCTATAATATTGTATTAATTTTTGTTTATTTTTAATTCAAATGATTATTGAAAAAAGGCATGTTCGTGAGGTTTACACCCTATGGATCATGTTTCAGCCTTCCAGGCCATTGAAGTGCCTCTCCTGGCTCCTCTTAAGTTTAAAAACAATGATATATTTCAAGCTATGTAACATTGATACGGGTACGGGTGTCAGTGTCCGACATGGGTACGAGGTGTCCGACACGATGACTTAAAAACACCCAATACGCGGACACGGCGATACACATACATACTTATTCATGTATCAATCATTATATGCTTTAATTTTAGTTATAATTTGCATTTTTAGAACCAACATTGTTACATAATACACAAAAGACATTAACTTAGAACTATATCATACGTTCTAACACGATTATATGCAAGTGCACACAAGATAGACACACAATATCTAACATTACTATGTGCAAGTACCCATTGAAGTATCCACAAGTGTCAACACGAGTGTCCGAGTGTCAGAGTATCCGACACAGCAAAATTTAAAAAAGTGAAGTGTCGATGTTACATAGATTTCAAGCTATCAGTCTTCCACTTTGAAGAGTGGTCATATGCAGCCCAGGGCAAGTGCATACCCAATATCCTCGTGGTTCCCTAGATTTCATTCTCATCTTCAGCAAATTTTACTCATGGTTAATCAATTTTAACGAATGGCCCAAGTGAATAACATCATCTATCTTTAATCCACTATGATGTCAGCATGATCAGTAGAAAATGTGTTGCAACTTGATCTTGTTCAATCCCATTTGGAGGGGCTTTTTCCTACGGTGAAGAAACCAACCCAAGCTATGTCCCTGAATCAGTTAGGATGAGTTGCAAGAAGAGAACCGGAAGGGAATATTCATTTCAACGAAATAATATTTGATAGGGTACTGTTGTACTAGGGTAAACATTTCAGTATGTTACAGAGCAAAGAGATTAGTTTATTGAAGCAGAGCTGAAGCTCCCCGCTCTCGGACTGAATTCACTGACTACTTGGAAAGACAAAGGAGCATAAAGAACAGGTACGTGTCTCCAACAAAGGGAACTGAATTTACGAAGGGATTTCAACGATCGGGAGCTTGATGAAATCTCCAATCTTATGGAAGTACTTAGTTCCTTTAGGAGGCAGGAGGATCAAGATGGGCGAATTTGGAAGCCAGATGATACGGGATGTTTTCGGTCAAATCATTGTATAGCGTGTTAGCAGATGATCATAGCCCAGATTTTGTATGCAAAAAGATTTGGGCGGCACCAGTGTTTTGTTTTCGGTCAAATCATTCCATTGCAGCTTTGCAAATTGAATTTGGGTTTACTTCTTACTACATTTCGACACTAGTTGGACCTTCCCATGATCTTTTATTGCAGTGTTTTGTTTCTTAGATCTGCCCTCTAAGCTCACCTAGGGGGAAAACGCTATGGGAGCTACTCTTTTATGCTATCACTTGGGTATCTGGAAAGAAAGAAACCGCGAGGTCCAAGAGGACATGATACTGGACATAAAAGCCTTGGTCTTTCGTTGGGCTACAACTGATAAGCTTTTTCATAACATAAGATTCCAAGATTTTGTATTTTTTTTGGGATTCCCTCCTTCGGTGATTATCTCGTTACTCTTGGAAGGAGGGGGCAGAGATTGCCTCCGTTTGTTTATAGTTAACTTTTGTAATTTGGGTTTTTTCTCGCTTTGCTTTTATTCATGTACATTTTTGGCCATCACGGTCTAATCAATATAGTTTTTCCTTCATCAAAAAAGAACAAAGGGAAGCGGAAAGAGACTGATGTGTACAAAATATTCTAGAGAGAGAAAATAGTTTCTATTTTTAATAATTTCGTATTAGCTTTTTGGTAGGTATTTTAGGAGGTCTTAAATTGCTATTTTTGAGTAATTTTATGTTTAGAAAGTGTCCTTAGGTTAGTAGTTTACTTGGGTTGCAAGTTTTTAGGTTTTTAGTAAGTTTTGGGCTCTTTGGTGAGGAGTTATCTATATAAAGAGCTCCTAGTACGAAAATTAATTAAGTTTAAGTTTTATAATGAATATATTTTTGATTAGTAGAAATCGTTGAGTTGAGAGTTGAAACGCTTCCGCAAATATTATTTACATCAGAGACAACAATAGTTCTGGCTTTCAAGTACAACGTAGAGTAGGCTTTGCTCCCTAAAGACTAAAGAAATGGATCAAAAAAAGGGGGGACTTCTGCAACGGGCTATGCCACCCATTACTTATGAGGGAAGTCGCATCCGTCCCATCGCAAGCACCTACAATGTCATGATCACATTGGTTTACCCTTTATTCTTTGGTAGTTCAACGGACGATCGCCCCTCCAACAAGAAAAGGTATAAATATTGAAACTTCTCTGCCATTTGGATCGGAGAATTTATGGAGGAAATCGGGTTTTAAATTTCCAGAAACCGCACGATTATATAGCCTCTTTTCCCCCCCTATCTTACTTAAAGCTTACTCAATACTGGGGGACCGAGAGAAAGAAAGGACGGGGGGCGACCATGCATGGCACTTCTCGACCGTGTCTCCGAGGGACAGTTGAACGAGCGACTCATGAATGCTGCCGNCACAGCAGAAATTGAAGACCATTGAGAAGGAAGATCCCACTACCTTTAACCGGACAATCATCCCTCCATCCCGACCGATTAAAGTTTTCACCCCCGAATCAGAGGTCCCCCAACCTTTGATTGATGTTGAAATAAAACTGCAAAGACAAGGAAAAACAGATTTTTCAAGAAAAGAGGAAAAGAAATACAAATCACTTGATGAAAGCGCACCGATTCAGATCTGCGTACAAAGCCCGAGTGAAGTTTCGGGTTCAATAACTTCAACGGATCAGTTGTACACACGATCTTCATTGGC
>MVGT01001922.1:459007-541383 GCA_002174775.1 Macleaya cordata | reverse complement strand
AGAGAGAGAGAGAGAGAGAGAGAGAGAGAGAGAGAGAGAGAGAGAGAGAGAGAAAGAAAGAGGGATTGGTGAGTGTGAACACGCCATTCATCTCTTTTACGAAACAACCTCATAAGTCTTGCAGAAACTTACATAACCTAAAATATTCAACTGGGTTCATTTCAAACATTTCTTTAATCTCGATCACATATTTAAATTTATCCCCATTTACTTATCAAAAAAAATTATCCCCATTTACCTACATTCTACTTTATTTTATTATAACCATCATCTTTTACCAGTGAAAAATGTTTCTAACTGATACAGAAAGGTTTAAGAAAAGGAAAAACAATCAAGTAAGTGACTAAGAGAAATTCTTCTTAAACTTTTTCATGCTCCTTTGGGTTATTTTTTTTCCCCTGGTCCCAATTCCACAAACTTGAAGTGGTGGAAACTCAATTGCACTGAAGAATCAAGTGCTGATTTCTTAAGAAGGCTTCTACAAAACTAAAATATGTCTATCAATTCCGGAAAATGTTTGGGACTATCTTGGCCCAAGTATTATGGTTCGTTAGTCCACGTTGAGGAAATATACTTGGATGGAAATGTGACAAATTTCTCTAACAGTGCAAATAGAACTCGAAGGAGAATCCTCATACATTCTAAATGGATGAAATCTTTCAATTTCTTATTTTACTATGTTCAACTCTATGTATTCCTCTATCCGTAGAGTACATTGAATGTACAGAAATGGCTATAACTATAGACCATAATATTATTATAGCAAAGCTTCAACAACCCACTTCAGTCATCAATCATTTATGTTGGATAAGGTATGTAAGGTGTGTAGTGTCCATATGAACTCAATGAAATAAATTTACGAATCAAAGTCTCGTAGAATTCTATTAATTACCTGCCAATGAAAGCCCTTGACATTCCTTCAGGAAGAGCTCGAGAAACAAATCTAGCAGTGGTTGGCCTAGCATTGATTGCTAGAAACCTTACCATTTGTGCTGAGCTCACCAGACCCTGAAGATTGAATTACAGTCAATTACTTATTTAGAACTCCTCATTCAGAAGCAAATGGTAGTAAAAATTCACCATTTCATAAGCTTGTCGCAGCCCAGCAGGCAAATCCATCATTGTCTTTTGCCACTCATTCAAGACGGCATCTACAAACTTGCGATCAAAAAGCTGGCAACAAGTACACAAAAACCAACAGTGCATCAACATACTAATCAAATATACTAGCTTAAATACTATTTGGCTATTTGCAACTTCTGCAAATAATAATAACCAGAAATTAAATATAATATAATAAAATAGATTTAGCTAACCTCCTGAAGAACAAGCCGCCTCCTAAATAATCCACCCTCATCTCCTTCATCTCCATCATCGAAGTCACCAAAGTAGTCGTCATCATCACCACCATCATCGCCCCCATCACCACCACCATGATTAATTTTCTTCCCAATATCTCCACCGCCTCCCCCAATTGCAGTCTGTGATATTCGAAAAATGGAAGCCAGCTTACTTAGACCATGTTTTCCAAATAACTGACAAGAAACAACTGAAATAATCTATTTAAAGGATACGGGTGCTAATAGATACAAATACATGAAAATGGATGACAAGGGTGACTTTTGTGATCCAAGATATAGATGACAAGGGCTGATCCTCTACGGACAGCAATTTGTTTAGAGGGAAGGTGTATCAAGTAGTTTCAAGTATAATCATTCATAAAAGTTAAGTTTTTCTGTTGGACAGTATGAAAAAACAAATGAAATGAGGAACATATAGAACATCGTTGCCACACATTTGAGCAGAATAAAGGTATGTTTTCTTTAGGTAGAGAATGTGCTGTTCCTATTGCTTCTAATACGCAAAACTTTTCTAATGTGGTCAATTGTGTTGGGTAACTGTGAAATACCCCCCCTGCTTCACCCACCACCCAAGGCAAAGTGCTAGTTAAAATCCCACTCAATAGTGATTGGCCAGCAAAATACTATTTATTGATATACGCCTTTATCGAGACGCTGGTTTCATTTGGATCTTGTACCATCAAATAGTGAGGAAAGACCAAAATTTCATGTTTACCACTTACCGATTATTACCCTTAGTAACATCCATGACAATGCTATTACTTAAGGAGCAGCAGCCAGAATTCAAACTACTTTACCAAAAATTGGGGCCAAAGCCAAACAGCTTGGTTTTTCCTGGATCTTTAATCTTGGATCACAAAAGTCACTCTCTTCATCCATATTCATGTATCAATAAGTGATTCCTAAGTCATAACTATACCTTATAATCCTAAAATGTTGATCCTAAATAAATCTGAAACTATTTAGTGAAAGCATCTTCTTCTTTTTTTCCCGTCAGTCACTCTACCAATAAAAAAAATAAAAAATTATGGTCACACTACCAGTAACATGCTACAGGTTAAGGTATTTTTACCTATACATAATATTACTGATTCAGACAAAGAGTTTGTTCTACAACAGGGTTTCAACACCTTTTACCTCACTATAGATTTCTAACCGATACTAAGAACTAGTGAGCAAAGAAAAAAGGAGAGTGAAAACTCGTGGTTTTAATGGTCCTTCCACATCATCCCATGTGCACGCATACTAAGAAACCAATCGAAATCTAGAAGGAACAGTGCGAATGAGTGATGAATAGTACAAATTCTAGAGGAATTCATAGATGGAAAATCTCCCATAAATATATCCACCTGATGATCATGTAAAAGAGGACTCCACTCCACAGCTTATCCAAAAATCGGTCATATATGAAAGCCAGAGCACATTGTTCTTTTATAATAGCCAGGCCATATTATTATAGTTTATCATAATAAATAATCTGTGAGCTACTAGAAAGGCTAGAGGGACTCTTTTTTTCTTTTTTGCTTTTTAACATGGATGTGAATAGTAAGATATATCTGAAGGCATAGGCGTTGAAGAGCTGATTGGTGAAATAGAATCCATATCGCAGTGTAGGCATATAATACTGATGACGATTATCTTTACACAAAATCCACCTTTATAAAACTATGAGAGCAAATAGAAACTTTTGTAGATGAAATATACCCGAAGTTCTGTTTAGGATTCATATTTAGTGGTAAAAATTGTTAGATGAATGTGGTAAACCCTCCGTTAGACCCGCATAGTTATGATACATTTTGGCACCTCCCTCTAACTGTTCTCACTTTTAGAGCAAGTGGTTCTTAACAAAAATGTGGTTAGACAACACAAGCAACATAAAATGACACGGCATAAAAGTTCCCAAAAAGAGGCTAACTAGCTTCAGCTACCATGAGAATCAACAATTAAGGAGAGGACATAGAGACATAGATAATCCTCCAAATTCATCAAAACAATGAGCTGAATTTAATAAGAACAAGACTAACGATTGATTAATTAACACATTCGGATACAAGTAGTAATCAAAGAACAGAGTCAACAAATAAATAATACCCAAGTTATCATAACCCTAGAAAATTCAAATTAAACATGAAAAACAGAAAACAAAATCCAAAAAACTATATATTTCAGTAAAACGACTAACCTCAGGACTCGACTTGGTCTCGGGCTTGGTCATATCAAGCTTACCCTTCTCGAGGGTTACCGCTCCAAATGCACCATACTGTCCTTTCATAACAGGGGCACTCATAACAGAAGAAGACGAAGACGAAGAAGAAGAGGAAGAAGCCTCAGAATCTGGAGAAATACTGAAGCAACGTTCCAAGGTAGCAATAGCGTCTCCTCCTCCTTCGACCAAAGACGAAGAACCCTTAATTGTTAGTCTCTTCCTGAACTTTCTAGAAAGATTAAGAGATGGTGATCGAAGAGGGATTGAAATTGGGGACAAAAGGGGAAGTGGGTTGGGGTGATGAGATGAAAGGGTTTTGTTTGGAATTTGACGAGAATTCAGAGCCATAATTTGTGAAGATTGAATCAGAGATTGAGCCATAATTTTTTTCTTCTTCTGTTTCTTGCTTGAATCGAAAAAAAAGGGGTAAAAAAGAGACTACTTTTTGTTTGATTTTCTTTTGAGGTTTTTTTTGGTAAAAAAGTTTGGTAAAAAAGGAGTAGAGAGAGAAAAAGAAGAAGAAATAGAAGAAGAAGAAGAAATCTCTCCTTGAGATTGGTTTGGCTGCTGCTGCTGCTGCTGCTGCTAGTGCAGCTCAGAGCTCTCTTCTCTTTATTGTGGAGAGCTGTTGAGAGAGAAAGAGAAGAAATGTAAGGTTGTTTCTCCCACCATTTAAGAGAGAGAGAGAGAGAGAGAGAGGGCGGCCAAGGTCGAAGGAAGGAGTAAGGACCAACCCCATCCATAACCAATAGGACCAATTATTTTGGGTTAATGAGGGTAATGATCCGCACGTGACATGTAGATTAAGGGCACGTGTGGATACGGAAAAAAAAATGGATCGGATATTCGGATCTAGTGGACTGAAATCACGTTGAGAATTGAGATTGTTAATGACACATGAAGTTTGGAGGAGCGCCACCATTAGATTCAGGCTACCCTACAAAACTGAAGTTTGGACGAGCACTCTCTAAACAAGGGCAATTTTTGCCTCCTTTTATTTTTATTTTTTGTTTGGAAAAATAGAAATTTACCGAGAGATAGGGATGGTAATTTGCCCCAACCAATGTTAGTAAGTTCACGAATAATTTGCGAACCGAACAGCCGCATTATTCAATTAGTCGGAATAATTCGCGCATTCTTAATGGGTCCTGAATTATTCGCGAATAATTCTCGAATCCAAAGCGAATTTTTGAATACTTCTTTTTCTTTCACCTTTTTTTTTTTAAATAATCTTAGTTATTGTCCAATCCATTATACTAATATATTGAGATTATTGGATGTGTTATTTTACTTTTGAATAATTCATTTTTCTTTAATTATTTTTTTTAAATCTTAGTTATTGTTCAATCCATTGTACCAGTTGGAGATTTATTGAATGAGTAATGTTAGTATTGTAGTTTATGATATGATATAATTTTTTTTTATCATAAGATATAATATTTTTAGACATGGTACTTGTATATATATCCGAATTTTTAAGCTAATTTTTGGACGGATCATCCGAACTATACTCGAATTATTCCCAAACCGCATTTTTTACCGAATTCTGATTATTTGATCGGATATTTGACAGAAATTTTCGTCCATAAATTCGAATAATTCCTAAAAGATTCACGAACCAAACTTTTATCGAACACCAAATTACTAACTATGGCCTCGACCCAGCGAGTTTTCTCCTCAACCCAACCTTAATGGGACAGGAATGATTTTTAAAACATCAACCCGATGAGATTAGGGACAGGGATTGAGTTTTGTTGGTCCGCCTAACCCGCCCCTTTTTATCTACCTACAAACTTTCAAGTTTAAGCAATAATAGGTGCAAGGTAATGCCAATAAGAAGTTTATAACCGATGTGGGATAAAATCCACTCAAATAAAAGGAATTTGGACCTTAATCCCACATCACTAGCAAATTTTAGAAGTACCTATTGTTTCTACTATATATAAAAAGGAATTGTAGTTTGTTTGCGATGGTGTTTTTTTGTAAAGAAAAACTTTATGTACAAATTATTGGTCTCCACCCGTCTATACTTGATAGACCCGTTTATCAAATGGGACGGAAATGGGATCGTGATTTAGTAAACGAGAATTGGATAATCCATCTCGAACTTGCCCTATTGCCATCCCTACCAAGAGAGATTATTCCTTTTACTTATTTCTCCACCAAGAAAGATGGGGAAAGACTATTTTGGATAGGCTGCCCCAAGTTTTTTTTTTACAACACATTTAGCCACTATGCTGCCCCCTCCCTCTCTCATGAAGATCCCTCTAAATATATATATATATATATATAGAGAAAAAACAACTATGCTTCCCCTATGCAAAAAGGATACTCTTGCTCAATTATGCATTTCTCTATCTATTTTGTGGCTTTTAATATTATTCCTATTGGGTAAGCGGATCCTCTGTCCTCATTTGCATGTGCCCATATTGATTTGATCTGAACCAACGACTGATTATTTTATAAGATTATTATCCTTGCTATATAGATCATTCTCGCAAAAAATCAACCATTTATAAAACTTTTAACCCCATCTGATGTTGATTAGAAAAAAAATGATGATAATGAACGGTTTATTTTTCAATCAACTTTTAATAGCATTAGATATCTTAGAATAAATTGATTTTTTGTGAGAATGATCTATATGGCAAAGAAAATAATCTTACAAAAAAATCAGCCTTTGGTTCGCTTCTATGTGGACCTCCACAAGCCCAGATATACGTGGGCACATGGAGGGCATATGCAAATGAAGACAGAGGATCTGTTCTCTCCTACTAGTGTCATTGATGCTTTGAATATAATTATAAGGAATTTTTTGTGGGGGCACTCATTGTTGATTATTCGCTTTTGAAATCCTAATATTGTGCTTGAACTTAGACTTGCCAACACTCGAGAGTTTTTAATCCAAGAGTTATATTGTTGATTCTTCACTTTTGAAATCCTAATATTATGCTCGAACTTAGACTTTTAACAGCTAAGAACAAACTTTCGAGAAAATAAAAATAAAATAAAAACCATAATGAGTGTGTCCATTATTCGAAACTTTGATGTTATCCTATATAATTGCAAAAAATAAACATCAAAACAACTTCAATTATGATATTATGGTCAAAATAAGTAGAATAAAAAATAAAAACTAACCTAGATATTAGATTTAGGACTTGGTTTTACATTGTTCTTCATCTTCCTATCAGTTTGACACGTTTTTTCCTTCCCCTTCTTCAACTTCTTTAACCTCTTCTTTATAAATTCAAAATGCTAGATTCAAAATTCTGGACAATTGAAGTAGGAAGGAGAGCCAAGTCATTATGGTTTCTCTCTTTTGCCTAAAGTCAAAACACATTTTAGATTTTTTTTATATTTTATTTTTTATGATGAGATTATTGCCCAATTACAAGTAAAAGTAAGGGCATACGAGAGAACCAACTACTAACTGATAGATAATACAACCCCTAACATACGGAAAAGAAATGAGACAAATCGCCAACCTATAAGCATTGGAGGATCAACTACCAATAACAAGGATTACTCGTACACACCTCGATTATGCACGGCCTCCAATATTTCTGATTTACTCATTGCAAGCAGGATTTAAACTCAAGTCTGTGCTATCAAAAATAATATATGTTACCAGCTAAGTTAGCTGGCACTTGCCACATTTTAGATGGTTGCCTAAATCCATCAGCTTCTTAATTAAAAAGTATTATTAGTTGCGTATAAAATTTCGATGATGCTAGGTTTACCGAAAAACCTATAGAATTTCATATCGAAAGCACAATCTACGGTGAATGTATACCACTTTGGGATGGACGCAAATCATGAGGATATGTGAAAAATAGTTATGCCATCGTAGTAGCTTTCGGTAGGAAATTATGTAGGATTTTGTTATAAGTTTAGCATTATCCATAAAATTTTCCTTTCTATAACCAAGCTGGCCCAAACAGTTCTTGGGCCAAATGCTTAGTACCCGACTCACACAAACCCATCTCAGCCCATGATGTCCAATACATGAAGCCAAAGGCCAATCTAAGGTGGGATTGAGTCCAAGAAGCTCGAGTTGCTCAGCTCAAGTTGTAAACCTTATTTTTCGACCTCTGTTGGGCTGACAACCGGAACGCGATCTAGGACTTGGGTTTCTGTTCATGAGACTCATGACCCACCCCAGTCCGGCCCATGGAAGAAGAGAGAGAGAGGGAGGAGGGGAGAGATATATCACTAGATTATGCAGATCTACAAACAATCATATTGTTTTTTTTTTTTAAGACTCCAAAGATCTCCTTTGCTTGTCTTCTCCCATTCTACAGAGATTATTTTTGTTATTTTAGCACGCCATTGTTCTGATGCCCCTCACATGCCCCCATAAGATGTTGTTGTGGTTTTTTTTTTTTTTTTTTTTTCTTCACTTTTCCAACAAAAAAACCTTTCTCACGTGAGAAATTATCCACAATAATTCACACTAGACAATGATATTATACTCTCCACCACAACATATTACAGTGTGCTTCTTTCATTATAACATCTACATATTTTGAGTGTCCTTGGGTTTCTTTTAGATTCTAGAGCATTTTTTACAACAGCAGCCAGTTTGTGTGTTTTAGGTTATCTGCAGTTTCTTCCTTTGCTTTCATGACTTTGTAAGACTGGTAGCTCTTAATTTTGAACAAAATCCAGCTACCATTGACTAACTATTGGGAGTTTTCATTGACTCTAAATTGCATCCAAAAACTTGCTAATTGCTATTGTATGAATAAATGTGCATCCATAAAGTATATTTTATCATGTTTCAAAGTAAAACAAGGAGGACTAGGTTAATTTGGAGCATCTCTGAAGTATGAAAGTATAATGATCAAATTAAGCCTCATTTTTATGGTCTGAATAAAGTGTCTGTTAATTTACTTGGTAAAGTCCAATTGGCTTAGAGTACGTAGAGAAATCTAGTATCTTATATATTAAGTTGTAAGGTTTTTATCTTCCTATGTAGGGCTATTCTAAACAAATAGCATACCACTTGCACATAATTATTCTGAAGATGTAAAGGATTCTACACAATTTAAGGGCGTTCATGCATGTTCTCCCTATAATCGATAGTTGACCATTCGGTATGTGCTTGCATATTGATAGCTTATCTATATCTATATATATACTACTATATAAAACAAATACTTTAGTGAAGCCTATTTTATCAAAACTTTCTAAAATACCCTTATGTGTTTTTCTATTAGCATATTGCATATAGGGTACTGTTAAAGGAGTTTCTCAGAATGTTTAGGGGATGGACAAGTTAAATGAACTTTTAGTGTAAAATTTCTCATCCAAATTATTAGTTATTTTTACTAAGGGGGTGGTGCGGCTGCAAACTAACTTAACACAAACTTTTCTTCACCCCACTAAAATTAAATAACACCCTTCATCCCTACCAACATCATCTTCACCACTCCTCCATTACCGGGCCACCTCCACCACCGGACACTTTCACCGCCGGCTAAAAAAAGTCTTGACATCTTCTTTCTTCTTCAAGGTCTGATTTTTTTTTTTTTTTTTTAAGAAAAATTAAATTTGACTGGTTGAATTCAACCAAAACTTTCCCAGCCCATATCTTTGCTTTACAGGTACCCTCCCTCTCTCTTTTCCTCACGCCTATTCCATCAATTTTTCTTCGGTTTGGTTAGGTTTTGCTAGAAAGCTCCATGAAATGGTGTTGGAGTGGGTGTTGCAAGATAAAAAAGCTCACATCCAAATTCTTTTGTAAATGAAAAGAGACTAGATAAAAACTTCTCTTCATCTTCATCTTCTTCTTCAAAAAAATTTTAGATCTGAATTTTTTTTTAATTGAAATTTAGGTAGACGGCAGTGACGACAGCGGTGGTCGGCAATGGTGAAGTTGGAGGGAGATGGATCAGAGAGGGCGGGAAAAGAGTAGGAAGGAGAGAAAATGTGGATCTGGAAAAAAATTTCCAGATCCACATCGCACTCCCTCCCTTCCTCCTCTCATCTCTTTATCTTTTTCTCTCTCTCTCCCCCCCTCTCTCATCTCTTTCTCTCCCCCACTCTCATCTATGTCTCTCTCTCTTCCCTCACTATACGTGATGGAAGTGGGGGTTTTTGTTTTTGTTTATTTCTTTTTGGATGATGGTGGTAGCTGCCGGTGAGAGTCGAGTGTTTGGTAATGATGGTGATGACGATGAAGGTGGAGGGAAGGAGAATTTTTTTTTTTTGAGTTGGGTGGAAAGATACTAATCCATTTTTGGATAACCATCCCTCTAGTAAAACTAAATCCATCCCCCCAACCAATTTGAAGCATTTTGTCCACCCCCTCATCCTGTCCACCCCCTCAACATTTTCAAGAACCCCTTTAACAGCACTCTTGCATATATATAGTTTTAAATTATTATTCAAATGGAGGGCATAGTAGTACTAAATAAAACTCTAACATTAAATAACTCCATTATAACAGTAAATGAACAACATACACATTAATAAATAATAACTATAGTCAAAGAATAATATCAACGTAAACACGTGCAATACACGAAGTTTGTATCCCTAATGTAAGTCGTTTAAGTTGTTTCAATGTTTCATTCATGATGTCTTTCTTCATTTGTTGGGATTGTGTTAGTTGCATCATTAATGTCGCTTCTTTTTACATTCATTAGTAGTGATGTTCTCTATAGCGTTAATGATAGCGCCTCTGCTTACCCTTCTAACAAAAAGAACAAATTAAAAAATTTAAAGATAATTTATAGTCTGTTTGGACCTAAGTAACCAGAGCGTAGAGCGGGAGCGGGAGCGAGAGCGGAAACGAGAGCGGAAACGGGAGCGGGAGCGTCGAAGCGCCCAACTTAAAATGTCCTAAGATTCGGAGCGCGTTCGGAGCGCCTAAGTATATTTATATAAAAATATTATTATACATATATAAAAATACCATGCAAAATAATTAAAAGAGCGTATTCTAAGCTTCAAATATTTTTTTTGGGTCGGTCTTCTAAGCTTCAAATTAGTTAAACAAAAAATTAAGATATGAAGATACAGAGAATTACTTTTACTTGGAGTTTTAACGTTGAAATTTTCTCCCATCTAATTGATATAAAAAAAAATTCTCCCATATAGTATTAGAAGAGTAGAACTAGAGTACCAATCTAAGTAACCAGAGCGCGGGTCGGAGCGGGAGCGTGAGCGTCGGAGCGGCCGATTAAAAAATGTTCTTAGTTCTAAAATACTTTCGAAGTGGGAGCGTCAGAGCGTAGTTCGGAGCGGGAGCGCGAGGTTTCGGAGCGGGAGCGTCATCCCTATACCAAGGTTTCGGTTACTAAGGTACCAATAACCAAGGTACCAAAGAGGACCAATAAAAAAATTATTGAATAAATTTATATAAAAAATTATTGAATAATTAATAAAATTAATTATTAAATTAATTATTTATATAATTTAGTATTTATAGTAAAAATATTATTTCTAAAAAAAAAAGATATAAGTTATAATTACTTATTTAGATTGTGAATCATAAATTTTTACTAATTAGATTACTACTAATACAGAATGCCTTTTTGACTTTGACCATTATATTCTGTTTATTTTTATCAGCAGTTTCTTGGGAGTACTCCATTATTTTAAAACTATTAAAAGTTTTTGACCATTTGACCCAAATTTTAGTGCTTAACCAACAGATAAATTAGCTTAGATGAGAAATCGCACTTTTCAAAACACAGATCGCAGATCGCAAAATATAGAATCGCGGTTTTGGGGTGGATCCGCTCCCAAACCGCGGATCCGCGATTTCAGAGCGGGAACGCCTCTACTGTATAGCGTTTTTGGTTACTATAGTTTGGACAAAGAATTTTAAGAAGGGATTTTGTGGGGACCAAGGATTTTGAGGAAAAATATAACATGATTTTTCCACCAAATCCCTGGTCCCATAAAATCCCTTTCCCAAATTCCTTGTCCAAACAGACTATTAGATTAATACATTTTACTGAATGGTGCAAAGACGACCAAGGTAGAGTTTTGTCAATTCCCAATTCTCATAATATTGACACCATGCAACAACTCCTTACTTTCTAACCATAACATTTATTTCATTTTTAGTCAAATAAATCCATAAAGTCAATGAAGTATGATTTAATTGATCATCATGAAAACCAATCCACCCAAGGTTTATTGGAAAACCAAAAAATCAATAAAAATCAGTAGGGATTTCGGTACAATATATGTATTTTTTAAAAGAATTAACATATAATTATTACATTATATATAAAATTATAAGATCAAAAATAAACTAAAACCCTTAGAAAAAAGGGACTATTATAATTATATTACCTCCAGTTATAAGATATCAATCTTTATTAAATAAAAAGAAAATCAAAATTAATCAAAATAATCCGACCCCACGTGCCAGACCGGTTAGGAAAAGAGAAAAAGCAAAATCTACATAATAACGACGACCATATCTTCCCGTCAAACCCGGTTTTCTTTTGATCGAACGGTTGATAATCTCTCTTAAAATCTAGATGTCCAAAAACAAGTCTCAGCCGTTGGTTTAAATCCAACGACTACAATTAAAAAGAACCGGTCCGTTGGGAATATCGCTTCCCTTTCCTATATCAGTGCCTCTTCTCTTCTTCTTTCTCTCATCTTTCTTAGTCTTATTATTAGCTAACTTGCGCACCTGATACTGCTTATCCTGCGCATCCTCCGATGTCGCAGACCTTTTCAAGAACCATCTTCATCATCATAAGAAGAATCTCTCGGTACAGAGAAATCCATTGAAGATTCAAAATCAAGGAACCGGAAAACAAAAAAATTAGAACCGGAAATGGAGGGTCAGAAAAGTCAGTCGAAGCTAACAAGAACTCAATCATCTCTTTTGAGATCATCTCCAACGATTCGATCTTCTATTCATTCTCTCTCTTCAATATATGAAGAAGAAATCGCTTCAGAAGAAGAAAAACCCCATAAATCTGATTCAAGAACACGAAACCGCAGTTCGAATCGGTTCTTAATTCCTTTACTAGCCATGGCAACCCTAACTTTCTCTCTCTTCTTTTTTTTCTTCTTTTTCTTCTTCTATCTCAGAAGAAAAGAATTACCCACTTCAGGAAACTTATTATTAGCACTGGGTTTCATCGCTGCTGGGGTATTCATCGCTAGAAAGAGAAAGGGTTTCGTTATAAAGAGTTCATCTTTTTTGAAACAGTTATGGGATGAGAGAAATAGAAACAGAAAATTAGGGTTTTCAAAAAGTAGTGGTGAATCTGTTCAGTGGTTTATTGGTAGTGGAGGAAGTTCTTCTTCTAATTCTTCATCTTGGGCCTTTGATAGAGAACAAAAAGAGAAGAAAATTATAAGGGAAGGTGTTGAATTTTACAGTAATGGGGATTTTTATGAAGGTGAATTTCATAAAGGGAGGTGTAATGGAAGTGGGGTTTATAATTACTTTATTAATGGAAGATATGAAGGGGATTGGATTGATGGCAGATATGATGGATATGGAATTGAGAGTTGGGCAAGAGGAAGTAGATACAGAGGACAGTATAGACAAGGTTTGAGACATGGAGTTGGAGTTTATAGGTTTTATACAGGAGATAGTTATGCAGGGGAGTGGGTTAATGGACAAAGTCATGGAATTGGAGTTCAAACTTGTTCTGATGCTAGTTGTTATATTGGTGAATTCAAGTGTGGTGTTAAACATGGCCTTGGTTGTTACCATTTCAGGTATCTTACAACTGTTTTATTGAGTTTTGATTATTATTTTGCATTCTTGAATTTGTGTTATTCTGGATTGGGTCATCTTTGTTAGGTTTTGTCTATTGATTTAGGATTGATTATGATGGATGAAAGTGCTGTGGTATTGATCTTTTAGCAGTTTGATTGGAGTTGTACTAATGAATCAAAGTAGTTTACTGTTTTTCGCAGATGCCCAGACTGATTTAGATTCTAAAAGTTTAATTTTTGTATTTGTCTTTTAGGGTATAGAAAGATAGTACTGGAGAGTGGAAACATTGCTTCTGGTATAAATTATTAGTTACTGGTTTTTTTTTCTTGGTGATTGGCATTAACAGAAGCAAAGGAGGTTCATTTTTTGTTTTTATATGTTAGATGTTAAGCGATCCTCATATATTGTATGTTCATGGATTTTTGTTCTTGGGTGATATTGGTCATGCTAGTTTGGTATATCTCATGAGTTAATTCTTAAAGATAGAATTGTGTCGACTTTAGATTCTGAAGAGAGTTCATTGACCTCTGGTAATATCTGGAAATTATATTTCTGAATCTAGATGTTGCAAAATTATTGAATTGGAGATCCAAATCATCTGAAACTCAGTTACCCTCAAAATGAAGAATTCAGGTGATAAAAATTGAGGTTAGGTTGATCAATTCTCCTGCTAATTTGGATTGATAAAACATCAAAGAAAGAGAATCAGATTGATCTACTCCTATTCAAACTGATGAAATTTGCCTGCTACAGTCATGTTTATGAGGATGTTCATCATTCTGGTACTTTGCATATTGTTGTAGAGCTGATTTACTGATTGTAAGATTGAATTTTTACGCAGGAATGGAGATAGGTATGCTGGGGAGTATTTCGGGGACAAAATCCATGGATTTGGAGTATATCACTTTGCGAATGGGCACTGTTATGAAGGGTCCTGGCATGAAGGAAGAAAGCAGGGTTTTGGTGTTTACACTTTCCGAAATGGGGAAACAAAATGTGGAGAGTGGGACTCTGGCATACTTAAGAGTCCACTACCTCAACTGACAGACACAGTTCTCCGAGCAGTTCAGGTATGTTATGAACACTCTCTTATTAGTAGTGGGTAATCTGGGTTTGGACAAGACAACTAAAAGATTCATTAGGAAGTACAAAATTTACAATTTTGGATATGTACATCCCTGAGCCCTCATCATCTAAGACACTATCATGATCGGGGAATATAATTTTCAGTTATATATAGAAGAAGTAATGCTGTGTTCGATTCTTTTAAAATGTGATTTTCCAAAAACTTGAATTCTTTGCATCCAGTGAACCACATTATAAGTCAACTCAAATGAAGCTTTCACATTTGGGTACTCCGAAGAAGTGCCGGGTGTTCAAAATTCAAATGCCTGGATGTTATTTTGCTCTGTGGTTTTCAGTTGGAAGCCATTAATGGTCAACAATTGTTAATGTAATAAATTCACCTTCTGAAAACTGATCTCTAGTTTGTAAACATCGAAATTTAGGATCCACGACTCCTGCCAATTTGCTCTACCATTTAAAGTTTTAAACCTTTTAATTTTGGAAAGATCCAAAAAGCAGTGGTGCAGTACATCAAGTCCAATATATATCTCATAATGTGGTCAGACCATAACATCTAAAACTCTTTTGGTAAAATTTCAGGCAGCTAGAAAAGCGGCAGAGAGTGCCATTCATCTTCCTAGGGTGGACGAACAAGTAAACAAGGCAGTCATGGCTGCGAACAGGGCTGCCACTGCAGCAAGAGTTGCTGCCATCAAAGCTGTTCAGAACAGGATGGACGGGAAATTTTGTGACATTGGCGATGTTTAGGAAATAATAATGCTTACTTTTACACTGTAAATTTACTAATATGTATTGAGAGGCTCCGTCACCCGGTTAAGCAAACGCTAAGCAAAAGCTTTCACCGGTGTGTCAGAGAGAGAGAGAGAGAGAGAGAGAGAGAGAGAAGAGAGAGGTGTTTGAGATCTATGATCACACTGTAACATGTACATAAAGCCTTACGTATATCAATGGAAGGTGAGTTTTCAAGAGCTGCGTTTTATTTTTTTGGCATTGTTTGTTCGTTCTCAGATTTTACAGTTGCATCGCAAATGATTGCATTCCCTAACTTGTTCTGTATTGGAAGGTACATGAGAAAACAGATACCAAAACATGGAGATGAAGAAAGTTACAAACAACACCTGTTATTAGCAGAATGGGTTGGACAAGTTATGAACCAGGTAAGTTTAGTTTACCGACTATCAAACTGAAGGGTAACCAATGTAGAACATCTATACATGCAAGATCAAAGTGTAGATTTTATTTTATTTCTTGTTCAGTAGAATCATAATTCCTATTTTTATTATTCAAGGTATAATTAGAAATACTGGAAGTGTTCATTTTGAATTCTAATAGGTTTAGAAAAGCCATAAATTAGGATTCAAATTTTCAATCTTTTTAGATAGGTTTTTAAATTGTTATATAGGAGTTATTTATTATATGAGGAACCCTAAATACAAAAATTGAATCATTCAACTATTCAATCAATAAAATTAAAGATTTTATTTTATTTTTCTTGATGATTTGAGATTCGAAGACTAGTTTAGATCATAGGCATTCGGCTGCGTCAACAACGATAGTTTAACGGCGATGCCGATAATTATTGATTAAACTAATATTAGGATAGGTCAGATTGATGATTTGTGCAGTAGTAGCAGGGACAATGTTCGGTTGGCATGGTTTTAAATTACTAGTGAAAGCACATGGGAGGGTGTTGAGAGAATACAGTAACTTTGTTTACATGCATATGCATGGTGGATCTGTTTGGGTAACCAACAACCACTGTTTTGTATATAAAATATGAAAATGGTACTGTTTGACTGCTTTTTCTTGGTTTGATTTTGTTTAAAAGTTACTAAATATGATGATCTGTGTGTTTAAACTAATACTAATCTTACTGTCTGACTTTCATCCCTCTCTCATCAGTTTCCAACTACTCCTCACCTGCATTTCAAAAAGACAGATTATGAGTGTTTGTGATTCAAGTTAAATGTTTTTTTTTTTTTTTTTTTGCCATAAAAGAAAGAAACAAATGTTTTTTCAACTAGTGGTGCAGCAAAAGCTTGTCCCCTCAAAAAAAAAAAATTTGATAAATATAGGGCTTTTTAGACATTCCTCCATACTTTTTAGTGTAAATATGAAGAGGAGGGATATTACACTCCCATTGTACCTCCATCGTGTAGGGCTACACACTTATATGTAGTAGGTGATCTAAAGACTAATTTATGGTTATGATGTTCTCGTTCTACACAACATTAAAGGATGGTGAAGTTGAATGATAAACCCATCTAGCTGTACAAAATAATCAAATTAACATCTTAAAATTTACATGTAGTAGTTTACATCCCATGTTCCCAACCAAGAAAGTAGAAAAGATGTCTTTCGTGGGTAATTAAAAGTGAAGATTGTTCTGGTTCATATGACTTTGGTCAGTTTTTTAAGTTGGCCAATGCTGTTTGACCCAAGGTCCAGGGGCTTGTATCAAAATTGTAACACATTAAGAGACATCTCAAATTACCAATGAAATTAGGGGTACTTTTATAAATCATTGAAAGTGCAAAAGCTGTTCCCTTCCCTCCTTCCCCTTATAAAAATAAAAAAAGAGGTGATAAAAAATGTAAACTGTTTTGAATGGCAAGTACATTGGGACCCACTGAGCCCATGAATGTCTGGTCCCCAACTATTATTAGAGTAACATGAGTCTTAGCCATTGGATTTGAGTGTATATCATCTAAGCAATAGCCAATTAGATTAGTTTTTTCTTTTTTTTATTATTATTAGGTAAGCCCACCAAAAAGGGAATAGGCTAAGAGTTTGTGGGGTCATCCACATGGCATTTTTGCAAGGGTGATGGATCAAATTTTGCTATTTGAATGGAGGATCAAAATTTTTCTATAATTCTTTGTTATCTTTTTGACTTTAATAACATGAGTAGTGGATGGGGTTTGGTTTGAAAAATCTTAAATGGATGAGGATGTTGATGATGATGACCTCAAACATGAGTGGGTCTTGTCCCTTATTTCTTGTATGATTCCTTCTCATGCATATAATATTGTTTTTTACATGTACATTTTATATGCATGAGATGGAGTTTAGTGACACGTATTATGACACAAAATGTGACACATGCTCATAGATAACATGGAGATAGAAGGGATGATTCTTGATAATTTTTCTTTGTGCACATCATAATAACAAATGAAAAAAAAAAAAAAATCAGCAAATCCAAAATTGCTGATCTTTGTGAAAAAAGATAAGAAAAAATCATCTTTCAATTCATCCTCAAATGAGTATGTTTAAATTTGTGTTTTTTTTTCTTCTAAAAATAAAAATAAAAATAAAAATGAAAAAATGTAATTGTGTATGTCAAAAAAAATGTTATCATTTTTTTTTGATAACCTTGTTGCCCGAACCAGTTTGCGTACACCTCGACTAATCCACCGAGTCCTGTTGAGAATTCTCCAATGACCTTAAGGAAATTCGAACTGATGATCTATATTATTTTCTTATAAAAAAAAGAAAAGAAAAATGAGGTGCTACCAGATCCCAAACCAGATCTACTCTCTCTTGTCCATGTCAATTATACAAAGGATCGATGGGATGTGTTTGTATTATTTTAGGTTTTGGCTTTGGTTTTGTCTTTGTGTCGTTTAGCATCTCCTCACAACTCCTCTAATTAAAAATAAAGTTGGTTTTGGATCATTGAATTATTTACATTATTTGGTTACATAAGGTTCTATTTCTTGTCTAAGTTTGTGTTCGAAAATTCAACGTGTTCTAGGGCTATAATTTTTTTAGTACTTCTGATGAGGTTAGTCCAGATAGAAATATCCCCATATAGTGTTTTCTTTTTCTTTTGTTTTGTTTTTTTTTTTTAGGTTTTTAGTTTTTTATTTTTTAAATCCAATATAATATTTACTAAGAACTAAGATATGATGGTTTATTGGAAATAAACTAAGCCCCTATAATTAGGGAAGACCCTTAAAATGCTCTTATACTAATTAGGGTTGTCTTGTTTAACCAATTTAATTGCTTATATTATGATTAAAAAAAACCGAATCTTTCTTGTGTTTTTTTTATTTCTCTATTTTTGAAATTCTTAATTTTAAATTTTATTGCTATCTTAATTAGTTTTTATTTTGTTTTTTTGTTTTTCAATTTTCAATTTTTTTTCTAATATTTTATGTTTTTGTTTTATTATTTAATTTTCGTTTTAGAATGCAATGGGATAAGCTTGAACTAATTTATCATGAAAATAATTGATCGTGACCCAATAAAGCCATTGGAATCATAGCCAATATCAAAAAAGGAAAAAAAAAGGCCATTCGAATCATACTAATCCGATATATATTATAATCGAAATATGTTCTATCAGTGTCTTTTTCATTTGTGACTTCATAATTTGTATATTTGTTTTCTTAATTTCAGATAAACTTATAGAGAATATATCATAATATACAGCTTTGTAAGGGCTACATGGAGACCGATCCAGCTAAGTGCTAGTTTTGGGTGAGGATGATCTCAATACGTAGATCATTATCTCATTGTTCTAAAACTTCTAACCCTTTGATCTATATGGTGAACATTTCAACTTCCTTTTCAAGAGATAATTGTGAAAGTTTAGGACCCATTTGGTTCGCGACCCAAAAACTTGTTTTAAAAAACTATAACACACTTTTCTATCTTTGTGTAGAGGCTTTGGGTTCAAAATTCACTAGCCCCAACTATGAGGTTTTACTTGTAAGGTATAAGAGATCTTGGATTCAAAATTCACTAGCTGCACCTACAAGGTTTTACTTGTACAATTTTTAGTAGCTTAATTGTTTCATAACCAATTAGCCTTGGAACCTAATTTCACTAGAACGAATGACAATCCCCTGTTCAATAACCTTTCAGGGCTGCAGGTGATGATAGTCCTCAAGCCTGGTTTTGAGATAACATGGCCACTTAGTTTGACCATAACGAAAGCAAGTCTTTCTAGAACGACGTGGTTGACAGGTGATGTAGAGATGATGTTGATGCTTTGGTGGTAACAATTATTTAAAATACTAATGGTTTGTTTGGATGGGAGATTTTCATCAAATCTCTAGTCCCACAAAATTCTTCCTTAAAATCTCACATTCAAACAAATCATGAATACATCTTATCTTCACTGAAAATTAGCCATTCAAATTTCGATCCATCTCCTAACATGGACAGTAGCCTAATCTTATTTTCTGATGAGTAAGTGCAAATTTCTCAAATGGCCTATTGATTCTTGAAATCCAACAAATTATATCTTTTGATTGTGCTGTCGGATCTCCAAATCCATCAATCCATTTTGTAAAAAGTTTTGGGGAAGGTGTAAAATGCAGGAAAGAAGGTTCAGAATGGTGAAATCGATGTCCTTTCTTATTTCCAGCTATAGCCCTTGTTTTTTGAAATAATGACCTTACAGGAAGTATCCATGTCATTCTGAAGTGCTTACAAATTTTTTAGAAAGAAAAGAAAAGAAAAAAAAAAACACTTCGCTCCCGCTCCCAAATCGCTCTCATGCAATTTTCTCTAAAATTTGGGACATTTTTTTATTACACGCTCCAAGCCTCCCTGCTTAGGCTAGGAGACTTTAAGATCAGGTACACCACCAAAGTGGTTTTAAGGGCAAGGTCAGTGGGTACTCTTGAACCCTTAACTGAACTAAAAATCAAGGTCAATAGGTACCGTTGTGCACCAGAACCTCTAACTTAACCCTTAATTTGAGGTGGTGCTAAGGGTTCAGGGGTACTCGAGTAAGAGTTCCCCTACGCGGAAGACTCCCGCGACGAGAGAAATCGCGAAAGATTTCAGCGAGAAAATTGTTTAAAAAACCCAAAAAAATAGGGATAGCGGAAATCTTCCGCGATGAAGATAAAAAAATTCCTAAGAAATAAGAAAAAACAGACCTTGCGGAAGATGAGAATTTTTTTAAAAAATCCTTAAAAAATTAAGCGATTGGCCATGCCCTACCCTTAACCTCTTAATCCGCCCAAAATTTTGAGAGGCTAAGGGTATACGATTGGCCCTGCTCTAATGCTATCCAAAAAAGAGTGTAAAAATTGAGTTCCAATGTTTTGGAAATTTTTTTCAAGAGAATCCGCCTCAAGGCCTGAAGTCAAAAAAAAAAAAAAAAAAAAAAAAATTGAAAGATGATTGGAAAAGAAAAAGATCTCCTTGGAGTTTTCTTGTTTCCAAAGGTTCGTCTAAAGTATCATTTTCGTACCTCTTTTCAATAAAACAAAAGTACAGACTTTCTCTTCTCTTTCTTCAGTTTTTATGAACCATGATTCTCTGGACATGTTAGGTTACTAGGTCATAAAAGATGGAACCCACGACTGATACTAAAAGAAAGAAATAGCCAAAAGATTTCTTGCAAACTTTTCTTTTGGGTTTCTTTATTTGAATTTAAGAATGTACTTTGAATTCAAATTTCAAACCTCTAGCCTACAACATCATATATTTTTTTGCTTATAAAAACAAAAGATTCATATATTTTTTTTTTTGAAGAGGATACTTTGCCCAATATTAAAATGCTCAATGTGTACCTAATGTGTTTTAAAATTCGGAAAATGATTTTGGAACATGACTTATAATCTGTCTTTCTATATAGATTGAGGTGGTACCTCACATCCACCATTTTTTGTGTATCTGTGGGGTCCACATATACACAAATGATGGTTGATGATGGACGCCACCTCAATCTGTCCTGCTGGATATATGTAAGGATCGATCTCAATAATAGTGATGTTTAAAATTCACATGAAGATGTTCCAATGACTGAGTTTTGGTGAGGATGACTTACTCACTATGTAGATCGTCCTCCATAGAAATCACATCATTTAAACTCCCTACCCTCAAAACATTTGGTCATTAATAGACCATCCATAAATATTATTAAATTTAAACCAACTTTTGATAGGGTTAAAAAGTTTGGAATATTTTATAAGGGATAATCTATATCACGAGGAGTTCCTCCTCGCACCGTTGGATCAACTTGTTGTAAACCCTACATCATAGTTGGATACACGAGGGGCATTTTAACATTGATCAAAGTATCCTTGCTCATATTTTTCCAATAAAGAACTCTAAAAACCAACTCTTAAAATAGTTGCACATACACAATTCTGTAAATAGAATGTCATGGACAAAATTAAAATATATATATTTTAGAGCAATGCTACTCAGCCTCCAAAAAGTATCGAGTGATATAGATGAGGTGGCACTAAAATGCAGTATCACATTTAAAATAAAATCTTAAATATGAAGGTGCATTTGAATGCCACATCATTCCATACATCTTTAGGTACTTCATTAAGTAGCAATTCCTATTTTTTTTTTTCTTGTGCAGATGCAATTTTTAAAAGACAGAAAAACGAATGTCGTGCATTGTTTTCAAATATATAATTTATTTTTTCTTGCATTTTATTTAGTTGCATATGTACAATTCTTTTAAGAGTTACGTTGTTCTAGCGTTCCTCGTTTCGAAATTTCGAATAGAATAACGAAAAGATAACACTTTTTCCCGGCTAAAATCAACAGGAAAAAGCTGTCGTTTTCTTTTATAAGAAACACCATAGACTCTTTTAATAACATGTCTATTTAAGAAAAAACAACATGTCTATTTAAGCAAGTCCATCGATACAAACTCTAAACTAAAAAAGAGCAGATCAAGATACACCGTTATTCATACATTACTTATAGGACCTACATGGAGTCGATCCAATGGATGATATTGGGTGAGGATATTTTCCTCACAATGTTGATCATCCTCACAAAAAATTAATCAATTCTAGAACTTGTAACCCCATCATTCGATGATTGAGAATCATTGAAAAATCAAGAAATTGATGTATTCATTTTACCATTTATTTTACTCTTTCCTCAATAGTTCAATGATAGAACAGTTGGTCTACATGATGAGAAGAATCTAGCTTAAAATTAGCCCATGAATCATCTCTATGTGGGCTCAACAGGCTAATACAATGTATGCAGATAGGCTGCCAAACTTAAAAACTTATTAACTACAAAATACAATTCCGAGACAATACTATCTTTTGTGCAAAATATAAGAAGGAAATATTATTTAACAGGGAGGGATATTCTTCTCATCATGTAGACTATCCTCACAACAACACTATAGTTTAGAAAAATTGCACCCAAGTCACCATTTTCAAACTAAATACAAAAACAACACACCTCTTATTTTACCCCAAATACCCTTACATTTTAGATGAAATAATCCCACATGCTGGTCTAAAGTTGGGTATAGTTGAAGATTAAAAAGTCTAGATAGTAAAGCTAAGAGGGTATTTTTGAAACATTTTAGGCAAAAATTGGGAGAGTGTGCTATTTTTGTATTTAGTTTAAAAATAGTGACTTGAATATAATTCTTCTAAACTAAGGTGTTTTTAATGTACTTTTCCCAGATATTGCACCATGCCTTATTGCACGACTTGTTTTTGTGAGACCTATATAGAGATGACCTAATGTCTAATTTTTTGTGAGATTGTTCCCCTCACCGTGTATATCATCATATAAAAAAATCAGCCCACTCTAGAACCTCTATCCCCCTCAAATCATCTCGTAAAAAATAAGAAAATTTTAAACATCTTTCTTAATTGTTGAGTTTTCATGAAGTTAGAATTTCTAGAATGAGTAATTCCAAGATAGATGATCTACGAAAACATCCTCAGCGAAAATTGGCCCTTGGTGCAATATTCTACCCTTATCAACAACTAAAATTAATAAATCATTAAAAATTGTGAAAGATGCACAACTAATAGAAGATATTAGTTACTGCACGAGTTAGACCTAGCAATTGGTTAAGGTTAGGAACTTAGGGTCGACGTAACTAGAGTTGACAGGTAACCCTGACTCTTTTAACCCTTAGCCTACAAACAAGGTTCAGATTTTCTAACCTTAGACTCGTTTAACTCTAGCCAACAAACAAGGCTACTAAACTATTCTAAAAACTTTAGCCACAAGTCTAAAACTAAAAAGAAAAGAAAATAATTAGACAGGTTAGTCGCAAGTCTACACTGATTTTTCAGGGTCAGGAAAAATCAACCCTAACCATACCCGTTTAGCCAACAGATCGAATCAGGGCCAGCCGCAGGTTAAACTGATTGGGTTGATGGGTTGAGGGTGGTTTTGCTGGATGTACGACTAATGCACTAGTGCTAAAGAGGGATCATATTTTCAAACTACTTTAAAACACCACGTGATGTAGTAACTGACGCGGGGGCAAAAATGCAAAATAATAGTATAGACCATAACATCAGACATGCTAAGGCCAAGTCGGGCCACATCATGTGGTCTGGTAATCTGGTCCAAAATTATGGTCCTTCTGGCACTACTTGTTACCACCATATATAACATTATGGTGTTGGCATCACTGTTTAAAACCCACAACATATGCTAAACGTGAATTAAGCGGGCGAATGCTAACAAGGCTCTAAAAAGATGGTCCCTGTAAACGCCACTGTTGTGGACATATATCAAAGATGAGCATAAATTACTGCATTTCAAACGCTTTTTTACTGTATATTCGTCCAATAAAACAATCTACATATCTGTTTGGATCTGTGTAAAAACATATGTGAGCTCAACCAGTGCATGCGTGAGTGCAAACTGGTCTACATTAAGATGAATTCCAATGACCTGCTTAAAATAAAAGCCCAATCATTCTAAAACCTGCATCAGACTTTCAATGAAGGCTGAATCATGAAGCCATTTTGGCACAGTAAATTCCTTCACAACATGAGGGAATCAGAATGAAACTACTATTAGTTTAAGTCTCTAGAAATCTAACAATTATAAATTCGTCGAGCAACTACGGAGGGCATTTACGAACGTACCCAGCTTGAGCACCCATGTGAAATCCTTGTGTGACTGCTGTGTTCTTGAATGTTGTCTGCATAGAGTGACAATTCATAGCCATCAATATAAAGAAAACATTGGAAATGATCATCTGAAGAGAAAAAGAAAAAGGAAGCAAAAAAGAAGACACAATTCAAAGTTACGGTGTGCTTATTTTTGCTGAACTTTCAAAATTACCTTTCATTAAGTCTTCCTATAAATAAAAATGTATAATTAAAGTTGTAACCTGTTTATCTAATGAATGGTTTATTTGACACATAATGAACTTTAACATTAAATAGCTCTGCCTAAAATTAAATAGTTTTACAAATATTAAAGAACTCTAATGTTAAATAAGCATAAACTCATCTTACTCGCTCTTCCCATATTTTGCTCCCATAACAACATCATAAAATTAGAGGTGTCAACGACTACCCATTTACCAGGTAGAACCGAAGTGGAACCCACTTTTCTCGTTTTGATTCCAGATGTTTGAGCACTAAAAACCGAAACCATTAATACTATTATAAGCGGTTCCATTCTTGGGTACATTGGCATCTGATGGATATGCAACAAATCAATAAGACCCAGAAACCAGTTTACAAAGTCAAAGAATTGGACCGGAACCAGGAACGATTATGATATGAGTCATACGACATAGTCACATAGGCACGTGCCTCACTTAACCCAGACCATTTTTATTTAGTTGTTTGATTTCTTTATCTTTACTTTCTAACTTTAGTTCTATATAAATAGGCCAAGTCTTAGATCGTATTGGGAGGATCATCAATAAAAAAGGGGTTTTAAGCTACGTAACGACAACTTCGCAATTGTGAATTTTTGCTATGTCGACGACACTCGTGTCCGACACTAGTGGACACTTCAATGGGTACTTGCACATAATAATGTTAGATGTTGTGTGTCTATATTGTGTGCACTTGCACATAATCATGTGAGAACATATTATATAGTTCTATGTTAATGTCTTTTGTGTATTATGTAACAATATTGGTTCTAAAAGTACAAATTAGAACTAAAAATAAAGCATATAATAGCTAACACATGTACAATATTTATGCAACCAAACTACATATTTAAATCACATCAAATTGGTATCAGAGCTTCCAAGCTTTTGGGATTTGTGAGAAGATGGTCGCCACTTGCAACAAAACCACCAATGACAAAATGGATCGCGTGGAGAGAGATTTGAGAGCAAGAAAGGACAATCTAGAATGTGCATGGGCAAGAAGAATTAGCTCAACACATAGAAGACCTGTTCGAAAAAAAGCTTGAAAAACACTTTGGGAAGTTCACAAGTATGTAATGATGTTCAATAGTGTAACCATGGCACCAAGAGTGACCCAGCTGCAGACTGTCACCCAGGTACTGGTAATCAAATTCTGCAAAGAAGGGCAAGACCTTGAAGAAGATGTTGTTGAGGTTGAAGACATCAGAGAGCAAAAGAAAGAGAAATAGAGAAGAAAGAACATAAGGTGGATTTCGCGCTGTTTGACCTCTATTTATGATGATGTTTGAAAAAGGCTGGAAATAGTTACGCAGGTTAGATAGGCCATGCTGATTTTCACAAGCGCCAAGTTACATTTCAGGTTGGGGATTTGGTGATGTTATATTGACACAAGGCACAATGCCTAGAACCTCCCCCAAAGTTGATGATAAGCTGATATGGACCTTTTGCTATTATACGTTACTTTGAAGATTAAACATATGAACTTGATCTACCTCCTAAGTTTAATATGCACAAGAATTTCAGTTCTCCCGATAGACTCGCTAAAGATGTGATACTATTGCTCTGATACCTTTGCCAAAATGATGTGCCACTTTGAATACACATGCTTTCGATCTGGTGGAAGGAGCAATTGATACTCATTCACCGGAAGGACATACAGGATGTCCTAATCGCTATTAGTTCGGTGGTGGAAGCAACCTTGGCAAGAACATTCTTGGATATCTGATGCAATGTTCCAGGCTGCTTGATCTAGAATTTATCAAGTCTACGAGGATTATCCCTCGAGGACAAGTTCTTCTCAACCCAAGGAGGATGATGCGAGTTGCATGACATAGGCATGTGTCTTGCTTAACCCAGCCTCTTTTTGTTTAGTTGTTTGCTTACTAATTCTTTTCATTTTTAGTTCTTCTTTTATATAAATAGACCAAATCACTTGGATTGAATTCAGTTTTATTTAGTTCTGTTATTTTGAGAAGATCATCAATAGAGAAAGGGGTTCTTGGTATGCTCTACAAAACCTATGGTTTTAGTTTGTGATTTTATTACGCTTCTGCATACTTTAAATAACGTCAGCTTATACCAATTCTGATTCCACCTATTTGAGTATCAAATAGAACCAACCCATTTATCCCCTTCGTAATAATTCTCATATATTTTTTTTTGATGAAGGTAATAATTCTCATTTTAAATCACAAGAACACTTTTTTTTAATCGGTAATCATAAAAATCACTCACACATCAGACTTCCTAAATACAATGTACGCATACAGACACATGTGCCACCCACTAGTATCCAATATACTATACATTATTGTAACAACTAACAACTATATTAATAATAACTTTACTCTTATTTCTACAGTTGTATTATAATTCACAATATTCCTATTAGAAAAGAACAAAAAGGTTGTACTGGCTGTTCCTATCAGGGCCACTACAGCAGAACATAAGTACCAAAACAGTCAAACTCAATTAGCACCATAACATAGGTTAACCCAACCTTTACCCATATATGTAAGGTCTTATTTAATAAATTAATACTAATGTTAATACTCACCGCTAGGCTTTCCAAATCCAAGCTCAGACGTTTTCTAACAGCACTTGATACGACGGACGCAAGCTGCTCCCCTTGCTGTAGAGTAGATTCTTTGGTGATCTGTTTCATTCAGGTTTTCAACGGGTAACATACTAGCATACGCTTTAAAAAGTTTCAAAGTTAAAAGAATCATAGAATCACATTCTAATTTCTACTCACCTCCGAGAGCACCAAGGCAGAAGTTTTATCTATGATTTCTTCAACAAATTTCCTAATATCAGCACCAGAGCTCAAGGGATGTGCAGCACTTTGTGACTTCTCCTTTACAACTTCTACATTATTAGACTGCTTAGTAGCTTTTCCTACAACCATAGGAGAGAAGAATGGGTTAACGAAGGAACATGTTACTGGAATTTGAGACCAGAGACAGGTAATATGAATCATAGAAGAACAAGGAATGAGATGGTAGAAATCAAATTAGATCCTAATGATTTTGAGGGGAAAAGAAAAATCGTAGTAGGTTCTTGGGCTACCAACATAATGAGTTGATCTAAGTACGACCGTCACAATAGAAAATAATTACTCGTAACAGGAAAAGGTTCTCAACCGATATTGATAAATAAATTTGGCTTAATGAGAAATATAATCACTCTATAGTTCAGAAAAACTTTCATAGGTTTCTGCGCAAAATGTACTAATATGACTTATAAAAAAAATGTACTAGTTTTGAGCACTGAGACCAATCACTAAACTGAATCGAAGCCAATCGCTCCATACAAACATAAAGTATATCATTCATCTACTGCAACCCCCAAATCGTCTCCATCAGAAACATAACGTACATCATTCTAATTCTTAGTGAAGAATTTGACTATACTTCTATTCAATAGGATATATGTTACTGAGAATTGGTTGCTTTTCGAAAATCAAAATCACGAGTAATTGGCTTTAATGTATCTTCTGAAACATGTAGCTTGAATGACTTCCACAGCTTTGCTTCTCTTTTCAATGATCCTAGGGCTTCTACAGTAAAATGGCCTAAGCTAATCCAATCTAGGTAAATAGAAACAAAAGCAGCCTATAGACAATATCAACTTTTACCTAGAACTGTAACCATATATCATGCTGCTACTTCGCAGAAAATTGTCAGGCATTGGGAAAATCAAATCTTAGCTAATTCGTTTTACCTGCAACCGCATTTGACTTGTTCTCTGGAGGAACATCGTTTGCAGAAGGAGGTTTAATGGAAACGATCTTTTCTGGCTGATCTGCCAGGACTGTTGTGCCAGATGGAACAAGGCCAGCAAGATCAGGAGGTTGATCTTTTCCTACTGATGGGTTAGCCTACTAAAACACAGTCTCATTGTTATCCACCATATGAAAAAAAAGAAAGAAAAGAACAGAACAGAAAAAACAGAAAAGATGAAGAAACATAGAGCAGTAAATCACCTCCAGGTCTACGTATGATGGGTCTTTTCCAATTGAAATCAGAAACTTGTCAAGGTCACGGGCAGAAAGAGCTGATACAAATTTATTAAACCATCAGTGGCTAATCTATTATAATATACTATAGGAGAAGCCTTGGGTTAACAAAACCCTCTCTCTTAGGTGTGGGTTAAAAAAACCTATATTATAAACATATGGCCCAATCTATTATCTATTATTGGGTTAACAAAACCCTCTCTCTTAGGTGTGGGTCAAAAAAACTTACATTATAAACATATGGCCCAATCTAAAACAACTAAATTTTCTAATTATCTAATAAAAAAATTCATTTATTTTTTATTTTTTAAAAAACCAAGTTTAGCAATGAAGGACAAGATCAAATCCTTCACTCAAGTAGTGTGTCAGATTCTAAAATTGGTAATAATCTAAAAGCACAAAAATAATTAAGAAAGAATGCAGCTTTAATAGGTAGAACTTCAAAATTAAAGAAAAGTTAATATAAGAAACAATAAGAACAAAATCAGCACCCTGAATTTTCACTGCATTAAAATAAATCATACATTAATAGATGATCCATACACCACCCTAGGAGTCTGAAAAGGAAGTTTATTGATAAGAATAACGTAATGTGAATACATACAGAAGGTGTGGTCCACACATACGAACGTGAACAGGTTATAGAGAATATTGCATGAATATGCATGGGTCGACCAGTTTAGCAGTTCTTTTTATTTTGGAAAGCTATTTTATTATTATACGTAGTTTCTATTTTAGATTAGGACTAGTCTCCATACCTCGTGCAATGCACAGGGATTTTTATTAAAATTATGTAATTTTAATATAATAATTACTAATATGCCATCGCAACCAGTGCGATTTTCAGCAGGAATCCACGCTTTGTGGTAGGGTGCCATCATGGCAGCTGATCATCACAACAGATTATATCTTTTTCTTTTCCATATAACATCATTCACATTTACATGAAATAAAACCCTTTTCAGTATTATAATGCATAAAATCACAATATTTCAATAAGATCATGCTACAAAATTTAAAACAGTAAGAAATAAATCATTTGCATGCTTCTTCAATCGATTTCTGCGGTGGAAAATAGATTTTATAAGCAGAGTAGACCCCTACCTGAAACGCACCAAAAGTAGTCTTAAAACCCTCTTTTTTATTTTGAAAATGCTCCTTCTTGTGCTAAGGTAGTAGAACTAGGCCGAATTTTTTTAATGATGTTTCTATGGAGATTTGATGATGAAACAAGGGATGGAAGGAGGCGGCAAGGGGCTGATCAGATAGTAGTCAGCCGCTTTGAAGTTAAGTCAGGAACTTGGGCGCAGAGAACCATGCTGACGCCGTCATTAGAGGGAGAGAAGCAGCCGACCAGTACTTTGCCTCCCCCTTCCACCCCTTGTTTCATCATCAAATGTCCATAGAAACATCATTAAAAATAACCTAGATCTACTTCTACTACCTAAGCACAAGGAGTATTTTCAACATAAAAAAAAAGGAGGGTTTTAAGACAACTTTTGGAGCGTTTCAGGTAGGGGTCTATCCCTACTTATAAAATCTATTTTCCACCATAGAAATCTATTGAAAAAGCATGTAAATGATTTACTACTTACTATTATAAATTTTATGGCATGATCTTATTGAAATATTGAGTTTTTATGCATGATAATACTAAAAAGGGTTTTATTTCATGCAAATATGAATGATGTTATATGGAAAAGAAAAAGATATAATTTGTAGTGATAATCAGCTGCCCTGATGGCACCCTACCACAAAACGTTGATTCCTGCAGAAAATCGCACTGGTTGCGATCACATAGCTGATCTATGCCCTAATCATAAAACTCTTATTTTTTATCATAAAACTCTTATTGAAAATAATAAGATCTTGATAAAGTGAATGATTTATATTTTCTTTGAATAAAATACAGATCTGATTACAGTTTTTAATCTTGATTTAAACTTTTTAAATGCGCATGTGATAGCATGATTTTTCACCTATTATCGTTGGTGAAAACTCCTACTGAGCGTAGCTCACCCAGTACTTTTCCCCCCACAGAGGCGGTGGATTATCTAGCAGATTAAGTCGCACGGAAAGTGAGGAATTGATGTGAAGCTAGAGAGAAATCTTGCTTTTGGTAGGTTGATGACTTGTGAACACTAAAATAATTCTATCACAGGGTAACAAAGGGCTGAACTCTCTTGTTTTGTTTAGATATAGAGTTTGGAGGTTTCTAGTTAAATTACGCTACTTTTCAGACTACATGCTTTTACTGACAGATTAACTTCAGTCATAACTCTCTGACCAGAAGTCCAAATGGAGTGCCGATAGTTTTGTCTGATTCTTAACATCCCTGTTTACTTTGTGTTTAAATTTGGTAATTTTCTGATTAGTAATACTATGTGAAAATGTAATTCAAAGTCATGACATTGCGTGTGGAAAATACCAGTTTCTGTGTATGCTGTCAGTTCACCTCGTTTTTTGTGCATTTTAATTAGGAATTAGAAGAATGTTAAAACTATTCCATGCATTAATTGATTTCTAATCCCATGTAAATCCCACGTCAGATTCAGACTTTATCGGCCAATAAATCGCATATCGAAACACCGCCGATATTTTTGGCAAAATATCATTTCAGAATATCACCCAGCTAATATTGGCTAATACGAACGATATCTTTCCGATAATATTGACCGCTATTTCTGTTTTCTTTCTTTTTTTTTCTGTTTTATTTCTTTTTGTTCCTGTGGTTGTGGAATGTGGATCATTGATTAGTATTGATTTTGTGATTTTTTGGATCTAAATATTATTTTTTGTGGTAATTTTGCATTTATTAATAGTTCTATATATATTTATAATTTTATATTTATTATATAAACGGCCGATTTTTGTCTGATACATCAATCCATATAGCTTATCGCTCCTTGGTCGATAAACGTCTGATAACAATAATTACAACATAGGTCAACATTTTAGAGATTAAGGGATGTTACACTATAAATTATAACTTAAGAAAGCAAAATAAACAAATAATAAATAAGATCCTATGGTCCTACCCAGTCATATATCCATGTCATTATGAAATCATCTATTGGTAACATTGTTCAGAACTTGTACATTAAGTTACACGATTATGGGCATTGAAATGTGCTAGTCCAGCTCGTAAAGTTAGAGACTTATTGATATTTATTTTTATACCACATGGTTGTTAATAGAGGTATGATGAGTTAGGACTGTTAGTTTTACCTTATTTCTACAATTGCAACAATAATTCCAAGTTACCAAATACCAATGTTAGCAGGATTAAAAATTACAAACTTGGCCCTAGTACAAGGAACAATATGCAACTGGCTAATGTCAATAAAAGCAAAATGTTGTAAGAGAAAGTTTTCATGAGAAATTAACCCATTTATTGATGAGTATTGATATATTCGCTATATATCTTAGTCAGAGGTCCTAAAAGCTAAGAAGTCATTGTACTTGTGAGGCTACAACGGTGTGTAGGAAACTTAGCATACTCTCATGTTTTAAGTTAGGGTGATTAGCAGGAGAAAGAATGAAACTACAGAGAAAGATGAATGTTGAAGATTTCCTTCTGTGGAGCCAATCTAACATTTTTTTGGATTCTTCTTCTGCTACTTTAATGTCACTCATTATTTTAATCGTTAACCAGAAATTTGAAACCACATTAGAACAATCGAAAGAAAGAACAATGGCATTTCTACATGTGATGCAAACTAATAAGAAGGTTCTTTTTATGAAGCTGTATGAAATTGACTTGCTTACAAGATACATTTTCTAAAATACAAATTAAAAACTAGCTTGAAAAAAATATTGAATGTCCAGAGAGGATGCAAAGCAAATAGAAACACAATTTATAGAAAATCCTCACTTACAAATGGTGATGTCATTTGAAAGTGGGTGGAAATAGCAGTACTCTTGACTTTTGAACCCTTGATCCAACAAGAGTGAAACATTTCTTCATGAAACAAGAAAAAGGTCATAAGAACGCAATGTCATTTGCTAAAATACATATAATTGGACTTAAAAAGTTTAAAACAATAAATATTATTGACTCAAACGACAGCCATAACTGCTGATCAATATAACTTTCAGTCAAATCAAGAGTATATCGGTGAAAGTTCTGCTAATAAACTTGTAAACTTCACTTTCAAATGCCATGTACCCTGTTGCTAAGTAATCCAAAAACGAAGTTAATGAAAATCATGTGAATTGTTTCTGGCATCAGAGCATCAGCCAACAGAAATTATTGCATATGTTTGATTGCTCTTCACTCTACTAGCATGAGAAGGACAGCCATTTTTGGCTTTTCCCATTGACAAAAAGATAGGAGCGTGACAACGGTCAAAAATGGGTGCACATAGTTGTATCGGACCATCAAGCAGTTTACTAAATTACACCATTTAAAAGGCAATCGTTTTAATTTTTTGAATGTATTCATTTGGGAAACCTTTACATTGAAGACAACTTGTTTTTTGGCCTTCAAGTAAAATCTCTATTGCCTTCTCTATTTCTGGTAGATTATGTCCCTATAGCTACATCATTGGATGGTCCAAGATAAAAGTGACCACTTAGGGGTCGATCTCATAATGAACTCATTGACAGGGATTTCTTCCTAATTTTTGGCCTTCAGAACATTCCAATTCATAACCTTCAGCTAAAGAAAGTACACAGGCAACATCATAACAAACTTAAAAGATATAATCATAAAATAGAAATGAGAAACTAATCGTATTTTATTGATATGAACATTTTATTGGGTCTATGGCCTACCTCTTCCTTACAATTTATTTCTTCCAGGGAGCGCAAAACCTATAAATAAGCTTCTATCAAGATTTAGTCTTCTCTATTTAAATTCCCAAGTCTCTTACTTTACCCTCTATCCCAAAGTCAAGAAAGCTAACGGGTAATTAAAAATGTCTTCCATACAATCACCCCCCAAGAGTAAAATTTTATCAAGTTCAATCTTATTAGATAACTAGAAATCTAAACTAGTTTCTAGCTTTAGATGCTGATTTTATTAGATGCTAAAAAGAAAATGTAGCATGTATAGATGTTGCCAAAACTCCATATATTGTTACTTCCAACCTAAAAATTCCAACTCCAGTTCCTACAATTAGTTTATTGACCAATGACAGAAAGGTCAAGCTAAGGAATTTCTCATTCACAATTTTTTGGGGGTTGAAGGTTAAGCTCATTTCCAATTGCATGGATGTTATCAAGCAAACAAGATATTACAAGTTTGTTTCCAGCTTTCAAATTTCAAGTTATTTAGTGAATACAGTAAAGTGGCTTGAACGGATCATATCCACATCCATATGTCATTTTGCCTCGCAAAAATGGCCTAACAGCGCTTGAATCCAATGAGGAAAGAACAGTCCAGCTAGCAGTCAGAAGGTAAGGATTGTCAACAACCACAAATGGAGAAGGTAGGAAGCAACTTGAATAAGTGAGAAGTTCCTTAGTGCAGCTTGAAAGATGTAAAATATGAGAAGGGGACAAATGGAGTTTACTGAGGTAGCACTTAATGATTTAAAGATGTGCTACAACAAAAGCCATGGCTCCTGGTTCCATACAGAATTGAATGGCAAAATAAGATTCAAGTTGCCAACTCCAAATGGTCATGCACTGTAAGTGATGATGACTTAAACAAAGAGAGAGATCAGATTTCATATCAACAAAGGAATCTTCTATAGATGAATGTTTCAAAATAATAGAGATAAGTGGCACAACTAAAAAGGAACTAAGGGTAGTGAGTTGTTTCCTCAATGTCCTATCTTGCTCTAGTGTACGCCATGGAGGCAGCCAATAAATGCACAAACTAACTCTTTAATAACACTTTAGAACTAGTGAGGAGTTCTTTGGTGCAGGTTGAGAGAGCTCTACAGTGTAAGTGGAGGGCTATGGTAGAACTAGTGACGAGTTCTTTGGTGCAGGTTGAGAGCTCTACAATGTAAGTGGAGGGCCATGGTAGAACTTAATGATTAAACAATGTGCTGCAACAAAAGCTATGGCTCCACATAGAATAGAATGATAAAATAGGATTCATGCTGCCAACTTCAAATGGTTATGCACTGTTAACGATGACGAGCTAAACAACGTAGAGATGGATCGGATCACGTATCAATAAAGGAATTTCTAATGATGAATCTTTCAAATCATAGAGAAAAATGCCACTACCAACAGGTAGCAAAGAATAGAGAGATTTATTTCCTCAATGACCTAACTTGCTCTAGATCTACACCATGTAGACAGAAAATAATAAACCTATAAAAAAACGCACAAAATGAGCCTTTAATAACAGCTACGAGTATTAGTTTATATTATACTAACATGACCAAAAGATCAGAGAATACACAATGGGACCATTCAAAACAAACACAGCACTGTCAGGGTTAACACATACCGTGCAGAGTCATTGATTAACGCAAAGGGCGTAACGCATCCCAGTGGCACCTAAATAACAACAGTGCAAGATAAAAAATAAATAAATTAGAAGACTACATTTAAATTACTAATACCATGAATAAAATAATAGCAGATTTGATATGTACTTTTATGTCAGTCTCTGGCCACCAGCACAACCAGATAATCAAACCAAGAACAATCTTCTGATGCTAGAAACCAGCAAAGGATCCAGTGCATCAATGACAATTTAATAACTTAACATAGTCATCATTCATCAACCAGACTCCAAGACCTCTTTCCTTTGGTATTTTCCTTTATCACAATATTGAACCATGTAAAGTGCACCAAACTTGTATAGAAAAGTTATTGTACGCCGTTCTGGAAAGTCTCACTCGAGCTATTTTAAAAAGAGATGCTTCCAAAGATTGGTTCTTCAACCCAATAAATCAAGCAAAAATGGACCATCCAAAACAGAAGCAAATGTTTCTAATGTTCTTTACTAAGAAGATAGAGAGTAAGAAAAGTTCTCTTTTTAAAACTGTTATTAATATTAGAAACATGGAAAAAAATTACTTTTCCGTGGTTTTAAAAAAATATCCAATTAACCAAACAGGGTCTTTGGATAACAAACCACTTAAAAATAATATTAATATCCTCTCTGTTGATGTCATGGACCTCACAATAGAAGTTAGCATTCCTAAAAGGTATAATGAGTGCTTCTGATGCTCAAAATTTAATATACAAAGTGCATTTTCAAGAAGCTACTCAAGTTTTAACAAAATCAACTCATTTTCTTTTTTTGAAGCTATGTCTACCTAACAAGACCAAAACTACTTCATGAGGTAAATATCATAACTCATAAAATAGAATATAGCTTAAAAACAGCACTAATATGTGTCATTTATTAATTGTAATGAAAAAAAAAATTCATGGGAGATTCTATTAGATGGATAAAATCACCTGTAGAATCTCTTGCAAAGCTTCTTCAGGAGCCATTCGCACACCTCCTTTTCCCAAACCAAGCCGTTGGGACAAAACTGCTCAGCTTCAAAGCAACATTACAACACTTCCATAAAAATCCGAGAAAATCAGAAACATAGAGGAAACAACTAATGTTTCAAAACCTTAGTGATATCATCTAATTTATTAATGAAATAACACCCATACAAATGAAACGAAGACAATATACCTTTCAAGTCTACAGTCGTACCAGCCAAAGCACTTACAATATAAAACCTCTGTTTTTTGTCCTAAAATCACAAGCACGTTGATGTGTGAATTCATAGTCTTCTAACAAAAAAAAAGAAAAAGAAGAGAAGCTAGGATAATCTTAGATGATATTTCCATACACAATGCAGGGATTTGTAGGGCCCAAATGCAGATGAGGCTAGGGCTGAAGGTCAGTGAAGATATTCCTCATGTAGATAATCCACCCAAAAAGTGAGTAAAGTCTGAAACTTTTAAGCCCATAAAAGCGCATACCATTCAAAGCATTTTGGGTTAAACATTTCACCATTACCTTCACTCGAGATTTCACTGGTTCCGAAGTTGCAAAATGACTTGATTTGTCATGAGGATGATCTCCATGGTAAGGAGAGCATCTTCATAAGAACCAGCACAAGACTCTTCTTTTTGCTTTTTTTCTCATCGGAACCAGCAGCACAAGACTTCTTATGTGTTTTTTAACGGAAGAACAAGCAAAAGATTCAACCCATATAGCATATAGGCCCTACAGACCTATGCATAAAATCAAGTATGAAAATCCAACCCTTTCGAAGAAATGATTGAAATCTAGTAATAGCATACAATGAAATAAAACTGTTCCTTGTGGGTGAAATTAAAAAAAAAAAAAAAACTGTTCCTTGTGGGTGCATTAAGAAAATTTACCTTTAAGAACAAATTTTTACTTAATCCACCTCCTAAATGCCCAACATACTTTGCCTGATAAAAAAGTAACAAACTTCCTTCAGAAACTTAATCTCAAGGAGACAATCATAGAATTTCCACATTTACATACCTGAGCTTCAACTGTCAACACAACAGGATGGTCATAGCGAACAAAATTAATTTGAAGCTCCTAGAAACAAGAAGATTCAAACATCAGTTCCAATGAGTTAAAATATCTGCACGACCACTTAGCATTCATCAACTAACACAGATCATTCACTACATTATAATTCATTTAAATTAAATTAATACGTGGAAAACCTCTAAAAACAAATTACACAAAATTTCCTGCAAATCAAGGAACTGAGGAAGTGATTTGACAAAACTCAACTTGTTTAAAAATAAGGGTTAATTTAACTTAGCCCCCCAGAAATAATGGCCATTTGAACTTAGCCCCCTCAAAGATGTGATATTTAACTTTGCCCCTCAGTCTCACAGTTTCCATCACTTGACTGTTTGAAAGTGTACGCGCGTTTCACACAATAATATTTAAGACCAAAATGCCCATCACGACTTGTGCACGTGAAACAGTAAAATACCTAAATTGCCCTAAATTTTTCAAGTACCAATACGCCAAAAACCCTAATCAAACCACTCTTACACAAATGTTGAAACCTTGAAGATCCGTTAATGGCAGCCTGAGAGAGAAAACGAAAAAGGGAAAGAGATAGAAAGGGGTTGACTGGGAGAGAATCTCCAATGAAAGCAATTTCAACACTTCAAGAGCCGTGGTAGTCTGATCCCCATGCTCGAGTTTTAGAACCCCATTCAGTATCTAGAAACAAAGATCTGATAATCTATGATAACTAGTTGAGTTTGAATTAAAGACTTGAAACTATCAGGAAGTAGATTTAAATGAATAAAACCAAGAACTGATTCTAACCTCTCGAGAACAGGGAATAAAACCCTAATATCAAACTGATCTCCATGGTTAATTGTTATCTGGATATGACACCATGAAGGACGGAAATGAAGTGGAGTGGGAGGCATTTTCTTTCTCTTTCTCTTACTTTCTGTCTCTACTCTAACTCTCTGTTCTTCCCTATTTTAATACTTCTCTGAAAATTTTAAAGAGATAAGTAGAGAACAAAGAAATTGGTGCATCAAGGTATGCAAGGAGTGGCTTTGGCTAGTTGTATTTTTGGAATTTCGACAAAGCTCAATTGGGCGAAAGGGGTTGTGGCTAATTTTTGCTGTTTAAATTCTTGAATGGTTTCAACTGTGTCTCCTTGTTCAGTGAAAAGGTATGCATACTCAGTCCATTTCTTCGCTCTTTTTCTTCCTAGAGTTCCACCGATGAAGAAGAAGATCAAGTTAATTTCTATCGTACGATCTGATAATTCTGATTGTAATTTGGACTGTCCGATTTCTTCAGGTAGGTGTAACAAGTATCTCGGGCACTTTGGGTATTTTGAATAAGAAATTGAAGTTACTCACTTGTAATTCTTGCGATGGGCATTTTGGTCAGGAAAAAGACCGTGCGAGGGCTAAGTTAAATTAACCCTAAAAATAATTGGTATCATTACCACTATATTAGAAAAAAAAAAATGAAAGATATTAGGGGTTAGATATCCCAATTTTTGTTGTTTCCCAAGCCAAACAGAGATGAAATTTAAGTCAGTGACGGATACAGGAATTTTCTTCAGGGTGAGCGAACCAATGTAGACCGGGTCAATTGAGCAACACAACCAACCACATTTAACATTATTACATCACATTCCACTCAACATTTTCTCATTTAACACGCAGCGTTCAGCTTTCTGCTCTCTCATCATTTTTTAATTAACCCTTAGATTCTTTTCCTACAACCAAAATATATACTCCCAATGTCTAATAACTTCGTAAGTACCCTTTTAATTTTTGTGTTTTTTACAATACTACCCTTTTCATATGATAATTTCTAAAACACCCTTGTTGAATGTTGTTATACTAAGAGTTTTAAAATTTTCTAAAATACGTCTTGAATTATTGAGTCAGGTTATTGCACCATGTCTTATTGTGCCACTATTGCCACTTATTTTTTGAAGCAAAGTGGGGCCTACATGAAGATGATCAAAGGGCTGATTTTCGGTGAGGATGTTCTCCTCACTATGCAGATCATCATATCCGGAGATCAACCCATTATAAAACTTCCAACCCGATCAAAAGTTCATCCGAAAAAGATGCCCACATTTGCCTACTTTTTTAAGAGTTGATTTGAGGGAGCTAGAAATTCTTAAATAGGCTGATTTCTTGATATGATGATCTACCTGATGGGGAGAACAACCTCGCCGGAAATTAGCTCCCGAATCACCTCCATGTAGGCCCACCAAAAAAGTAGTGCAATAAAACATGGTGCAATAACCCGGCACTAAATTATTTCATAAAACTTTAATGATCCATATATTTCAACTCCATTTCTTACACTACTCTTACACCTACCAGCGAAACCTACATGTAGATGATCTAAGGGATGAAGATTTGTAAGGATGCTTTAATCATTCCCATCATCATCACAAAAAAAAAAAGCAGATCACAAGAAAAAAAAGTTTAGCCCTTCAAAAGATTCTAATCTAAGTCATCCATTTCACAAAAATCAGGCCTTAGATCATCTATATGTGAGACCCATAGGATGGTGTAAACAAGTGTAAGAGTGAGTGGAAAGTTAATTAAAATGTGAATCGGAAGTAGAGCTCCCCTTTTTTAAGGCATTAAACATTTTTAAATGACAAAAAACAATCTTCCTAAGCCCTCGAATCATCTCCATTAACAAGATAAGAGGAGTGTAAGAGTAATTTGGGTGTGTAACAAGTAGAGAATTGGATTGTAAGAGTAATTCGGAAGTTCCAACACCTAGGGGCTGTTCTTTAATGTGGAGAAAAATTAAGGAGTAATACAAAAGTTCTTTAATGTGCAACAATAAAAGAATTCTCTTTGAAAATAAGGTGGTCAAATGTATATATCTCTAACTAGTTCTGAAAAGAGAGGGTGGTCAACCACCGTCCCTCCAACCTGATCCTACACTGATTTAGGAATATGCTGTTCATTTTTAACCAATTAATCAGAATACTGGACAAGCCATCTAGCCAATATTTACTCATTAATGACCAATTACATACAAATCCTGAACCCATCGGGACAGCAAAATCAGCAAGACATTAGGACACACACACACAGAAAGACAAGGAATCAAATAAACTCAAAATCAAAAAAATTCAAGAACATGCAGATATATGTGGAGGCAATTGAATGAAGGAATAAGAACCTGTAAACGGTCAAGCAGTTGAGCCTTCGAATACCCCATTGATTTCTATCCCCACCCTCCTTTGCAAAATTTTCTTATTTTTATTTTTTTGGGTAAAGAATCTGCAATTGTTTAAAAGCCAAGACAAAAATGAGGAAGAATTGTGAGATGAGAGCTTCTTAGAGTTTTAGTAGCCAAAAACAAAGATGGGAACAGAACTTCTTACTTAGAATGAAAAAAAAATTCTTCCACTCCTTATATGTTCTTTTGAAAACAAATTTGCAGGTTGGAGAAACATCAATCAGTCAATTTTAGTACTTGGAAGTCATTTCTCATAACCTAGTAGTTGTTAACAGTAAGTGCTTTTTGTCTCTCCAACCTCCTGGTTTTGAGATTAACCTAGTAGTTTTTCAAAGTTCATGCTTTTTTTTTTTCTCAAACCCCAAAACTACAAAATGAAAATGGACAAGAATTTGAGAAATCAAACTTCAAAACAACCAAAAAACAAGAAGGAACCAACAAAATACTAATGCCCAAATTCTTTTCTAAAACCCGAATTAAGAGTGAAAAACTTTCTATTAATTGTTCGAAGTTAGAGTTTTTTTCAAATCGAAACGTCAAAACAAAAAAACACAATGCGAAAAGATGCCATAGTGATAATCAGAGTTAGGGTTTTTCCAATATAGCATAACATAGCGAGTTAGAGAATGAGAGAGACTATTAAAGATCCTACCTTACCTTCACGATATGCCGATTGAGCGAGCGGAGGCGTCGATCGTCGGGGACAAAAGCAGCCGAAGAGGAGGGAAACAAAAACGTCAGAGGCGGAGAGGTTTGGCTGAGGGTGAGAATCGTGAACCCTACGGATGTGGCTATACTGGGGAGCCGATATTTCCACCTCAACTTTTTTACATGTGTACACCCAACTTATTTTTATACTACAACCCATTTATGGGTGAGGCTATGGATATCAACGGACACTATCGAAACAGATATGGCAATATCCAAATTCGTATCCGAAATTTTTGTTCAATGTCCGAATTTGGTGCAATATCCGAACGGATATCGCTTTTCACAAATCAAATTCATATCCGTTAACACTATCGGATTTTTGATAATATATCCGAAAGTTGATCAAATTCGAATATTATCCAATTATCCGTAGATCGAATTCGATTTTGTTCGAAATTCAAAAAAGCATGAAGTGACTCCTTCCCGGTTTCCCCTCCATCTTAGAAGCATTAGGCATCGAAAATGCATAAAATCAAAGAATAGACTATATGATTAAAAAAACATCAAATAATGGACAACCTACACATAAGAATTATCAACAGAAAATAATTAGCAATACCCCTAATTATTGTCGAAACTAAGAATAAAGATATAAAATTAAAGGATAGAAGGTAATGGGTTCCATCTCAATTTGATCACTAAAACAACATATAGATAAATCAACTAACTTGCCATGCGTGAAGAACAACTCAGCAATCAACAACTTCTGATGCATTCACCAAGTCAACATCTGATATTATTCAAAGAGAAAAACATTAGAAAGAAAATGATAAAATATCAAATAAATTATAATAAACATAAAATAAATTACTTACTTTTAAGTGATGGCAACGAGCCAGGCAACTCAATGCTTCCACCACATCCAGAGCCAATAAAGTCAGGTACTCAATAATTACTCTACCACCACTATTAACTAAAGGTTGATTCAGATGCTACAGTTGATACTGAAATTGTTAAGATATCACAAGTCATAGTTGCAAGTGTCAGATACGTGTGGCCATTAGTTTTCCACCAAAGTAATACATCAAAACCATCTTCACCTATTGGAGCCAACTCAGCTTCTAAATACATTTACAATTCTATTTTTAGGAACTTGTTGCGAATTACCCAACTTTTGCTTCCTTGAGAGTTTTGGCATTTTTATTACATTCTTGATTTTTAGATCACATTGCTAACAGTCCCACTACTAGATGAATCCAAGCCACGACTAGTATAATTGCTACAAGAATCCATTGAAGGACTATGGTGCACTTCGTATGAAGAGTAAAGCTTATTATAAAAATCTTTTTGATGTAGGTTATTGAATAATTACTATATAGCTCATTAAAAGTAAACTCTAAAAACTCAAGCTCATAGCGAGAATCAAAGCTAGAACGAATGCTCATCATTAAACTGCATATATTCCAGTATGTATCAAACTTTTCTTTCATCTTGAATGCTACTATAAACATCTGTAACCCCTTTGAAGAACAAATTAGTATTTTTATACTTAACCATTGAAATTGAAGTGTAGTTTCACAAAATACTCTCAAACAATCACAAATCACTTTACCTAGGTCCCATTCTTCTGTTGTATGCAAATCTGTATAATTAGGATCTAACTCTTGTAAACGCACAAATGATAAACGTACTTCTAATGCACTCTCAAGCATAAGAAATGTCAAATTCCACCTAGTTGAGACATCAAATGATACTCCCTTACCAGCCAGGTTCATTTGAGCCAAAGTACTTTCAAACTTTTGCTTTCTACTTTAAGAGGATTAGCAAAAAGTAACACTAGCTCGAATTTTTGCTAAAAGATCACCTACCACTTTCAATCCATCTTGCACAATGAGATTTAAAATGTGTGCACTACACCTCATATGAAACAAATCACCATGAATAAGCAATGCTTCTTTATCATTAAGTCATTCCCTAAGATTTCGTATCATAACATCATTATTGGATGCATTATCAACAGCTATGGCAAACAGTTTTTTATCAATATTCTAAAAGTTTTATGAATTTATTGAGAACAATTCCAGTATGTGCAGTGGAACCATGTAATATGCAATTATTTTCTTGTGCAACACCCAATTGTCATCAATGTAATGGCAAGTGACATAACAATACCCTTTATTTTGATGCTCAGATGTCCACAAGTTTGTCGTAAGGCTAACTTAAGATGATAGTTGATTAAATACCCCTTGCAACTCAACTTTCATCTCATTATAAACTTTCAACATCTACGTACCCTGATAATATAGGTTCAACGTCGGATTGATGGTCTTCATAAACTTTTAAAAATACTCATGCTCGGTCGAATTAAATGGATAGTCATGTTTAGCTATTGTCTTAGCAAAAGTAGATCGAGTTTTTTGTGCATGAAACTTCCAAGTTCCTAACTTTGGAGGTTTGTTTGCAGTATTTAAAGTAGACATAATTTTTTGACCATGACAATTTTGAGGCCTCCTAGCACATGCTTTTCTATGATTTTTCAAATGGGTGGTTCTTTTTTTACTAGACCCATCAAATGATTTCTTACAATCCATACAAATTGCTCTACGACTACCATCTCCTAGGAATACTTCTTCAAAATCTTCCCAGACGTTAGATATCTTTTTTCTTCCTTTGAGTTCTACTACTGATGGATCAATTTGATTTTTTGCTCTCTAATATCACTAAGAAACTGGCTTTCACTAGGGACATTTACATTAATACCATTGACATATACTTTTGATGAAACTGGGGCACATTAAGGGTATGGACTCAAAAATTATTTAACACGGAGTATCAATGACATTAAAGGGAATGAATTCCATCAATATTTATACGATTATTTATGTAATGCTACAAAATAGAAAATCATGACACTAGTTGTGAAACTTTGAAGAACATTGTATATACTTTGTTGATAATAAGGGATGTATTCCAATATCACGTGATGAAGAATTTAACTTTTACAATGCATATGGACAAGAAATTGGTGCCAGTATACGAAAACACAATTTATATAAGTACTTTATTATGGTAAGATCAAAATAAGAAAATTATGTTCTTCTATTCAAGGTGAATACCATAAAAAGAATAGCATTAAGAAGAATTACATGTGAGACAATGTCGGAATTAGTACAGATGAAAAGTATAATGTGATAAAGTATGCAAAGAGCCGAGACATACATAAACATCAGTGTGGGCCTTCATTAAGAGTGCATTTGTTGAGGTCTCAACGAAATATGCAACATGTTCAAGAAAGCTTTGTATCTACTAGAATAAATCCTAGCTCCTTATACATTTTCATGTCTATATACAAAAGCCGAAGAATCCAAGAACATTAATTTCTTATGCGAAGATTGCAATTATTTTATTCAAAGATGCACCAAGTTACTAAATAGAGCAAATAGCTAATGGCTTGCAGAGTATTCAATCATAATCAAGTAAAGAATATTTCGTTCTTCTCCTAATTAGGATTGAATGAATAGGAGAATTAGATATGTAATCTAAAATGATGTTAAGACCAAGGTCATATCTAAGCATATGCAGCATAAGCAACTGCATAGGGCCTCAAATTTTGAGGGCCTCCAAAATTATATGTTACTAATAATAATAATAATAACAATAATAATAATAATAATAATAACATGAGTTAGTTTATTGCTTTATTATCGTACTTCTAGTTGTATGAAAATCGTTCCCATTTCTATTTCTTTATTTATTTAGAATAGAAACTCCTAATTATTTATTTAGAATATATAGAAACTCCTAAATATATTATAATAACAATTCAACAAATTATATTCTTTGTTGTGCATCACTTTTTTCCTTTTTATTTTTCAAGATTCTATTAGGGTTTTTTAACCTTAGCTATTTTATTATTTTGTACTTTTATTTATAAAAATTTCATGGGAATCTGAATTATACTAACTCTACGTATTTTGTTTAATTATGGTATGTAGGCAGCCCTAAAGTAACATGGGTGCCACACTTTTAAATAAATAAATAAAGACTAAATTTTATATTTCTTTTTTTAAAAAAATTTTGTAACGATTTCTTATTATCTTAATTTTAAAAAAATTTGAAAAGTCGTTTTTTTAATTCATCTATGGGCCCCATTTTAAGATTTCGCTTCGGGCCCCCAAAATCTGAGATACGGCCCTGGTTAAGACATGAATCGACCGTAACAAAACTTATAGTGATTGTATATGCTTTGATACTACCTACAAGATAAACCGTTATGATATGATATTTGTCCATATTGTTTAGATTGGCAAACATGGTTAGCCTATCATTTTTTGTTGTGGGTTATTAGAAAATGTAAAAATAGAGACCTTTGAATAGTTGTTTAGAACATTTTTGTACTGCCTTGAAATTTTCTGACCCATTTTTTGTATGTTTGGGTCGGGTCAACCCCAAGGGCCTTATAGGAAGTTTTATGGATGGAGTATATATGTATGCATGTATGAATACCTTGATGGAGTAGAATTTTAAAAACTGTAGTTTTATTTTTAATATATATAAGGATATAGAGGGAACCTGAACGTTAGGTCCTAGCTAGATTTAGTTTTGGCTCACATTTCAATAATATTGTGCCACCTAATTGATTATTTTTGCATGAATGCATCATGGTTTGAATTTTTTTAATCATTTCATGTAGCCTAGTTTTTTCTAAATTTCTAGCATTTGCAAATCCATTTTTCCATATAGGGTCTACTCAACAATACATGGAGCACCAATTATGATAGCCGATTAATTACTCCATTTAACGTTCTGTTTACATGTATATAAAATTGTAGTAATACTAGCATCGTTATGGGTTTGAAACCTTGTTGTATGCCTTTTTCCATTTAATGTCGTTAATACTGTATGCAAGTAACTCCCTTGTTACGTGCTACTTAATAATAATAATAATAATAATAATAATAATAATAAGAGAAAACGACTAAACAGTCCTTTTTTCTATGTGTTACTACAGTTTGGTCCCAACTATCTTTTTTTTGTCTAAAACATCTTTTGGTAACTTCTTTTTTACTGTTTAGTCCTTTTTTTAATAAATAACAACCATTTAGTCTTTTGTTGAGACTCATGTGAGTATTTTACTTGTGTGTATTACTATTTTTACCCTTTTTTCTTTATTTTTAAAAGTGAACAGCTGTAGTGAGAAAAGGTTTGTTATTTTTTGTTTTAAATCTGTAAAATGTTATATCTTCTAAACCATAAATCAGATTTTTATAAAATTTATATTTTTAGAAAGCTTTTGACGAGATCTTCAAAACTAGACCAGACAACAATACTTTTTTTCAAAAAAAAAAAAATTTGAAAGACATGCAAATCCGAATTTGCATACTTTAAAGTGTTTCCAGAATTATTGCTTATATACATGTAATTCTATGCAAATTGTGTTTTGCATAAATATAAATGCATGCAAAACACAATTTACATACATTTAAATGTCTTCATACTGTTTTTGCAAGCATACAAACGTTTGCAAAAACTATTTTGCATTGTATGCAAAATGGTTTTTGCATGCATTTAAATATCTTCATAGTGTGTTTGCAAGCATATAAACGTTTGCAAAAACCATTTTGCATGCATTTTAGTGGTTGCAAATTGTGTTTTGCACCCATTTAAATGTCTTCATAGTATGTTTGCAAGCATATAAACATTTGCAAAAACTATTTTGCATGCATTTTAGTGGATGCAAATTGTGTTTTGCATGCATATATATAAATGGATGCAAATTGTGTTGCTGTATTTTTTAAGAAAAAATACAGATCGAAAGCTATAAATGTTGTTTTAAACCTAAATCTTTATAAAAACATTCATCCATTCTTTTGTTTAAATGGAAAATAGTTTTGCAAAACACATTTTGCATTTGCAAAACTCATTTTGCAATCGCAAAACTCATTTTGCATACTTCGTAATACAAAAAAAAAAAATAAAAAAAAATATTGTTGATTGGTCTTATTTTAAAGATCTCAATGTAAGATTTCCAAAAATATAATTTGTATGAAAAACTGATTTGTATTTTAAAAGTTATGTCATTTTTTGTTTTAAAAATAAAATAAAAAAAGTTAGTTAGTACTTACTGCTTATGTATTTATTGTTGGGGCATTTTTGTCAAGTAAAATGCACATGTATGGTTTTTCACCTTTTTTGACTAAACTGTCATATTATTTTTAGCTGGGACTGAACCATCATATTAACCCTCAAATAGGACTAAACGGTCATTCCCCCTAATAATAATAATAACGGTGAGAAAATAAAATGGGGAAATCTGGTCCCATCTAATTTCTACTGTTAAGAATAGAACCTAAGTATACTTGTGTAGCCTAATAATATATTTGAGTTTGTTAACATACTATTACTTCATACATGCTAGATTACATCCAGGGGGTCCCACTTGAGTTAAATATAATTCTCATTTAGTATAAGAGAATTTTAGACTTTAGTCCCAGATACATGTTCTAATTAGGGGTTAGTCTCTTTTTTTTCAGACTTTTGACATTACTGCCACTTCCGTTTACTAGCTGTTAAGTGGCGTGCACGTGTGCGACTTTTACAAATTTACCCCTCACGTGTTGAGCACGTGAGAGATTTAAGTTCTCTTAATTTTTTTTTCTAAATTACCCTTCATTTCTAACGGCTAGGGTATAGTAGAAGAATCAATGCGATCCAACGATCACAATCTAACCCAAATTATAACCGTTTTCCCAACGATCATCTTCTTCTTGAAACCCTATATAACATACCTCAAAAAACTCACTCAAATCTATGAAAAAAAACTCTAAAAACAAACTAAATCAGTAAAGTGGTTGAAGAAGATTGAAGGTTCTTCTTTTTCAAACATCTCTCTTATTTTCTCTTATTGCTCTAAAGTCATTTCTCAAGTGATAAGAATGGGTGGTGGTAGAGATTCAAGCTTATGCTCTAAGGTATGTAATAGGTTGTCGTTCCTCTTCATCAAGTAGACCCTAGTTTTTAATTAGTTGTAGTTGTTTCACCATTAATAGAGGTGGAGTTCGCAGGAGGGACTTAACCCTAATTTTACTATATACAGAAGGGACTTAAGTCTTGTTATTGTATTAACAGTAGGGAGTTATGTTGTATTATAAAATCCATATTAAACTTGTTTATAATCTCCATGTTTATTTCCTTTCTCAGTGTCAAGCTGCGGAAGCCGTGTGCCAAGTATGCAAGATGACCTCACACCTTCTTCCTCTTTGCCCATTTATTTACACAGAGTGCAAGTGAAAAGAGTTCCACGGTACTCAGAAGTTGATGATCTCTAGTACTGATAAAAATCTAGATCGTATATTCTTAAAGTGTCAATATTCGACGTGTGGTAGTTTTGAATGGTTGGACGATGCCATCCATGCAAGTAAGGAAGTGGGCGGATCTTGTTCTACCCCAAAACAACATCGTTCAATAGGTTGTTTCGGTTGTGGCGAGAGCGATCACTGGAAAAATAAGTGTCCTTGGGTTGGTACTGCATGTAGGGTGGATGGGTGCTCAGGTATTAGGGAGATAAAAATTTCAATGTGGGAGGGTCGTGAAGGTGAAAAATATTTAGGGTGTACTAAGTATGATGACACACAATGTTTTAAGGAGGCCAAAAAAGTCAAAAGAGTGTTAAAGTCAAGCACTACCGTGGGTGCCCGAATTGTCATTGAGACAACTCTTGAAGAATTATGTGCCAAACTAGGCAAACAAAACTTAATGTAGTTTGAGTGTGATCATCTGTTGTACTAAATTGAGTAGTAAGTATAACACTGATATGTTCTATCAATTTCAATTAAATTTTTTTGCAGTAACTTTGAAAAAAAAAACTTGCATCAACCCTACAAAAAGTAATTCCATACACCTAAAGTAATCAAGCAAATCCCAACTGTATCAATTTCATCTACCACACTATAAAACAAGTATTTCCATAATGAGAAGCAGCCTTTCATTGAACCTGTACATTGTTTTTGAACAAAATATACCCAAAACCAAGTTCAACACCACCACTCCAACCTGATCCAAGTTGATTCCATTTACAACATACAAGTATTAACTGCACATACTGTGTACCCATCACCACCAGTATAGCTGCACAAAAAACTAACCCATTTCCACCATCTAATCACATAACTTGAATCAAAAAAAGTTGTTGCTTCCATTTACAGCATACAAGTATAAACTGCACATACGGTATACCCATCATTACCAGTATAGAATGTTGCCATAGTTACCGCTGATCCGCACAGTGTTTTATGCAATGATCTTTACATATACATAAACCATTATCCTTACCATAATCTTCAGAGAAAAGAAATGCCTCATCAATAGAAGAAAAAAGCATACTAATATATGGTTTCTTTTTTTTTTTTTCGGAGTAGGAGGGGTCGTGCATGTATCATAAGTTTGAGTTGGATCTTTGTTTAATTCTTTAACACTTCCAACATTTGTCATTGTAGTTTTAACAAAATAAAACGGAAAAAAAATAAATGAGCTTTACATTACTACCCTGAAAATACAAGTGGTTGAAGTAACAATATTCATTTTATTTATAGATCGACAAAGATAACATGGTGCAGTAATCAATTCAATATAATTAGAGATCACAATAAAATTCACAAATTCACCCCATTTTTTGTTAGACCTCGGTTTTCTTCTTAATCTCCAATGCCAAACACAAGTCGATAGAAATCAAAAAATGATAACATGGTGCAGTAATCAATTCATATACCATGAGGCTTCGATTATTCAATTTGTCATAAGGAAGATCAGAGCAGCAAAATGTTTATCCATGAACGATGATCACATGGTGCAGTAATGTGGGCTCATATACCAGTAAAACTTAAGTTTTTCATCAAGCATCAGACATATACCAGGAAAATTTCCACACACGTAATTAACGTAAAATCCACACTTTAAAAAAAAGAAGCTCCATACACTTAATAAATTCATATACCATAAACATAAACCCAAAATTTTGGGCTCAACAGCAAAATGTTTCTACTTATGTTTATAACATGAAGATTAATTCATATACCATGAAAACAAAAAGAAAATAGAAGAACCAGAAGAGACGTTTAACACATAAATCACTCACTGGAAGTGTTGCCATGAGTTCGAATATCGAAGAGCGTCGCGCAATGTCTTCTTCTCCCGGCGATCCAGTCTCTAAAGTTCCTGTTTATTTATAAATGAAATGGGTTGGGGAAGGAAGAAGAAGCAGAGATTTCAGTAGGACAAAAAAATGATTAAATCTGACAAAGCAAATTCATTTTTGGGGTTGAAGCAGTCTACAATCGAAGAAAAAACAAAAGAGAATGAAGAAGAAGACGCGCGAAAGATGAGACTTATCAGTGGGATGTCTGAAATAGCTCGTTGGATCCGGTCTTGGTTCGCCATGAGATCGCCTGCGACTTCGGCTAGTCTCTAGGGTTCTCTCATTGAAATGCAAATGGAGTAGAAATAAGGGCTTCGTTTTTTTCAATATGATTTTGGGTGAGAAACCTAGGCAGAATTTTTTTTACTTTTAGTCGACACGTTGTTAGAACCGGCTCAAAAGGCTTAAAAAGTTCGACATGTGTTGTAGTTGGGGCTATATAAACTGACTATATATACATAAAATGTACACGTTATAGCCAATCCGGGTTTGCCCGGATGGTTAGGCATCCTTTCTTTTACGGGGGAGGTCTTGAATTCAAGGTTTTGGAGCTCCTCATGTAATGGTTTAAACTATCAAAAAAAATTTCCCTTGTATTCGGTACGTTTATGTACACGCCCAAGTTAATTATAGATAGTTAACTAGACTTGATACTTAGTAGTTCATCGCATGTACAAGCATTTGAATGGATTCATTTCTTCGTGATCGAACTGGGTACCCTGATGCGAACCTTTCTTGAAATTTTATATATAGTCTAATTTATTCAAATTGTGCTATGCATACAGTTATATATATCATTACTTCAAACTTTTTTTAAGGTGATGAATCTAGTTTCTTGTATCACACAACCTCAATCTTCCCTTAATAGTACACAACATGTTGCCTCGATTTATGTGCACATGTTACCCAAGTCCAACTTCCCTACCTTCTTGGACCGACCCTGTTTTTCTGTATATATACAATTGTATTGCCAAATTGGCCCTAGAATGCTTGTAACCCGACCATCGTTACGCGCACACGTACTAGGCTCCAAGTGACTTCGATGCATCTGGGCAAATTATTTTTCGTACTGCTAGATACTCAATCATAAAAGAAGATTAAGACCTGATCTCTATGAAATGTGTAGGCTTACTATCTCCACAAACAAGCCTAAGTCACATGCAACTTGTGCTCATCGCATAGTACGCCTAAAACTACCTTTAGTTCTCTTTTTTGCGATTTAGTTTCTCAATCAATATATATATATATATATATATATATATAAATATGGCCAAAACGTTTTAACGTAATGTGTGCGTGTGCAGGCTAAGTTATTTCTCTGAAGTTTTAACGAACCACTATATGCATAACAATTTTGACTAGATCTAAGATCTGATTCCGATATTATGGTTCTCATTATGGTTACTCGAATTTATTTTGTTAGGACTCAGTTTTTGGAATGGGTACAAGAAAATTGGGATACGAAATGGTTTGGTTTGACGAGTTGATTGCTTGGAATCCATACAGAGCTTCGAGATGCATGTTTCTTGTTATTCTAGTTGTGGAAATGTTTAATTCTCTGCTTTAAGAGATGTTTTAAAAACCTCTTTGTTGTTAAGTTCTAAAATGGAATGACTATGTTGGCTGACTTTTTCTTCTTCTTGAATACTGGAGTTTTCTGCTTGTACTCCATTAGAATTACTAAAAAAAATGGCACCACTCGACAAATGAACTAACACGTCAGGTTTCGAATTTCAATTTTGGGTTGACCTAGGATCCAAAATTCAGGGTGTTACAATATTTTAGTAGTAATGGAATGAAAACGTCTTTATCAATATGTTAACACCCCATTTTTACACACAAAGTTTTGCCAAAATATTTAGTTCGATCGCCTTAGAAATGTAAATATGCATCTCTAAAGTTAAATGCGAGAGAGAAGCTAACTTTAACAAGTGTTTGGGGGATGCGGTGTGTGCTACAGTGCCGGTGTTGTAGTAACGTCCTCACTCTATTTTGTATTACCTATTATGCCCTATTATATTTTGTTCAATACCAACTATGTCCTGCAATGTTGTTTCATGTAATAATTACACTCAGCTTACACCTGCAAGTGGGTGATACAAGGAGTTGATTCAAGGTCTCATTTTTGTGACATAACTCACTTCATCATTGAGATGGCATCAGCTCCCCATGTGGCCTACCTAATACTCACTTTATTCTTACAATCTACTTAATTATATGCAATTAGCTACTACATGGAGTTAATCCAAAGGTTGATTCTTTGTAACAAAGATCTCCTCATCATTTAAATCATTTTAGCTCATGGACTTAATCCAAATGCTATATGGCCCCACCTAATACCCACTTATAGTGTGAAAAAGGTATAAGCGTTGTGTTAACAGAGAAAGATTAAGAAGTTTGTGTGGGAGTAGGTTTGATAAGGGATTAACCAAATCACACGCCATATAATTTACCAACTTACACAGGCGTAGCGCGTGTGGGGCCTCATAAAATTAATGAGGCTGGATTAATGTACAATACTTTTGTGTACTAGGCTTATGGGCTACAGACCCTATACGGAGATGATCCAATCACTAATAGTTTGGTAAGGATGATCTCTACGATAAATAAATCATCCTCACAAAACATTAATCATATAAATCTAAAAATATTGTAATAATAGTTTGGTAAGAGGAGAAGTGCTCAAATCTGAAATCTCTAATTTCTCAAAAGTTTGTTGAAATTTAATGGTAATTTATTGATCTATTTAGCCATTAATTTCAACGATAATTGAATAATCCATAAATGCTTGGATCGTTTCCCAATTACCCCACAACCCTGGCTTGTAATCGAAACCGTGAGGTGTCTTGTAAGTAAGAGGGAACCATATGGCCATTAGTGGTGGGCATCGGTCAGGGTTTGATAAAATTTGGACGATCAACCATTGATTTAAATGAGGTCGGTTTTTGTACTCTTCCATCAACCATTGATCTAATCACTAATTGGATTAGAAGATCACTAATTGGATTAGAAGACTCGCTTTGAATCGGATTAGATGATCGAATTGGGTCTTTTGTATTTTTTTGGGTTTGAATCTTTTGTATTTTTAATTTTTTAAGGTTTAGGTCTTTTGTATTTTTATTTCTTTTTTTTGGTTTTAAAAACAACTTAAAATCCCCTTCTTGTGGGGGCCATATGAAGATGATCGAAGGACTGATTTTAGTATATGATGATCTACATGGTGAGGAGAACATACTCACCTGAAATCAATCCGTTGCAAAACTTCTAACCTCATAAAAAATTTATTGTAAACCAACAGTTAAAAAAAGTTTAAAACTTACCAATTTTTAAAGTTTAATTTAAGGAGATTGGAAATTTTAGGACGAGCTAATTTTTGGATATGATGACATCCATGATGAGGATAACATCCTATCCAAATATTAGGCCCTAGATGCATTGCATGTGAGCCCCACAAAATGGGGGGTTTTTATTAGGCTATATAACCTCCTTCATACTAAAATAACATGTCATATATATTATTTGGTTGGTTCGGTTTAATCGGTTTTTGGGATGACCCATCCAACAACCAATCCAATCCGATCGATTTTTTTACTCTTCCATCCACTACCGATCTAAACTCTAATTGGATCGATTAAAATCCAGTTGGTTTGGTTTGATTTGGATCGAATTAGTTTGGATAATATTTGCGCACCCCTAATGCCCATATGGGACAAAAGCTGAAGGGGGTGAGAACAGAGAATTCTCCCTCCATGTTTTCAATAGGTTTGAATAATATTTTCTTCTTTTTTTTGGTAAACATAAAATATTATACAAAAACTAGATAGGCCCGATATGGCTTACAAGTTTGGGGAAGGCCCTCTCCAATTTTTCATATATAGCTACAAGTTTGGTTTGTAAAACATAGATTTTAGAAAATTTATACCAAATGATACGGCACCTTTTTTTTTTTTTTTTTTTTTTTTTTTATGACTAGACTTTTTTGCTAAATAGAGATTACCACGTCAATTTTAAAAGTTTATGTTATAGTAATATAGTATATTGATGTAGTAATTAATGGAACTTATTTTGTTTCTTCTTTTTGATAGTTGGAATTATTACCTCAGTAAGCGTGTATAAGAATAAGATGGAAGAGATTTGTTTGGATTTTACAACATGCATATGCGTGACGCACAAATACACATAATTTAGTTAATGTTACAGTCGCATTACAATAGTAAAGATTGCATCTGTATTATTCATACATTGCACATTATTCTCTTACTATTTTTAATTAAATGAATTATTTAAAACATATTTAAACATTTTTTTGGTAAGATTAAAATATATTTAAACAAAATATATACAAAACAAATTGGCAATTTGTATGGGTCCCATATTCTCATAATTCTCAAACTTTTTCACACAACCGTATTTTTACCTGTACATTGAAATTGCTAACGAAGGTAGAAAAGAAAGTGGGAATACGACGTGATACGGAGACTGCCAAATATGGAGATAGTGTTGGTCCCATATCCCATGAACAGAGCAGGTGTAGTGTTCCCCTACTTCATTTTGACCTGAAAATGGAAGTAATGTATGGCCCATATGAAACCATAAAAGATACCAAATACATTGTATGCAAAACAAAACAATTAGGGTTTGGGTTGGCTGCACCCATGCACATGTACCCCTCAATTATTCTGTATCTTGGTCAAACACTGGTCAATAAGGTCATTGGTCACTTAAAGCCACAGCATATTGTGTGAATTGTGAAGAGAAGAGAATGTCAGTGAATTATTTAGATCACAAGAAAATCTAATCTAATATCAATTAGGGCTTAATTAATTTTCACAAAGTAAAAAACGAAAAAAATAAAATAAAAAAAATGAGTGAAATATCGAGTAAAAAAAAAATAAAAATGAGGAAAGGACAGGTGTGACCGTTTGAACCTATTATCGATCGGCTTATCATCGCGTGCACGTCGGATATTGATGACATGGCAAATTAAGACTACATGTCTATTTGATAGTAGACCATGTGGACTGGCCATGTGAAAAGCGTCTTTGCTCACGTGACAACTGTACCCTACCACGTATATATTGTTTTTTTTCCAAAGAAAATAATTATGACGAAAATTCAATTTTTAGACTTAAAAATAAAAATCAAATAAGGACAGTTTTGATTAAAACTTTCCACATGGAGAGGCTGGTTTAGCAGGTGTACTCCCTTTTGATCCGGCCTCCTAAGCCCTAAAGTCACCAAAATGCAGACAATTTGTCCATTTGAATACACAAATTAGAATAGAAAAAAGGAAAATACTAAATTTACTGCATTTCCTACTACAAAAGTCATCCTACGGTTTTCAAATAATTTCATACCTCTCGTGATTTGTGTCATTTCTCAATTGACACAAATACCCTCTTAAATAATCTTTGCAATATAACTTGCAGTACGCTTTGCAGTAAGTGTAGCATCACCCTAGAAAAAAAACGAATATTACTGCTTTCCTTTTCTTACTTAATTTGAAAATCATATCAAATAGTTTTAATTAAACGCAATCTGATGCCTCAAAATTTGTGCAAATTATATAAGAACAGATCAAATATGGGATTTATATAAACAACTTGAAATTAATTTATATAATTTAACAAGGACATGGTAAAAATATTGAAAAAAGAAAAGAAAATTTTGATAATTGAATTGAATTTTTCTCTTTTTATTACAATACAGTAAAAGAAATAAAATTAATGAATTACATTGCATTAATAACACTCTATTCATCAATCATATATTATGTAATTTGACATACAACAAATTAATTAATATCTATATATAATGTAAACCCATTATCGTAATCTCACACGATCGACGATAAAAAAACGTCAATCAACGTGAATTACGCCTAATTCACATATACTTAAAAAGAAACAAATAATTAAATGAATAATATGAATTAATGTAGGTAGTCACTGTTAGTATTCTTTTTTTCTTTTTTTTTTCTTTTTTTTTTTTTCTTTTTTCCCCAAACTAGAACAAGAAATTATGATGAGACCCAAATGAAGGTGTGGCATTACAAATTTTTCCTAGCAAAAGCTCCATAGACGAATATCGCCTTCTTCGTAGAAATCTTCGATCGATGGAGACGTAAATGATGTACATGAATTGAGCATTTGATCGACGAACTTGGGTGATTGTAAATCTCCGAATAAATCCATCCATGGATCGATCATTGAACGTGATATTGATATTGGTTCTTGGGATATTGCACTAGTACTATTAGTACTACTAGTGTAATAATTATCCCAACATTGCATTAACGAGACCTCATCGATATCATGATGATTCGACGACGAAGAAGACGGTGATGGCGAAGATGATATTGAGATCGACGGTGAGGATGAGTTTGATGGTGGAGGAGGAGGAGGAGAGGGATGATGAGATATTAATGATGATGATGATGGAGTAGTACATATGGATGATGATGATGATGATGAGATGGTTGTGGCATTAGTAGTACTATTTTTAGTACTATTAGAAGTAGCAGCTGCAGCTGCAGCAGCTGCCACTCTTTGAATGGATTTAGGAGACATGATAGTATTATTATCATGATGAAGAAGGTGATGAGGATGAGATGATATTGAAGAGTTAGGGAAGTTGAGATTTGCTGAAGAACCTTTAAGACATAAAAGTGCAGCATCATAAGCTCTTGCAGCTGCTTCTGGTGTTGAATAAGAACCTAACCAAATCCTTGTTTTTTGATTTGGTGCTCTTATTTCAGATACCCATGAACCCCAACTCCTCATTCTTACACCTTTAAACTTCTTCTTCCTCAATGATGATGATGATGCTGATATTCCCATGGGTTTTGATGATGATGATGATATTGATGATTCTGATTGGATGATCTTCTCTTCAACCTTCACCATTGATGAAATGGGTTTTCAATAATAAGATCAATGGATTGATATGTATATTGATAAACCCTACTTTTGATGATGATGATGATGACAATATATGTATATATATAACTCCTCTTTTTCTTATTCTTCTTGTTCTTTGATCTTCTAGCTTCTTGTTTCTTGAGTGTGAGTGGAAAGTTCAATGGTGAGGAGGAAAGAAGTCTAGAGAGAGGTTTTATTTATAAAGGAGGGGGAGGAAGGTTATTGTGAGGTGGGTTTGGGATTTTAAGTGAGAGATAGCTAGCTTTTTCTTTAGTACTAAAAGGAATAGTAGTTATTAGTAGTAAGGGTTTCCACATGTACCTGAATTTAATGTACTATTTTATGAGGGTTAGTCAATAGACTGCCCATAAAACTTTTATCAAAAATGAAATAATTTGCCCCTATTCCAAAATCAAGTTTATTATTTTAAATTATTAACACAAAAATATTTATGTAGATCATCTAATCTTTGATGCCCTCGTGACCCTCCGATCGGTAATTTCTTTAATTTTTAATTTTTTTTTTCTTTTGAATTAATGATGGGTTGCTAGTTAATTAGTAAAAGCTTAATTATATATATATGGGATTATGATCAATAATTATGTATAAGTTTTAAAATAACATTGCCAAAAATTGTAACTTTCAAGCTAGCTATAATACTCTGGATCCCATGTGTGCCAATGAAAATGACAGAAAAGTTGAATTTAAAGTTCTACTTTGAAGCTTTAGAGTCTGAATTACTTGGATAACAAGAAACCCATAAAAATATAATTGTAAGAAACAAAAGAAAAGAAAAAGAAAAAAAAAATACACAAAAAATATAAAAAAATACTGATTTTTTAGGGGCAAAAAGGTCATTTTAAGACATGGGTATTGTTTTATTAATGCTATTGTGGAGGATTGGAAGGAGATAGAAAGAGACATTGGATTCTCTTAAGCAGGCAACTTCCAGGATTTGCAGAGAAGAGGAGAGAGAAAGTGATGTAGGAGAGAGAAAGTGAGAGGAGGAGATATTGGGATACACAGCCACATTTACACACGCTAACACACGCACCTGCACAGGAACAAATCCTTAGCTGTTGCACCACTGTCTAGCAGCTCTAAAACCGCGTCACGACTCGTGCCTCCATAGTATTATTAAATTATTATTCTCCTAATCACTATTCCTCTCTCACTTCAACCGTTTCACCCATCAGCTTACGCTTGCATTGCTTGACTTTCTTTCTTTCAATCTACACACTTCACTTACACATCTCTCTCTCTCTAGACTTCTACAAAATATCACTTTGTGGGCCCCCTTTGCATGTGTTTTCGTAGGCCATTGTTCCATGTGTGGTAGGTGGACCTAGCTAGATCCTTTTAGATCTGCATTACAAAGTTAATGAGGTTATTGATTGATGGCCGTTTGATTCAAATACCTTCATCTTTTTAGGGTAGGAGGAGAATAATGCCCAAGTTACATCAATGTGTAGATATATAATAAATAGTGTGTGAGAAACGCAGATAAATTTCCATTAACATCCTCTTTAATAAATAAATCATGAGATCGTTACTAACGAACGCAAGAAAAGCCACTGTAAATGGACGTAAGAAAGACTCATCAACGGGCGCAGAAAAGATCACTACCTTCATCTATATATGTTCTGAAAAAACCATTCATATATGATTTACATAACTTTGATGTGATGGGCAAATGTGAGAATAATAATGGTATACGAGTCATTTGATTAAGAACACATGCAGCCTCTTTCTCTTACAAGTGCCTGGTAATTAAGGGAAGAAAACTCTCTAGATATGACCAATAAAAATTGAACTTTTGATGCGTGCGCGTTTAATTGAGATTTTTAGTGATGTCTGCTAAGATTTTTTTGATTGATTTTTTTTTCTTTTCTTTATAAAGAGAAAAAATAAGTAAGATTTTTTGAGTTTTTTTTATATATTGCCAAAAAAGAGAAGAATTTGATTATATATCAATAGGAAAAAAAGAGGAAAAAATTATGTAACAAAGAGATTTATATTGTGAAGGTGGACAGCCTGGAAATTCATGTGGCTAGTAGGCCCAGAAAATCGTTTCACGTGGCATTCTAGAAAGTTATCAACAATTGAATTGATAAAATTCTGCATCAACTTTACGTTTTATCTGTATTTTTTCACTGATGCCATTGCCAAGTTTAAAACCTAATCAAACAGGTTGATTACAGTGGGTTAGTGGGACCCCAAAATTTGTACTAACGTGGCAGTTACTTGTACGGGGTACAGCTCTATTGCACGATATAGTTATGAACATCAAATAATTTTCTCTTCGTACAACAAGTTGCAATCTTATAAGAGAAAATTAATGTTGATGGGAGCCCAGAAATAGTGTTTGCCCTAGCATCCAGACCACTCCCTCCGTCTTCCTAGGGTGTTGGTATGCTGTGTAATCAAGGGAAAATAGGATGAGTCTTCCTCAGGATGATGGGAAGCTAGCCCTTTTTGAAGTCTAAGGTTTCAAACTTAATTACAATATTACTTTGGGGTGGACTTTGGTGCATGATAATCCCTCCATGGGATTCTTCTCCCTCTACTTAGAATTCAAATCCATCGTTCATTATAGATTTTGAAGTGAACCCCATAATTTAAAGAAGACATCACATATTATAGTTCACGATAGATTAAATTCTATCAAATTATACACAAACAAAAAAAAAAATTCTCCCAAAATGAAAATGGTTGGTCGCGTGGTTTAAGACATCTCTCTCATACGAGGGGTTTTGGTTTTAGACTTGTAAAACCTGTAAACCTGTTTGCATATATATTAGACCAATGTAATTGCTGAAGGGTTTTGAATAACAAATTTAATTAGAAGCGTTTTGATATTACTTTTGAGTGTTTCGCAAAATAACAATTTCTCTCTCTCTCTCTCTATATTGTTAATGGTAATATTTGATTGTTGCTTCTTTCCTTTAACGTCGTAGGTCGGAGGTGTAACGGGCACTAACTCTATCCGGCCTATTTGTGGCTTTTAGAGTAGAGAGGCAAACAGGACCCTAGTACGTACGGACATGGTTTTGTACTTTATTGTACAACCAACAAACACGCGCTGTCCAGCTATACATATTAGATCTTCTTTTGCTAGGTTTAATGTTCTTTGAATGAAAAGAAAGAAGAAAGAAAGAAAGCAATGCTTTAACCATCCTATTTATAGCTAGCATAGCATGCAGCTCATCATCCAATGACTTTTATGCATGGGTAGTAGGGTCAATGTTTTAATAATTCTCCCTTAATTGGTTTGGTTTTAATTAAAGGCCATGCATATTTCTTAAAGATCATGTTCTCTTGATCCCTTTGTAGGGGTTGGTTGACATGGGTCTCCTTTGTGAGCACACCAAGGATCATATATAGCTTGTTGTGGATAACGTGGATTTTTGAATGAATGGGAAATTGAAGTACCCACATTTTTCATTAATTTGGGCCATCCACGATTTAATATACAAAAGACTTATTTTTTTTTTTATTTTTTATTTTTTTTTTTAAAAACGAAGGAAATCATTTTTTATTTGATGCATTTAGTCTGTATGAAAGTTGAAAGTATCGAATTACCCTTTAAATACATTAAAATATTCACAAAGAAATGCAGACAGGTAACGAAAAGTGAAATAAAATCAAATTTTTATAAAAAAAAATTTTTTTTGGAAAGCATTGTTGACGATCTTCTAGACTAAAACAGTCAAGAATATATATTGAATATGAAAAAAAATATTTTAATGATGTGTACTTTGGAGGATTCAGATCTCTCATTTGTTAAAATCTCTCTTCTGATTTGATTGCATGATAAAAAGATCATCCTCACAATTTCCTGATTCTATAATAGATGTAAAAATAAGTTAGGTGTACAAAGTAAATGATGGTTGTAAACCTCCGAGCTCCTAAAACAATCTAGAAAAGCATGTTCGAAGTAAAAAACAAATTGTGTCACATTTGTCAGAATCTCAAAATCCACCATGAATTGTGGAAGTGGAGTCCTCCTTGAATTGTAGGGTACACGTAAAAATCCACAATCAACGATGGATTTGAATTTGTCAAATTAACCTAAAGGGGCTTGGCCTAATGGTTAAACTCTTACCTCATAACTTGTAGGTCATGGGTTTAGCTCCCCTTGAGGCCACTCTAACAAGGGCTTACCCTAATGGTTAAACTCTTACCTCATAACTTGAAGGTCATGAGTTTAGCTTCCCTTGAGGCCACTCTAACAATAAAATTTTTACCCGGTAGTGTAGATTAATGGAGGATTATCCTGCCTATTAAGTTTATAGGCATCCAACTCAAAACCAATTGGCAATGAGTGGAGTTGCGGTCTATGATCTTTATATATTGGGTTGCAAGGCTTTCGTCATTCCACGTGGGATTATTCTCAACAGGTCCCATTACGTGTGGCATTATTTTAAGCCTAAAATATGAAATTCTATTAGGTACCGTGGAACACGTATGAACTTTGGGCATATCACGTGCGGGCATATTCTGATACCATATTAAGTTTGTGGGCATCCAACTTAAACCAATTGTTGGGTATATTTATAAAAGAATTATTTTGTACATAATTGTTATAAGAAATAATTAGCTTAGTTGTAAAATTTTGGGATCCCAATACAATATAGACGTGTGGGTTCAAACCTCTCCCACACTTATATATATATATATATTGGGAAGGATATTGCACCACTTATTTTTGTAGGTTTCATATGGAGATGATACAAGGGCTAATTCGTAGGGTGTTCTCCCTATCGTGCATGCTATCATATCTGAAAATTTGTCCATTCTAGAACTTCTAACCCCCTCGGCCCCTCAAATCATTTCATAAAAAATAGGTAAATTTTAAGAATCTTTTTTTACCGTTGATTTTTTTGATGAAATTTTCATGAAGTTTTAAGTTTTAGAACGGGCTAATTCTTGGTTATAATGATCTATATAGTGAATGAAATATCACCTACTCCTAGGTTTAGGTCACAACACTAAACACTAATCTAGGTGTATATAGAAGGGGGGATCAATATCTACCAATTCAAAATTTAATTCACAATGCAAGCTTAATAAGTAGAAATTGAAACAAACAAGTATTGACTTATTATTCAATTCTCAAATGCGGAAATAAGGTAGAATCGAATATTTCAATCTTGCACAAAAATCATTCACACATATAAGCATTCAACACAAATGATTTTTGTTGACGGGAAAAAACCCAACGGAAAAAACCCCGGGACCTAGTCTAGAAATTACCACTAAGAATTATGAGAAATCTTACAACCGTTTACATCGACAACACGAATCCCTCATGCAAACTTGACCGGTCTTTCTTCACGATCTGAATCTACGAATCGCCTCTTTAATGATAAGTGTGTCTCCAACTCGGAATCTATCAAGCCCCGCACTTGTTTGCTTAAATCCACAAGCCTCTTGTATGCCACCAACTCAAAATCCACCAAGCTTCGTACTTGTATGCTCGAATCTACGAGCCTACACCTCGCCGGAACTCCATCGACGAGCTTACTGGAACTCCACCGGTGATTGTAATGGTGTTTGAAGATTTGGTATTCTTCAACACTTTATAGCTCTCATGCTAGAATGATATGCAAGATCTAGCTAAAATGAAAAGTCCTATTAGAATAGATCTAAATCAACTCTCATGAAGAAGATAGCTCAATCTCTCTCAAGATCTTGAAGCCTTAGCTATTTGGAGAAGATGACTACAAGGAGTCTCTCAATAGTTTCTCACTCGAAGCTCTCTAACTCGCTTCTTCTTAGATGCCTTATGTAAAATGGTTTGCTTCGCTTCTATATATAGAGAAGGACCTAAAACCTAAGGTGTTAAGGTCAAAAGACGAAAAGGGTATGAGGCCCTAGGTCTAAAAATCACGCAACCCAGAAATTCAGGTGCAGTAGTATAGGAGTATTGATACTTGATGCAGGGTAGAGATCAAAATAACTCATAAATCTAAGAACAAAATAATAGAGAATGATTTCTCTAAACTAAATTTCATTAATCATCAAAAACTATCTTTAATTTTTATTTTTGGAGCTCCTTATATAGATAACTCCCACATAACAAGTTAAAAACCTACCAAAATACTAAAAACTTGGACCTTAATGTATCTACTACCTATAAGGAACTTTCTAAACCTATTAAAACTCAAAATAGGCACTTATAGACCTTCCTAAATAAGCCCTAAATAATAAAAACGAAATTCACTTATTTTTAGTAAATATGAATATAATAAATTTACATAAACAAAATAAGATTGTAATTTGTCTCAAATCATCCTTCATCATTCTCCCCCTGTTAGAGAAAATTCGTCCTCGAGTTTTCCTGATGTAATTTTCTGCCAATGCAACTTTCCGGTGAAAAATCTTGAACTCGCCATAGGTTGCAACGAAGAATTCTGTAAATTGAACATAAAAATTTAATCTTGCAGATACCACGTCAATGCTTGATAAGAATGGATCCTCATAACTAGAAGCTTCATGACATAGATCCACGAAGTCAACTACGTTGGTCGTGAAATAATGATCAACATAAACTAACTTAAAATAAACTTCATCTTCCGGGTAAATATCGTAGATTGGTGGTAAATTCCAATCAACTGAAACTTGATTTTTTTTGATCTCACAAAAGAAAAATAAATCTCCTTGCAACAACTTATTTTTTGAGACTTCCTTAGAATCTAAAACCTCTTCATCAACACAGATCCAATCAATATATTTGTCTGGCGAAGAATCACCATGAAACTTAGGAATTTCAGTCTTCAATCCAGAGTCCCATCTTCCAGAGTCTTGCGGATGACAAGCTGCAACTTGAAATTCCTCTTGATCAATATCTGTTAAAGGGTTGTTCCCATTCTCATCGTTTTCTTCCTCCACCACTCGTGGATTAGGAATACGACGACACTCTTGATGCGGCTGCAACGCATCCAATTGGCGGGTGAGCGCTTGAACCTGTCGTTCTAGATCGACTATCCGATCTCGCTCCATCACATTGTATAGAGGGGCTCCACAAACTACAACACCACGACTTTGTGATGCAGGGCGGAGATCAAAATAACTCATAAATCTAAGAATAAAATAATAAAGAACGATTTCTCTAAACTAAATTTTATTAATCATAAAAAATTATCTTTAATTTTCGTTTTTGGAGCTTCTTATATAGATAACTCCCACATAACAAATTAGAAACCTACCAAAATACTAAAAACTTGGACCCTAAGGTATCTACTACCTATAAAGAACTTTCTAAACCAATTAAAACTCAAAATAGACACTTCTAGACCTTCCTAAATAAGCCCTAAATAATAAAAACGAAATTCACTTATTTTTAGTAAATATAAATATAATAAATTTACATAAATAAAATAAGATTATAATTTGTCTCAAATCATCCTTCATCAATACTCCTATTGAGGGGTATTGATACTACTGTAGTATCGATACTTTATCGATACTAGCCTGATCTGATGTCGACAGATCAGAGGAGTATCGATACTCCATTTTGGCAGTATCGATACTAGGGTAGTATCGATACTCCATTTGAGCAGTATCGATAGTAGCCTGCCCATATGCTGGAAATGACTTTAAATGAGTTCTAAGTTCATCCTAGTTTATGTGGCTAAGTCCTAATGCAATACTAACCACATATGAATGATAAACAAGGTCACTTACCAACATGTGGTGAGTTTCGGTGGTGAGTTGAGTCCGATGCCATACTTTCTCTTCGATCTTCGACGAAGTGTGAGTTTGCATGAAGAATACAACCTAACTCTAACTCAAGCATGGACTTATAATTGAGTTCATTGTCTCACCATGAACATTGACAAACCCAAAGGGACCTTTCAATCTCCCCCTTGGTCAATTTCATGACAAAACCCCATACATAAGAAAATTTCTAAAATACAACATTTCAACATGAATTCTCTAACAATGGACTCAATAAAATGCAAAACCTTCCCAAAAATAAATAGACAGCTAACACAGGAAAACTTCTACAAAATTACACAAGAATCATCAAGGCATCATAATATATGAACTAAACAACAACCTTGAGTTTCTTGAAACTCCCTCTATCTTATACCACTCCCCCATAATAACTTCTCTCCCTTTTTATAATGAAATCGACAAAGGCCCGAGGGGGTTAGAAAAGAGGGTCATAAGACGGGAGGACCACAATGCCACAAGTTATAAGATATGCATTAATAAGCAAAACTTGAAGCAAGGGAAGATAACATGCATCAAAGACATTTCATATTCATTCATTCGAAAGAGAACAAGTCTGCAATCGATAGATACGAGTTAAGCGAAATAAACAAGCATAGTTATCTAATATCCAAAACACGATGAAGAAGAAATAAAAAACTACACAAATAAACCAAGTAGTGTCCTAGTCTAATCACTCTCTTCACCACTGTCATCATCAACTTCTTTTTTGGAGTCCAAAGACCAATCAGACCCGATAAGGCTCAAAAATTTTGATCGGGAGAAGAAAGGTGTGGTTCACCGCAATTCCTCGAAGAAGGGAACAAAATGGGGTCAGTTACCGGCTCAAATTTGCATAGATCATAAAGAGCCTCTCGGGTGACTATAATAACCTTACCCAAGATAAAATATATACAAGTGAAAGCAAAGGAGTCAACGATATGCATGTTTGCATAAAATAGTTGTACAATCCTATAGTAGGCAATCCTTATTCCTTCTAAGAGGCCGATGCTATAGAAACAATCAAGAGAATCTCGAATGTCGCTAAAACCCATGCGATAAAAACGAACCCTATGTTCTATTATAATTGAATGCTTAAAGTAGGATAAGTTGAACCTTTTCAAACATGTATCGGAGTAAATTTTCTCTCCAGATACTAGCTGGGAATTTTTCAAAAAATTCTATCATAGAAACCACGTTTTCAACAAAAACTCCGCCTAAATAGAAACATTAAAAAAAACTTCAATAGAAACTAACAAGATTCGATAGAAACACACTCACAAAAATGCTCTACATATGAATACAAGTGTCAAGATTTAATTCCAACCACGTGAGAAACAGACATTGTGAGCCATACGATGAATCAAGACCATCAAGATAGGAAAATTTACACAAGTCAATGAAAACATCATAAGCAACTGGTTTTCAAGAAGACATTCAAACATAAACAATGAAAACACAAGTTGAATTGATCACAAAATCCATCGAACAATGAAACGAGTGTGTGTGCAAGTGATGATGTCACAAATGTGAAAAGATCCTTGAAAGCTGATATACATTAAGATTCTACCCTTTCTTTACTATTCTAAACCACACTAGTATGGAGGACGAATCACAATGCATGCTACAAGTAGTTCAAGACCAACATGTTAAGGCATTTCTATTAAGGTGTATTTTAGAATACAAATAGCCCAAGAGCATGTGTCATGACTCATCAAGTCTACCTGAGTTCATCCTTGATTTGTTATTGATTTGCTCTCAAGGCACCGAGACTTGTCATGTGGTCACATTGCTCTCAAGGCACCGAGAGCTTACTCTTTAGGTGGTACACCGAGTTCAAAGTCTTTTATGAGAACTCACTCTTGAGGCGTATAGCAACAAAATATATTATCAATAAAGCATAAGTGCTATGATAGCTCGTCCATACTAGTTTGGTTCGAAATAGTTCGAAAGAAGCAACGAACATATAAACTAGGATCAACACACACACATTCAATCAAACACAAGATACAAACATAAGTTCAGAAAAATTCGAGTGAAATGTGTGAAGCAAGGAACTTGAGATCTCAACGTTTATTATCCAAAGATATTCAATAAGTCCAAAAACTCATGGTTTCAAGAGCAAGTGATCAAAAACCTTATCTAAGATAGCCAAGATGCATAAGGAATAGATCATAGCGAAGACACAAATGTCAAGACCAAATCAAAGCACAAATGATCTGTGTGCAAAACAAAGATACAATGGGTGGAGAAAAATATGCTTAAAAACAATAATTTTTCAAAAACACTAAGTATCACAAGATTCCTTCTAGAATGCGAGAAAAGCAATGTAATGCAACACAAACTAGAGGAAACACACTCAACTACCTATTATAAAAGAGAGACAAGAACAACCAGGATAGAAGAGCGAGACAAGGTGAGCTCAAGATAAGGAGACTACACCTATAGCCCTTCTAAGAATATCAAAAGTCAAAGAATCCAGGGACTAGGAGAGGATATCATCAACTTGCTTATCAGTCAGCACATACTCATGATGAATCACTTTCTCTTCAACTAAGACACAAATAAAGTGAAGCTTAATATTTATGTGCCCAGTTCTATAGTGTTGAACATGAATCATAGTGATATCAAAAGTATAAGTGTTATCACAACAAACAATTATAGTGGCATGCTCTAAACCATGATCAATAAGTATATGTAACATCTAAAATAATTGAGCGAAATACAAACTTGCCACGATATCTTCTACTTCGGTTGTGGATAGGGATTGAGAATCTTGCCTCTTGCACTTCCTATTTTCCACAATTCTAGCCTAACCCTCATCGGAGTAGGCATAAATCACGGAGTTGCAGTGTCTTTAGTGTACCAAAGTCCATACTCGAGAGTTCTCTTGCACTAGAGTCTTGATTTATCAATTCTATAACAAACTTTTTCACAAGACGCAATAAGAGGGATAAAAGTTTAAGACCCCCTCAAACAAACAGAGATATTCAACTCTAGGAGATGTCTTTAACTTGTTTCCTGCACATTTTCACAAAACACATCAAGGTACCATGAAAGGGCATGACTACAAATAAACAATAAGCTTACTCTCTCCCTCTTGATGAGTTCTACAAGAATCTCTCTCCCTATGTGATATATCACCCATCATATAGTAGTCCCCTTGCCAAGTTAAGAACACACAATTATCTCCCCTATTGTTACACATAGACAGGATACAAACATCAATGAGAAAGATAATGCAAGAAAACATATATACAAACCAACCAACAATCAGAATAAATATCTAACTAGCTTTCGTATTTGTCCCAAAGACAACAAATAGGTAGTTAGTTAAACAATACATAGGTATGGTGGAAGATAAGTACATGACAAGTCACACACTACAAAATTTATCAAATCTAGCTAAGGTGAATCAGAGCTATGATAAAAAATAGAAGCACGGTGTGTGAAACTATCCAGGCTTCAAAAACCAATGGATAAGATGCATATTATTAGATAATTCAAATATCTACTTAATGCACAGTAAAGAACATGCATGCACAATTATATACAATGAATCAATTCATGCAAACATACTATCAACCAGATCATTAACACGATTGAATATTAAAGCTATTCTGGTTCAACATGTATCAACACTTGACCTAGAGACATACGAATGAAATATAGAGAAGAGTGAGAATACAAAACCCTCAGAAAATATTTTGCTTGATATGGTTGACCATCAGTAGTCACCACTTGTGCAGTACCCTGTTTCTCATTCAATCATAAAGTTCTATACAATCCATTCAATATTGATAATGAAACTGGATCACACGCATAAGAGAATACACATTTGTTGCATAAATGTATTTTCCAAGAGGGATATGCATGGTGTAAGGTATGATACTTAATAGATATAAAAATATGTTCGTAAGCAATAAAACTTTCTCTAAAAGTATATACCTCATAAACTAGAATGCATATAACAACAAAATGCAAACTAGTATAGTACCCACTCAACTTTTCTAACAAAATATGCAATCAATGCAAAGGGAAGAGTGAGAGCATCAACAATCAAGTAATGATGCGACTACTGCCACCAACCAGTAAACATTTGAAAGACATACCAGTGTTGTAAGCAACAGTAGATTCAAGACTAATCAAACCACTTTTCCTAACCCATGTAACCTTGAGTTTCTTGGAGGTATTTTTTTGACTCAAGGCCACAAGAGTAGGTTTTCTTGTCTCAGACATAACATTCTTGGTCTTGTTCTTCTTCCTTTTCATTGAAAAAGATCTAAGTCTACAGGAATAAGTACCTTATTTGTTGTTCAAAAGCTTGATTCTTTTTAGAAGATCTCTGCACAATCACAAGAAATTCATCGAAAAAATTGGGTTTCGCTCAGAGGGAAATCACCCATGTGAACCGAGAGAAACCGATGACCATAATCAAAATAAAACATTTTAACACATATGGCCAAGTAACCAAGAAACCAAACACCTTGAGAGGGATTTAAAAACATTGGTTGGCTCAAAATCAGTCGAGACTACAAGCAAAATATACAATATCTACAATTTGTTACCTCATTTGATTCTGATTGTTACATCCCTACTAATGTCATTGGGGATGTGGAGCCTTGCCCTCTTGAGTTGACGGGTGTTCAATATTGTCAACTCGTTTCTTCACCCACACCAACTTCTCTTTCTTCTTTGGAACTTCAACCTTTGGCTTGGGTAAGGTGGCTTGCTTCACTTTCCTCTTCTTGCCTTGCTTCTTGGCATACGGTCTCTTACCATATGTTGTTCTACTGTTGTTGGGATTTGCTAGTCTCCCAATCTCTCCAGTCAAAGCTCTTGCTTTACCTTAAAGTTGCTTGAACTTCTTCAGCAACTCATTTTCTCTTTGCGATCGGTGGAGGTCTTCCAAGTAGAATTTGCAAGTATTTTACAAGTGACCTTGATATCCACAATATGAGTATGTGTGGATACTTTGAGGCAATTTCCTAGTGCCTCTTGGCTTGGCTTGTGGCTTGGCAACTGTCTTTGGAGCTTGTTGCTTTCCAACTTGGTTTGTAGCTTATTTGTCAGTTTGGTTAATAACTCTCTTTTGTGGAGGAGGAGGAGTTTTAGCTTTCACAAAGGTCGTTGACATTGACGTGCTAGCAACCTTACTTGGATCAAACCCGAGTCCTTTTTTATCACCTGAATTCTTCGATCCTTTCAACATTGACACAAGATTGTTCGACCCGTGATTGAACTTTATAAGCATCTCTTTAGACTCTTTCAACCCTTCATTCACTCTCTTCATCTTATCAAGGAGAGATGTGACTCTCTCATTTGCCACCACAAGCTCATTCTTGAGAAACTTAATTTCTTTTCTTTTCCTTCAAGAATCTCATTACCTTCCACCTCTCTTTTGGAGGCTTCTTCCCAATGAAGAATTAGATCATTCTTCTTAGTCACAAGACTTGAAATCATCAGTTTTAGCTCTTTGTTATCCTTAGACAAGCTCTTACTGTTTTCTAAAATTCTTAAAAATAATTCTTCTTCGTGGAAATCATCTTCACTCTCGTCTTCCTCACTAGAGATTTGAACATTTCCTGCATCCTCTACTTGCTCATTTGAGGAGGCATGTAAAGTAGTGAAGGCAACATAGTTTTTTGTCGTTGCTTCTTCACTATCATGAGAAGAGTCGGATTCTGATGATGAATCATCAAAGGTAACATTCATTGCTTTCTTTTCCTTTGAATAACTGAAACTCTTCTTGTTAGGGCAAATGTTTGCCACGTGTCCAAATTCATGACCTTTTGTAGCATTACACCTCATCACTCTTCTTCTTCTCAAACCTTTCTTCATCATGTTTGGACTTGGAGAAGGAAGAGTTCTTCTTGTTTCATTCTTGAGATCCTCATTTCTTCTTTTTTATGTGTTTCATGAATTTCTTTGTGAGAAAAAATAATTTCCTCATCACTTGAATCATCAAAGGATTTGTCTTTCGACTTACTAGCTTTCTTGACGGCCTTGAAAGCTATATTCTCGGACTTCTTTAAAAAGCAGAAGTTTGACTCGAATGTCCGGAGATTTCCTGCAAGTTCCTCAGGTAGAAGAGCATCAATATCTTTACTCTCCTCAATAGCCGTAACTTTGGCTTCAAATCTCTTGGGGAGAGATCTCAAAACCTTACGAACTATCTTGGAGTTAGAAATAGTCTCTCCTAAGGCAAATATGTTATTTACAATCTCACCAAGTTTGCCATAGAACTTGTTGAAAGTCTCATTCTCCTCCATTCAAAGATTTTCGAATTGAGTTGTCAACAATTGCAACTTTGCAACTTTAACGGTCCGGGTACCTTCATGTGTGACCTCTAATTTGGTACATGCCTCTTTTACCACAAGGCAATTGGATATGCTTCTAAACTCATCGGTCGTAACTGCATTAAAGATGACATTCAGACCTTGATTGTTATATGTGACCTTAGAAATATCATCTGAGGTCCATTCATCCATCGGTTTGGGTCCAGTCACAGCAAAGCCATCAATTCTGGCGGTCGTGGTTGGAGGGGACCAACCATCTTCTACAACAATCCAAACTCTTTTATCTATAGAGCTTAAGAAGACCCTCATGCGTGCTTTCCAATACGCATAATTGCTTCCATTGAACAATAGAGGTTTGTTCACGGAACTTCCTTCTAAATTTCACTACAAGGATCTCACCGGGATGTAAAACCCTAAATGGTGAACTAAGCTCTGATACCAATTGAAATATCACCTACTCCTAGGTTTAGGTCACAACACTAAACACTAATCTAAATGTATATGGATGGGGGATCAATATCTACCAATTCAAAATTTAATTCACAATGCAAGCTTAATAAGTAGAAATTGAAACAAACAAGTATTGACTTATTCGATTTTCAAATGCGGAAATAAGGTAGAATCGAATATTTCAATCTTGCCCAAAAATCATTCACACATATAAGCATTCAACACAAATAATTTTTATTGACGGAGAAAAACCTAATGGAAATAACCCCGGGACCTAGTCCAGAAATTACCACTAAGAGTTATGAGAAATCTTACAACCGTTCACATCGAAAACACGAATCCCTCATGCAAACTCGATCAGTCTTTCTCCACGACCCGAATCTACGAATCGCTTCTTCAATGATATGTGCGTCTCCAACTCAGAATCTACCAAGCCCCGCACTTATTTGCTTGAATCCACAAGCCTATTGTATGCTACCAACTCAGAATCCACCAAGCCTCGTACTTGTATGCTCGAATCTACGAGGCTGCACCTCGTCGGAACTCCAAGCCTCGTACTGATATTCTTCAATACTTTGTGGCTCTCATGCTAGAATGATATGCAAGATCTAGCTAAAATGAAAAGCCCTATGAGAATAGATCTAAATCAACTCTCATGAAGAAGATAACTCAATCTCTCTCAAGATCTTGAAGCCCTAGCTGTATGAAGAAGATGACTACAAGGAGTCTCTCAATGGTTTCTCACTCTAAGCTCTCTAACTCTCTTCTTCTTAGATGCCTCATGTAAAATGGTTTGCTTCGCTTCTATATATAGAGAAGGATCCAAAACCTAAGCTTTTAAGGTCAAAACACCAAAAGGGTATGAGGCCCTCGGTCTAAAAATCACGCAACCCAAAAATCCAGGAGCAGAAGTATAAGAGTACACCTAGGGCCTCATGCCCTTTTAAGGAATATTGATACTAGGGTAGTATCGATACTCCATTTGAGCATATCGATACTAGCCTGCCCATAAGCTGGAAATGACTCTAAATGAGTTCTAAGTTCATCCTAGCTTATGTGGCTAAGTCCTAATGCACTACTAACCACCTATGAATGATAAACAAGGTCACTTACCAAAGTGTGGTGAGTTTCGGTGGTGAGTTGAATCCGATAGCGTGCTTTCTCTTCGATCTTCGATGAAGTGTGAGTTTGCACGAAGGATACAACCTAACTCTAACTCAAGCATGGACTTACAATTGAGTTCATTGTCTCACCATGTACATTGACAAACCCAAAGAGACCTTTTAAACCCAAATGGACCTTTCAGTGAACAAAACATCCTCATTGGAAATTAGCCCTTAAATCATCTCCATATGTACAAGACTTTATCCAAAAATATAAGTGGCGTAATTGTGACACAATAAGGCATGGTATATATATATAGGCCTTAGGGCCTTTGGGTCACTATGACAAAAATGATTTTTGCTTAAATTTGAGGTTAATTTTTAAAGTTTTCTGGGCTATTTTATCCTTGGGATGACGCGACATAAAAATTGTTTTCATATCTAGGCATAGCCGCAAATCGTCTTAAAGAAAGCAACTTAGTCCGCGCGGGACTTATCCCAACAAATTCCTCGTATTTTCAGTATAATTTTGATTTTACGATTTCATGTGATTTTTATTGTATTTCCAACACCAATTAATAATGAGTGGAGTAGCCTAAAATCTTTATATATTAGATCGTAAGAATTTCATCTTCTCATGCAAAACTATTGGCAACTCTACGTACATGAATTAATGGAGAACATCTAGATTAAAAAAAAAACAAACAAAATTTATGTCTAATTTGAGAGGCTTCTTCTGTCAACGTAAAAGGGTTCAAAATTATATCTTCGTATAGGTTTCTGGATTGCTTTCTCATAGAAAACTGTGCGTTCAGAATAGTGCCATGAAGCCGTACAAGTCCTTGGTTTATTTGACACAGATTAAAATAACAAACATCTGAATTTTCTTGCAGATAAAAAAACTTATTTAATTGCCTAAGTAGCATTTACTTTTTTTGAGGTTAAAGAATTAAAGAACTGATTTCCCACAATAGATGTTCTTAATTTTACTTCATCCAAGATCAAGAAATGATAAAAAAAAAAAAAAAAAAAAAAAAAATTGACCGGTAAGTAAATGATATAAAATTTAATCCACAACTTGTGATAAATAAATGGGTCGATGTCTGATCCTATTCGTATCTTTTTGTCGATGTAAATGACTTGTGTTTTTTAAGGGACTAGGTTTTGGCTAAGGGGATACCCGATACCACGATTTGAGATGGCAAAACATGATCCAACCCACCAAACCTACTCTAATTCGATCAGCCAAATTCTTCCTTCAATTCTAAAGTTAGGTTGATCTTGACTTGTTTATATAGAAAAATGTCAATCTAATCAAAATTAGAGTTTAAAAAAATAACCCTCATAAATTAGTTAGGATTTGAAATTCTTAATTGGCTAACCTGCCTATGGTCGACCTTAACTCTAACTCGTTGCCAAGTCTACCTACGATGATAGTTAACAAATTTCAATTTTGGACGACGAATGGGCGAGTAAATGTTATTGTGTTTGATTTCAAGAAAGTGTGTCCAATTCTGCTTTTGGATGCAAGGAAGCGTACGTGTTCTAATGTTGTAAATTAACTATTTGTCACACTTGCGAGTCATGTTACAATAAAATTATTCTTAAATTAACTCCACTTAAACTGATCTGTGGGACGTCCTCAGCATGGAGATGATCCACATATTGACTTTTTTATAAAGATGATCTCCTCATTATGTAGATCATCGATATATATCCTCAAAAAAATGAGATTGTTTTAAAACTTTTAATTACTTTGTTGAAAGTAGGTTGAAGATCAATGAAAAAATAGAAAGTTAGATTTCGTGCACATGCTTATTCATACAATATAAATATATATATGAGATTTTAATGGGACCTACATGAAGATGACCAAAAGACTGATTTATTATCGGGATTGATTGATCTCCTAACCATTTAGATAATTTAACAGAACACAAACAAAATTTTATTGTATATAAACGGATGTAATCTTTACTATCTATATACAGTGTGGAGAAAATCCTCTTATCCTTCGACATTAATCTCTACGTGGATCTCACAAAAATCTAGTAATTAACCACATTGTAAGAATAAACTTGTATGTAGATCCTAACTCTAAAATAAATAGTTTATACAACTAAAAATTTCAATCATATTTTGATGGAGTTAAAATTTAAAAGCGAGAATGTGATTTTTGTGAGAAAATTCTTCGCATGATAAGGAGATAATCATTCTCACAAAAAGGATCAATCTTTGAATCATCTCAATGCAGCTCTGCTAGCCAATGCTCATAGGATTACGTGGAAGAATATATTTCTAGCGTAACAAGTAAACATTAGGGGCTTTGAACAGAATTCAGGATGTATTTAGCACTTTCTTGAGACTTGATTCCTTGATCAAACCCTAACCAACCCATTGTATGTCGACAGATGAACGAGAGTATTATGAGAATGAACACCTTTGATTTTTTACTTCATTTGACCAATATATTGGAATTTCTTTTACCCTTACTTTTTTGATGATACACGTGTGGAATTTAGGTGTGAAAACTCAAAAATATTAAGTAATTTGTTGGCACAATATTCAGTAGTACGTAGCAGCCCAATTGGAACTAAAATTTCAACTATATATATACCAATCCAGCCCATACTCTCAATTTTCAATTTTCTTTATTCAAATTAAATGAATTTTATATATTTAATTTCATCATAATTTAAAGGGCACAATGTTTTCTTATGCACGAAAACGCGTGCATTGACAGAAGAAATCATTTAGATGAGCCCATTAATACGCAAAACAAGATTCATGTTGGGTTATCCTTATGTCCTGAGGCATAAGCAGGTATATTGATAACGACTGCAATGACGTTTGATGATCATCAGACCTGACTCAACCATTAGCCACTTTAATAGTGACCTAAAGATTAGGGTTTCACATCAGATAAGGAATCAATGTAAACATTTATATTACGAAGTAGAATTTCGTGAGAGACGGAGGAGGACGTACGACTTAGATTTATCTTCAGCTGAGATTTAGTGATTTTAAAATAATTACATAACAAGTGTTAGTTAGTTTATCTGAAAAAAAAAATGTGTTAGTTAGTTTAGTTTGTAAAGTTTGTTGTTGTTCATAGTATTAATATAGGTTCAAATCCTGCTTACGTCAAATAAATTAGAAAATTGTTGGATGACGTGCATAATCTAGGAGCATACGAAAATTCTCTATTGTTGATCGTTGATCCTTCGATGCTTGCAGTTTCTATCCGTTAGGGAAACTTAATTTCTCTGCACGTTAGTAATTTTTTCTTTTTTAATGATGTGACTATTGTCGAATTACAAGTACAAGCAATGATGTAAAAGAGAAATCACCACCAACTGGCGGAGAACACATTCCTAATTAATGGGACAGAGAGAATGAAGAGAGAAGTCGCTAATCTGTAGCACCAGATGACTCTTACGCTCCTGAGTTATATACATCTTCCAACATTTTCTGATTTATTCGATGTAAAAAAATTTTGAATTTAGATATGTGCTATTTACATCAACGGACTTTACTAAGACTTGCAAATTGAATCTATTTTTAACAAAAGATTTACTGTACAATACAAATGGCATTAGGTTGAATCATTAAGGACTAGTTAGTATCTTATATATGTTAGTCGATCTAAATGTAGTCCTATGAGTGTTTATATGAATATAAAGACAAGTTCAAATGCTCTAGTAGGTACTACCTACTAGTCTTAATTAATTAATATCAGTACTCAGTACTGTCTTTTTAGTTTTCTCCTGCATTGCATTTATGTAATTGGTAGCATCATTTTTAAGTGAAAATTTGGATGGCAGTTTTTGTTCCAAATTTACCTACTAAGAGAAAACCAAAAACTATTATAATTAAAGTCACATGACCTGCTTGGAAACTTCATTTTTTTTTGCTTTTAATAATGAAACTGTTTTCTAGGATGCATTAATCATTCAATCAAAAGGTGCAAACAACCACTAACCCATGTTGGTTTTCAAATTTTTTTATTGGTTATTTATATTCTAAACACAATCAATAAGTTCAAGTACCTTATATCAATGGGTTCCCCCCAAATTAGTTAGGTTTTTAGAGATACCTCCTATTTCTTTTGGCTAATTCAACATGGCCCCTGATTTTTTATATTTCAAATTAAACATATCTTCTTAGACCTTGGTCAAATATCATTGACCAATGGATGAAATGGGTTTAAGAGTTTTCCAAAATTAAATGATCAAATTAATCTTTGTTTTTAAAATTTCTAAACTATTCTTTCTAAGTTAAAAACTTTTCGCTGGTCCTCATTTGTTTATTTTGATCTTTTCTATTTGTAAACTAACATAAAAATAATTATATATGACCATATTAGCTGACTACATTAGTTAAAAACATGATTCTACAACTAATATATACATATTATGTCAACTAATATAACCAATTTTAGATGACATTAATTGATGTGGTATGTATCCATCAAATACCCAAATTATGTGGTCAGTCACTTAATGGATATAATTAGCTAATGTGCTTCATATAGTATAACTAATATTAAACTTTGGCTTTTTTTAAAAAATTTTATTGGTCAATGAAATTTGACCAAGGAGGTACATTTAATTTTTGGGACATGGAGAGACATGTCAAATTAGCCAAAAAAAAAAAAAAAATTGAAGGGGGTAGGTTTGAAAAACCCGACATTAAAAAAATGGAGATATTTGTAGGGTTGGATTCCATAGAGTATATATTAGTGTTAGTCTATTTTAAAGAAGAAATAAAATCTATTATTATTTTCATGTATTTAAGGAACAATTTTGCATTGGTTTCAGGTCCTCTTTTGACTTGCACCGTATGATGGGTCCCCAATACCCATAACCATCCGTACCTAGCATTTTCATGAAAGCGACATCAAATATTTATTAATTACAAATGCATTATTAAATAATACAATTAGAGGCTAATTAAAAAATTAATTTCAAGGGTATTGAGGGATCCGTTATGTCCTCCTAGCAAAAAAAAGGGATCCGTTATGTCGGCGTAACAGTTGGCCGTTATGTTGGCATAATAGTTAGTTGAGGACCTTGAGGTTGCCCATTGCCATCAGAAAAATATAACGGCGAGAGTTATTTAGGCGAGAGTTACAGGTTATTCTAGCAAATAAAAAGTAATAATGGTCTGAAAACGTTTTTTTCCTTTTTTTTTTGGTTGGGTGAACATAGTTAGTAATTGGGTGTTCGTTAAAAGTTCAGTTCGGAAATCTTTCGGGAATTATTTGAATTTATGGACGAAAAATTCTGTCAAATAATCAGAATTCGGTAAAAATGCAGTTCGGGAACAATCCGAGTATAGTTCGGATGATCCGTACAAAAATTGGCTTAAAAATTCAAAAACATATACAAGTACCATGTCTAAAACAAATTACATCTTAATAGAAAAAGTTATATGTTATCATAAACTACAATACTAACAGTACCCATTCAATAAGTCTCCAACTGGTACAATAGAACTAGTATAATGGATTGAACAATAACTAATATTTAAAAAATAATAATAATTAAAAAAACGAATTGTTAAAAAGTAAAATAACACATCCAATAATCTCAATGTAACTAATATAATGGATTGAACAATAACTAAGATTTTTTTTTTAAAAGAATTATTTAAAAGTTCAGTTCGGATTCGAGAATTATTCGCGAATAATTCAGGGCTTGTTAAGAATGCGCGAATTATTCCGATTTATTGAACAATGCGATTATTCAGTTCGGTACGACATATTAGGTGTGTGAAACGAGAATACGTTTTAGATCTTGAACTTAATTTTACAAACTATTTGACTGTGCCAAGAGAGCACAATTGCATACTAGAGAAATAATTCTAGGTTTGTAATTTTTGAAAAGAGCAAGTATGGTTGTTAAACTATCCAAAACAATAGAGTCGGCAAATGCAACTTATTGCTTTATTGGTGGAGCAATATAGAAGACCACAAATCAAACTAGAGCATATAGAGTAAACCTAGAAACGAGCCAATGTTATGTTCGATCTTATCAAGAATTGACGGGTTAGAAATGTTCAACTCTAATTTTGACTCATTTTTTTGAACAGATCAATTTTTCCAATCTTAACCCATACTGATTTGACTTATTTGATCAATATAAACAACGCAACGAGTCAGGATCGACTCTAATTCTGTTAGAATTAACAAATTAAGAATGCAATAATTGTCTAGCCACTGATCCATTATGGTCAGATTAATCGAGTCAAGGTTAAGGTCGATCCGTGAGATCATGTTAAGTTTTGCCAACTCTAAGAACATGGTTTGCCAAACTATTAGCTAATTAACAGATTGCGAAAACATGAAAAAAAAGAGATTACGTCTAAAGATCGAGCCAAATGTTTTACCTTAAGAAGAAATGCTTGAATATGATCGACCCAAAAAAAACGAAAGGCTTGAATACGCGTGCCAAGAGATGTCATCTTCTTGACAACTATTAGTCTGATGGATACCATATTGGGAATTGGGTTCACGAGGATTATTGAACTGCAGGCTCAACACGTACCATACAAATGATCGGTATATCTATTTTCATCCTCACAAAAAATCACGTACAATATAAAGGTGTTTAAGTGGCGGAGAGAGAAAGTAATTAGTTTTTTTTTTCAAGGAAGTGAAGGAAACCCAAAAGGTAGTTTGCCTTTAGTTTCGACTCCTCCTAAAAATACATTTGTAAATAAAAATAAAAAATGGGTAAAAAGATAATAATGCCGTTATTGCAACTAGAAAGAGAAAGAGGTGAAGGAAGAGAGAAATCGTGGGAGAGAGACTGAGAGAAACTAGAAACAAGGGAGAGAGATCGAGAGAACCGAAGGAGAGAGATCGAGAGAAACAATGAAGAGAAGTGAAATCTGAGAAAGAGAACAAGATTTAAGTTTTCAGAAAAAGAGAATGAGAAAGAGATCGAAATCGCTAAAATTTTGAGAAAAAACATATCAAAATCGAACGAGATCTGAGTTTTGAGGTTGAAGAAGAAGACGAAAAGGCTGGAGATGATGAACTTAGTTGTTGTAATACCCCAACAAATTCCATAGTATGAATTTTACACTTGCCTAACATAATTATGTTGGTATTATACCCATTTGGGTGTGTATTGATTTGAGAAATAAATTTCTCATATGCATGGTAATTGCAAGGAAAGTATTAAGAGAGTTATCTCTAAAAAAAATATTTAATTAATTAATTAATAAAAATAAAAAAAAAATTTAATATTTTTCCTATATAAACCCCCCCTTATTTCCTTCTTCAAAACACAAAATTCTCTCTTTTATTTTATATTTACACTCCTGTTACATCTCTAATTACTCTCCCCAATATACATATTTTCCTTACTTTCTAAAACATACCTCTTCATCTACATCCTCTCTCATTAAATCTATAATAGTTACTAGTATTATCATCAAAATCATTGAGAAATCAAAGATTTACATCATCGATCATCACATCCGGAAGTAATAAATCAAGTAGGTGATAAGATTTTGGCATCAAATTGAGGTAGGTGGGATCCCTACTATAAACAAATTCTAATTTTATGTTTTTGTTATGAAATTGCATATGAAATGTATTTATCTTGCGTGGTTATATTTATTTATTTAATGCAAGGGATGAGATTTTATTCATAAGAAAAATGAATTAAAGGAAGTTTAATAATAACTTGTTATCTAGATTAAAAATAAATCTAGATGGTATCGGTAATGGGAGACCCCCATAACACCTACAGGTACCGTTGAGTTCCGACTTGAGGAGACGGTGGAAACCGATGTAATGGACTTAAAATAATTAATAGTTAATTATTAAAAGATTTAAAAAGAAATCTCTTTTTATGCATTAATATGGTAATTTTTGCATGTTTCAAATCTAATATTTTTGGATAGTTTGCACCTACTGAGTTTTACTCACCCAATATTTTCCCCCCTACAGATCAAGTTGAGGGCGAAAGATTTTAGGAGGTGCAGTTCAAAGAGATAGCTTGGATCTCTTGAGTTAGTATGTTTTATATATTATAATTGAAGAATAATTACTACTATATCACTTGGGATTATGGGTTGTTTATGAGAATTATGATATGTATTATTATAATTATCTATTTTTATGTTGAATTTATAGCAAAATAAATATTGTATTAATTTTCATGTCTTTAAATTGAAGTAATTATGTTTTACATAATATAGTATATATTTCGTATTTATTACTGTCAGTTTTAGAAAAGTACATTTTTGAGTATGTTTCGCTCACCAAGGCCTATTTCTGTAACAAATGAAGATTTCAATTTCTTCTTTTCAAAATGGTATTATACATGTATTTCGGATGTCTGGTTAGGAAGTAATTTCAGTTTCAAATTTATGATTTCTGAATATTTTAATAAATTCGAAGTTATTTTTCTAAGATTGTGTATAAATCTGTTAGTAAACTTGAGACCCAGTTTTGAGTATCTTATAATCCGAATTAGCCCCGGGCTATTTCTACTGAAGTTGTAGAACTTTAAATCTATTTTTTAGAATGGTTTTATTTATACAATTCGGATTTATGATTAAGAAATTATGACTATTTTACTGAAGTATGTGCAGTTAAGTACAAAAAATATTTTCAACAGATTTTATTTTTGTTTTTAAATCTACTTTGACTACTAAATTGTAATTAATGTTGACAAAAATTGACTGGTTTATCTTTCAAAATGAGAAAGCAAACGATTTTAGTCATTACTTTAAATTATACTTCATTTACACTCTTCACGCCTCGCCTTCCGGACTCATTGAATCGGGTTGGATTTTAGAGTTCCGAAAATCGGGGTATGACAACTTGGTATCAAAGCACAAGTTCCTGATTTCTTGGGCTTGTGAGTTTTAAATTTTCCATAAAAATATATATTGGGTTAAAATTTTTCATAATTCCTTCTCAATTTTTTTATCAAATGTTTTATGAGCATGTTTTTTATATTTTTATATTAGAAAATAGGCAAAGTTCACTAGCATAAGTTAAGCTATGCAGAGTGAATCTTGTTGCAAGTATAGTTGGGATGGGAAATTAATAACTAAAAGCTTTATTATTAATCTATTGTATGTATATAGTTATAATTAGGAATTATTATAGAAAAATCTAATAGGTAATTAATTATGTATTGAAGAATGGCACGAGGAAATTCAAGGAGAAACGTTGAAGAACTTTACGATGCACCAATAGAGATGAAAGGTGAAACATCTCAACAACCACAACCAGAAAATGAAGAACTAAGAAACCGTACACAACGTGTCGAAGAACAGCTCGAGCAAGTTGTAGGTATCCTACATAGAATGGTAGCAAATATGCAAAGGCAAAATCAACCAACTCCTCCGGCCGCAGTTGTACCCGAAGACCGACCGACCTCAATTCTGAAAGAATTTCAGAGATTAAATCCTACCGAATTTGCTGGAACGGAAGACCCACTGGATGCAGAAAGATGGTTCATGGGAATCCGTAAGAAGCTTATTACAATAGGAGCAGCCGAAGAACATTGGGTAGGAATCGCTACGTTCATGCTCAAAGGTGAGGCTGATTTCTGGTGGGATAATATTAGAGAAACTCACGATGTCACTTCGATGACTTGGGTAGAGTTTGAAGCCTTATTCTTTGAACAATATTTCTCAGAAACTGATAGAGAGAAAAAAAAATATAGAATTTGCTGAACTCATACAGGGTGACATGAGTGTTACCCAGTATGAAAAGAAATTCAGAGAACTATCACGATATGGACCACATCTAGTTTCTTCTGAAGTTCTAAAGGCACGAAAATTTGAAAGAGGGCTAAAACCGGGAATACGTGGCAAGGTGGTCCCGTTGTGTCACCAAACATATGCACGGGTGGTTCACACTGCAAGAGTTAT
>MVGT01001922.1:404768-438656 GCA_002174775.1 Macleaya cordata | reverse complement strand
AAAAAAAAAAAAAAAAAAAAAATGGCCATTGCAGCAGCTGCGGTAGGGGCAGCAACAGTACCATCGTCCATGGCCTTCTTCTCTCGACGCAGACCGAAGTGGGTATTATTAATTCCAAAATTCTCATTTTCAGCCCAATCGAATCCATCCAAGAAGCTCGTTCTATACAGCAAACCAGGTTGCTGTTTGTGTGATGGCCTCAAAGAAAAGCTTCAAGCTGCATTCTCTCTCAACGGCCCTGATTCTCTGCATGATGTGCAATTACAGGTTCTCTTTCAGAACTTCTTTCATCTTCTAAAATTTGTTTTCCTGGGTCTTAATTGTTTGATTTTGTTGTTTCTCTCTTGTTTAGATAAGAGATATTACTAGCAATCCTGAATGGGAAAGGTCTTACCAATATGAAATACCCGTCTTGGCTAGAGTTCTCTCTGACGGAACAGAGGTCAGTTTTCTACATTTCCGAGTTTTGGGTAGCTTTGATTTTCAATTGAGACATGGGTATTGCAGATTTTCAGTCTTATTGGATTTTGAGTGTTTGGGCAGTCGATATTATGATTAATCTTTCATTTGATTTTTTGTTATGAATACATAAGGTATTTAGCTAGCTGATTCTCATTGAACATCTAACAAAATGATGTCTTCTTTTTATGTATTTGATGTTGTAGAGACCTTAGCTGGAAGTGATTTTGGAATTTTCAGTTGATGGGTTGCTAGGGATTTTTTATTGATGATATGGCTTGGTTTATGCTCTCTTAGAAGAGTTAGTGGTGCCTCAATACGATGAGAATTGACCAAAAGTTGACATTTTCTGATAGCAAATTAATTGATCTTTCAATTAATGTGAGAATCAACAAATAAAGAGTGAAAGGAGTTCATTGTTCCCTTTCTTTGATATGTTGGTCAAATAACATATATTTTCTCTTACAGTTTGGAAGAGTAACTGATACGTAGGCGATCACAAACAATAGTTGAATAAACAAGAAGAAGAAAATATAAGAAGAAGAAGAATTAGAACTCCTGAAGGGAACTGATCTGCTTTCTTTATTTCTAATGGTTGTTGTCTTTAAAACATAAGACACACAAATCTGCTCCTTCCCCCCAACTGACCATACAAACCCTCTTATTTATAAGCCTAGAGTCTCTCTTCTAACAAAGGAAATACTCTCTTTCTAATTGTGATTCCGTGCTGAAACATAATTCTTATTTCTGAATAAAGGACTAACTATTTTCTAATTCTCATACTTTCTAATTCTAATCTATTACTAATTCTTATTAAAATAGAAATCTCTTTCTAATTCCTATTATAATAAGAATTCTCTATTTTAGAAACTCATGAAACTGAGATACATGCAAAGATTGTTCTTATGCAACTTATGTATTGCACGTGCTAACCATAGATACACCTGTATCATGGCTCCCCCTATTAGGAACTTGAACTCCCGTTCAAGTTAGAACTAGAGGTGAGGAAACTCGAGGTTCTCCTCTCTTTCTGATGACCCACATGGTCTTGCTTGATTTCTGATCACCAACATTTCTGAACCGAGAAACTTTGCAACGATGTTCGTCTTGCTTGTAAACTTTGTACTTCACTTGTGACTTCTTGGTTCTACCCTTTGATTTACCAAGTTCTGTTTGCTGTATCATTTTTACGGATACGAGAGTAACTAGCTTGGTTTCTTTTTTTATCGGCTTGCTCATCAACAAGGCGAACTTGCCATAAGCATTTACCAACCTTTTTGCTTGAGTAGTTGCTACCAAACTGCTAGTAAGCTTTGATTTGCTAGCTTGAATGTGGTACTCCTTCCCTTCTTTGATGAACCTGTAAGTTCTGTCTTGATGGTAGTGTATGGCATCTCTATCCCAAAGGTATGGGTTTCCAAATATAACTTGGGTGACATCTAATGGCACTACCTCGCATACCACTTCATCAATGTATTGTTCGCTAATGGCAAACTTAAATTTGCACTGCTTTGTCACATATAGCTCTGTTTCCTTTTGAATCCAACTTAATGGGTATGGCTTCGGATGTGGTGTAGTTTCTAATCCCATTTGTTGCACAAGCTTATCTGAGATTAGATTTTTCTGACTTCCCGAATCAATGATAGCTTCGACGAGGCTTTGTTTTACTTGAATCTTAACATGAAATAACTCATCATGTTTATCTTCCTCCTCCTTGCTAGTGCATCCTGCCATTAGAGTAAGCTTGGGATGAGCTTCATTCAATTCTGGTATTATTTCAACCCCACCTTGTTCAGCCACTAAGGTCATCTTCTTGCTATTCTGCTGGCCCTCTTTCTCCCTCAACTTCTTTGGTTTGAGTGAGGATATAGAATCCAACAAGTATCCTTTATGTGCCTTTTTTCTTTGCAATGTTCACATGCCCAATCTTCTTTCTCAGATTTTATCACATTTCCCTTGTTTTGATCTCTTTCCTTTTGATTTTCTGGGTCGGTTCTTGTACCAATTCGCTAGCCTTCTATGTTCCTTTCACCTTTGTACTTTGCCTCTATAGCCACAGCTTTGACTGTTGCCTCTTCGATGTCGTTCACCACGAAAAGTTTTAACTCTCGCCGTTTGTAGTCAGCAAGGCCACCAATGTATTTTCGAAAGATTTCATTACCATCGGTGTCCAGGTCTAAGGCCAAAGCTTGGTTATGGAATTCAGTGGTGTAATCTTGAACGCTTTGCTGAAATTTCTGTCGTAGGTGTTGCCACCTATACCACCTCTCATCGGCATAACCCACCGGATAAAAGTGCTTCCTTAATAATTCTTTGAATTGTTTCCAAGTCATCTTCTCGGTGTTGTTCCTTCTTTGGTAGGATTTCCAGCATGTCAAAGCATGGTTTGATAATTTCAAACTTGCAAAACAAATTTTCTGGGCATGGTTATAACCATAAAGAGTGAAGTAAGTTTCTAACCTGTCGATCCACCCATCCAACTTTTCAGCATCTATGGTCCTATCATACACAGGAATATCGATTTTAAAATAAACTTTTAGGCTACCGAATGGGTCCTTACTTAGGACTATTTCCTCCTCTTCATCGAACGTCGTGTCATCTTCCTCCTCATCTTCGCTGCTTTCCAACCCAAAGGGTTGTTTCTCCCCCTTCTCTAACTCTTTTTCCTCCTTTTTGCATGTCTGACCAGACCCTCCAGACTGCTCTAAAGGCTTTTTCAGAAGAAGTTTTCGAGTTCCTTTGGGGTCCCTCATAAAACTTTCGAAGGTGTTAGCTAAACTTTGAATCTGAGCTTCCAACTTTGCGTACTTATCTTCTCCATCAGTCTTGTTTATCTGCTTATCTTCTCTGTCCGTCATGATCTTCTTACTAGTTCTAGGCTTCCGTGTGTCCGGCAATATTAGCATTGTTTCTCTTGATCGCCTATACTGGTCGCGAGTTTAGACCATACACCACACTTCAAGCCAAGGCAATCGAAACGTGGCTCTAATACCACTTGATACCTAGGCAATCACAAACAATAATTGAATAAACAAGAAGAAGAAAATATAAGAAGAAGAAGAATTAGAACTCCTGAAGGGAATTGATCTGCTTTCTTTATTTCTAATGGTTGTTGTCTTTAAAACATAAGACACACAAATCTGCTTCTCCCCCCAAACTGACCATACAAACCCTCTTATTTATAAGCCTAGAGTCCCTCTTCTAACAAAGGAACGACTCTCTTTCTAATTCTGATTCCTTGCTGGAACATAATTCTTATTTCTGAATAAAGGACTAACTATTTTCTAATTTTCATACTTTCTAATTCTAATCTATTACTAATTCTTATTAAAATAGAAATCTCTTTCTAATTCCTATTATAATAAGAATTATCTATTTTAGAAACTCATAAAACTGAGATACATGCAAAGACTGTTCTTATGCAACTTATGTATTGCACGTGCTAACCATAGATACACCTGTATCAGTAACAATCAGCTTTTGAGAACCAAACTAAGCACCATTTGCCGTCAATCTTGCTTTGTTCTTCTCATTAGTCTAGTTTGTTCCCTTTCCACTCATTTATAATTGGTGAAATAGTAACTTTTTCTTGTTCGAGAACTAACGAGTCTTACTGAACACAAAAAGAAAAAGAAAAAAAAAACATTAAAACTTATTTCTTTTCTTGGAAACCCAAGCACAAGGATTACAATGAATGTGTTTATCAGGAAATAACATTAATAAAGGGTTGGCATACAGAATATAAATTATAAGATGACAAGCGGTTCGTAGCGTTTCAAACCATGAAATGTTAACATTGATGTTAATGCAGGTTTTGCTTATCAAGTGAACTTGGATGCAAAGAAAACATGGAAATCTGAACTTCAATTTTTGGTTCCATGATCACAATTTTAGGATGCAAAACAAACTTGGAATAGGATTTTAGGATGCAAAGCAAACAATCAAAGTGTGACCAGGGAGTTCTTTAGAATATCATTGATTCTCAACCTTGTTAATAAGTTTGTGTCTCATATTATACACAATTCTTATTTCCTACTAGACACCTCGCCCTCTCCACACCAACAAAGACACAAAACTAGAAAACCCTCAAAAGTGTGATTTCCAAGTTCAATCCTTCTCCAGAACTGTGATCTCTAGGTCCAATCTTCTTTCAGTCATGACATTAGGTCGCAATTGTATATTGGAAATGTAAAATGATGTGTCGTACGGAAATTGTCCTCCCAGTTATTCGGTTAGTTGATTCTCTGATGCCTCTATTCTCGTCTTAATTATTTCGATGTTGGCAGGCTCTTATTTTTGTCATACCATGGTTAGTTGGTTACTAATTACTCCGTACTTCACGATGACACGATTCATACTTCTTTAGCATACACTACATGCGCCAATGATTTATCTATTAATTTATTTATTTCTGTTTCTCGTTGGTCGCTCTTTTTCTTAGGGGGCTGCAATTCAGAGAAAAGTGGGTTTACATGAGATCATTTGAAAACACTATACGCTTGCATATTTTTATCTCTAAGGATATAATCAGAACATTTAAAAGCAAGGATAGAATTGTGAAAACCCTCATGTTGGCTTTCTCTTTGTATATATTACAGATTCGTTTCGTTATCAAAAGTTATAATTCTTCTATCTTATGGCCCTAACCCTACTATGCACTCTTCAGCCATTATGTGATCTATTTCAACTTGCAATATTGCACTTAAAATGGTGAATTAAGGTGTCATACATAACAGTGTTCCCAAGTGACCCAGGAGTTCTTTAGAATGTCATTTACGAGTTCTTCCCAACTGTTTGCACACATATAACAGCCCTGCTTGATATCCAGTGAATATTTGCATCATGCAAATGCTAGGAATGCTTCAATTTTATTGGCTTTTTGTGGTATATCTTCATGGTTATTTGGAGTTGGCCTACAAATATGAAATGAAATGGCTGTGAATATTCACAGCACTTTCAAAACTGTGAAGATATACTACCAAAAACCAATAAAAGTTGAGACATTCCTAGCATTTGCATTATGCAAATATTCATAGGATACCAAGCAGGGCCGTAATGTATCCAACCGGACAGAAGTTATGCGCTTGGGATATACCTCGATGCCAAATTTACAATATTCATCTTTTAGAAATATAATTGCTTTGCAGAAAATGTGTGTCAGCTAGGGATGGAATGGAGTAAGAATTATAATTCTGATGATTGGGTGTATTGTTGGGGAGCTTTAATTTCAGGTGTAATTGATTTGTAATGCCCGGGGGAGAGATGTTTTCTTTTTCTCTTTTTTTCCCCCTTTTCCATTCTTTGATTATTTTGGAATGTATTGAAAATGTTTTGGTTTTTCAACTAACCAAAGCATTTGGTCAAAATTCGATTATAAACCTTGGTTTTAAGTACTGTGAGATCTTAAACTCTCTTTCAACATCCCTAGTATCACGATCTTCCAATTTAAGTTATCTGTAGTTCAAGCCTGAAATTCTTCTCTTTTCGTCTACTCATGCATTGTTGCGTTACATGACCATGAAATTTTAACTGAAATTTGTCGTTGCAGGAGACGCTTCCTAGATTATCACCTCGTCTTGGAGTTCAGCTCATCCAAAAGAAAATTGCCGCTGCACTCAGACAAGAATAGTTTTTGGAGTTTCCTTAATGTAATTACCATGCTGTGTTTGATAGGAACATCTCAACTGAGAAGAGAAATTGCAAAACAGCTGATATACTTTATCTCAACCACCTGTGAATTACAAAACAAGAAATTCCATGCTTCATTCATTTGGCATTCATATTTACTCTTTTCATCTTTTTTGCGCGTGTAAATTTGTGAAAGACATCTACTAGCCCAGCAACCCAGAAATGGGTAACTTAAATTATTATACCAACTAAGAAACATATCTGTCTTGTCCATGCCGAAAAATTGCAGGTTTATGAAATTGATCAGTGAAGCTGAATAGTTAGGCTAGGCTGTCTGTAATATGATTATACGAGTGAAACATGAAAAGTTCCATGTTTGAAAAAATTCATTGTGTATCATTTTTAAGGAAAGTTGCAGTGCGAATGTACAAGTTCCAAGCACATGTACTTGTTTCAGCATAATGCAACCAAATAAAATCACAGGAATGCCAAATCTCCTTCATGGAACCTTGCTCAGTCTTTGCTCCAGCAGTCCAGCTATTGCCTCGGACTCATGTTTTGAATTTCACATGACCCTTCTCACCCTTCCTCTCTCAATCACATCGTTTTTGCATGTTTTCCCTGAAAATGCTGCTGTTATCTGTCCATTCTTACTTTCTATGACCAAGTTCTTCATGAACATTCATTCCACGTCGGTATGGTCCAGATCGGTTTAGCCAAAATCATTGCTCCGTTGTTCCTCATTAGGCATATCATAATGTATTTTGAGTTCTTTGTTGGAGAGGACCTTAGTAACCAGAACCGTGATATAGGGCGATGCTCTTGCTCTGGAACCTCGTGCTCGTGCTTCGAATCACAATCCGACACTCCCACTCCAAAGGCATTGTAAAACTAGAGATATCTTTTAATTAGCTGCTCCGACGCTTTTCACTCCCGTTCCACGCTCTGGTTACCAGCCATTGAAACAAGTTAAGTGTAAGGACCTGTGGAAACAGTTACAAGGGTGAGGGCTCTTCTTTGCCCATTAAAGCGGTCCCTAAACTAGGTTCAAAACTGACATACCAGGAACCATGTGCACCATCAACTATTGGGAAAATCGCTTCTTTCAACTACGACAATATACTTAGTCCAACAGTTGCTGCAGTCTGTAATAATCACCATATTTTACTTGGAAGAAACATTTTTGAATACCTAAAAACACAATCTATTTCAGCTCCTTAAAATTCATTAGAAGAGAAGGGATTAACGAAGTTGATGCAGTTATATTCTGTGTTGAGAGCATGTTTCTTTAGTTTGGGAGCGTCTTTCGATATTTTGAGACAGGTGGGTCTTGGAGGAGGATCAACTCCAAAACTGCCACCAGATTCAGGTATAGGAAGATGAATAGAGGCATAGTACTCCTACCCAAAACAAAAGCCAAATTCTCTGTAGTTACCAAATACAATTCCAGCAGTCAAATTTACAGATCATCTAATTTTATTTGAAAAACAAAAACAAAAACAAAAACAAAAGCCAAAACAGAGAGAACATACAGAACATGTTTGATATTTCTGTTAAAGATTGAACGATTTATTGTACTCATCGCTGCCACGATAATAGAGGCAAAACTCTTCACACAGTTTTGCTAGCTAGTACTTCTTACTAGTTACTATTAACACTTCGGATGGGACCTCTGAAGAAATCTCAGATAGTGTCATACTGCACAACACATCATTTTCGGAACGACAATACACATCCACAAATTTCATTCATCCATCAAATTCTCTCACTAATATAGAATTCTTCATATCTTTAAGGAAAAAAATTAAATTAAAACAAAAATTCTAGTACAAGGAGTTATTTTGTCCTAAAGATTTTGTTTTCAAACTTAAAACATGGGGAAGTGAGTTTTGCATCACCAGAAACGTACGTGATAAGTATACAGTAAGAAAATTTAGATAAGCTTTTTCTTTTGGAAAAAATGCTTCAAGTGCCACAACTGTAAAACCGAAACTCCAATGCAAACACCCAGAGACATGATGCTAAACCACGCCACTCTAGCGTTTGTTGTTTCACTCACTTCCCTCATCTCCGCTTCCCTGTGCATTGATGAAATATTTGTGAGCAAAGGAGAGGCTACAATACTATAAAATGCTTTAAAAAAAACACACAACATGAAGCTGCATTTAAACCCAGACAAAGTTACCTGGTTCTTAGATAGAGTAAATTCTCATGGATGGCCTCCACTGCTCCTTCGAGTTTTCTTAGTTCAAGTTCAACACCCTATACAATCAAAAGAATGCAAATATTGAATCGGATAAACATAGCATGAATGCATGCATGATAAGAATAAACTAGATCCGGAAAAGGGTTAGGGTTAGTAAGGCAAGGGATGCCAGGGTGGCTCAACACCCTATCCCGTTTAAATGAGCAACATTCCCACTCTTAGCCCTAGGCAGGTCAGCCTGATCTCAATCAAGATAATGGGGTGGCAGGTTGAGAAGGAGCGTATCACGTTTGCCGGGTACATGGGCAAGCGGTGTTTTCGGGGGTTGGGAGAACCCCAATTCTAATCCTACGCTCTTAACCGGGGGCCAAACTAGGGATGGGTTGGGTTTTTTACTTTTTCCTGAAGTAAAATAAACAATAAAAAGGAGACTACTATTAGAGAATATACAAATAGAAAAATCTAAGTTCAATAACTGGTCACCTCGATCTTTTCTTTTCTTGCAACTGATTCCCAATCCTTCGCTGCGATTCCAATTCTCCAGTCAAGGTTGACACTTACTACTGCTTCGGCTTTATGATGGTTATCCACCCAGAAACACGCCAGGTAGTTTCCTGCCTCGCTGGTTGTAAATGCAAACTGACCATGGGTTACATTCTCCTTGTGATGGAGCGTGTTCCCATAGGGTGATGTAACCTACAAAATGGAAAGAAGAGCTTTATCAACTTGCGAGCAGACCCAGCGTAGGGATAGAAGGATCTCAACTTAATAGTCGAACCATCTTCTAAGAAACTAAAATATTTTCAAAATCAACTTAGAAGTGAATATATCATCTGACAATTTAACATTCGAAAGCTACCGATGAAGGAAAAATATTCAAAGCTGCAACTTCACTGATCACTATGAATTTGATATTAGTAAAAGTGGATAATGACCTAGTTTAAGATGTAGCTAGCTGGCCTTAAAATGGACATTCTAGATAGAACCTGACCCATCTTGCTACCTTAATTTTCACAACAATAAGTCCAGCCGATGACTGATACTTCAGCGTGAAAAAGATGGCGAAGAGCATGCAGTTCATTTAGGCAAGAAATCTAACAAATGTGATAGTTGCAAAAGCTGCTGCATTTATAGCCATTGTTGTGGGAGAGATCAATTGGGTTTTCTACACTGAAATCGAAATCCTCACCCTTTCAATTAACTTATTGGACCAGAAATAAAGTTTTATCTTTTTAGAGTAAAAGTGATGTAAATAATATTTGCGGAAGCGTTTCAACTCTCAAACTCAACGATTTCTACTAATCAAAAATATATTCATTCTAAAACTTAATTAATTTTCGTACTAGGAGCTCTTTATATAGATAACTCCTCACCAAAGAGCCCAAAACTTACTAAAAACCTAAAAACTTGCAACCCAAGTGAACTACTAACCTAAGGACACTTTCTAAACATAAAATAACTCAAAAATAGCAATTTAAGACCTCCTAAAATACCTACCTAAAAGCTAATACGAAATTATTAAAAATAGAAACTATTTTCTCTCTCTAGAATATTTTGTACACATCATACTCCCCGGCTTCGAAAAAGTTCGACCCGAACTTTGAAGAATCTTCCTCATCAGCGTCAGGCGGATCCGGCAGTTCAACAGTTAAGTGCTCTTCGATGTGACCAAACAATTCTTTACCATAAATCCCATGACCAAACAGCCCTTGAATGCTGGAGTTTTCATCAATATGTGGGTCAAAAATCTGATCTGGACAACTTTTCTTCTTCGCAGCAGCAACTGTGTATGGTACACCAGTAAATCCATCGTCATCCTCTTTAACTAAATCTGATTTTCCTTGTCTTTGCAGTTTTATTTCAACATCAATCAAAGGTTGGGGGACCTCTGATTTGGGGGTGAAAACTTTAACAGGTCGGGATGGGGGGATGATTGTCCTGTTAAAGGTAGTGGGATCTTCCTTCTCAATGGTCTTCAATTTCTGCTGTGGAAGGGCAGAACTTGATGCGACTTGTTGAGGAGGGAAAAGGGTTCTAGGGTACGGATCAGTTTCGGCATGGGTTTGGGGGGATTTACTCGAACCAAGCAAGGGAATTACGTTACCTGTTGCTTGCACCATCATCATGGCCTTCACAAGTTCGGACAGCTCCTTCACTCCTTGGGCTGTTGCATCCAACTTTTCTGTGAAATTCGAAACCTTCTTCTCCATCGACTCCACACGCTGATCAAGATTCTCACGCGCTTCTTTCCGTATAAGCGCCACACGATCCATGAAAAACATCTCGTCTCACAATCCAAGAGCGCACGAGGCTCTGATACCAAAATTGATGTAAATAATATTTGCGGAAGCGTTTCAACTCTCAACTCAACGATTTCTACTAATCAAAAATATATTCATTATAAAACTTAATTAATTTTCGTACTAGGAGCTCTTTATATAGATAACTCCTCACCAAAGAGCCCAAAACTTACTAAAAACCTAAAAACTTGCAACCCAAGTGAACTACTAACCTAAGGACACTTTCTAAACATAAAATAACTCAAAAATAGCAATTTAAGACCTCCTAAAATACCTACCTAAAAGCTAATACGAAATTATTAAAAATAGAAACTATTTTCTCTCTCTAGAATATTTTGTACACATCAAAAAGGAAAACTGATTTTTCTGACCAAATGTGTTAGCCCAAGTAACAGTTATTAAAATAAGTTTATTAGTCTCTGTTTCACAAGTTTATGATCAGGATCTTCTACCTGACAAAAAACCAATAAAAAGGAAAATAAGCGAAGTTAAAGATATATGAACACATTCAACTCCATAACAATTAACCAGGAAGGAAAGATCATGATGTCATAATAACAAGCCAAGTGACCTGCTTCCCTGACACCAAAATCTAGTTGAACAGATTGAAGAAGACGAAAAAAAAGGGGCCCTACTTGGTACACCGTTGCGATTAGCATCATGCAAATTTTTGCACTTCAGAATTTGCGGTTGCTTCGTCCCAATGTTAAAAATTTGCTATCACAAACTAGCAGAAGGGCTATCACACCATTTTAACTACTTTCATATGGGCCCCATATAAGTTGATAAAAATATTTGCTATCACATGCCGCACCAAGCACCAAGCACCCCGCAAATAGACAAACTGTCAAGAGTTCGCAAAATGCAAACATTCATGGCATACCAAGCAGGACCCGAATAAGTATATGAGTAAGATATTAATTCACAAAGAAATATTAAAAGGTTAGCCATAATTTCATCAGACTGTTGTCCATCACCTGGAACCCATAACCCAACACCTCTATGGCTGTATCCTCGCTCAAAATTTATGTCCAACCACATTCTCCCATAAATTAAAAAGAAAATTAAGATATTAGAATTAAACCAGTAAGCTCGAGAAACCATGCCTTTCAAATCACAAATGTAAGAAACCTGTTTACTATACCAGAATTCTGCATCTAGAGACAAGTTTCACACAGAAAACTACCCCACTCATCCAGCAAAAGAAAAGAAAGCTTTGACAATATAGGATGGTATCACTGTGCTACAAACTATTGATTCAGCGGACATAAGGTATCAAGAGTCTCCTGTAAGTCCCAAATGTGTTCGTTCATTCCATAAAAAGTATCTTTTCAACCTTTCTTGTACTACTTATTTAAACAGTCAAGATGACCACGGAACCCAGTAAACCCATAACCATTTAAATTTCATTTCTCACTTCCTATTTTCCCATCAGGGATAATTCTTTTTATTAAGGACACCATTACGAGAAATCACACCACAAATGAATAAACCTTCTTGACCAGGCAAGTGTTTGATTCTCTGAATTTAGAAAATCAATAAAGCCTTTATCCTTCCAGAGGTGACCATAGGTCAGCTCATGGATATTGATCTCCAAGTTTCACAACAAATGAAAAAAATTGAATTTCAAATTTTAAATGGGTTTCCAGAAATCGAGGGAGTAGCTTCCAACTTATATCACTGTTTTCAGAAAAATAGAAATAGTAGACTATAGGGATCAAATTGGAGGCATTTATTCAAGAATAAAAAAGAAATTGGAATATCATGATCCTGACTTTCAAAAGATATTAACCACCCGTAATCATAAACTAGTCTCACAATAGAACCCAAGCGGTGGGAACTGAAGTATAATATCAACCCAAACCTTATAGCCTCTCTCCTCCTACTATAGTTTTGTGATTTCCGATTTTCATATGTTTCTAAAGGAAGAAATTGAGAAGTTAAGGCCATGGCTTTGGTGAGATTTAGAAGCAGAAGAATCTGCAACTTAGTGTCACGAAGCACGAGCAGTTGCAGAAATTGCTGCCACAACAAATTTCATTTGAATTTACTTTGGAAGCTACAGTTATGTGCGGTAATTAAGAGGCTAGAACAAATTCCAAAATGGCAAGGAAGATAGGAACATAACCCCATATTCTCAATTACTTTTGAAGCATTTTTACGAGTCTGTGTCCGGTCCCTGAGAAGAACTGAACTATATCCTTTTACCATTTAAATGAATTTCTTTGGCACTGAAAACTTCCTGATCCAATACCAACAAACAGAACTTATAATGCAGCTTATGGTGATTTTATTTTGACAACTAAAAGGCCAAAATAAAGACTTAAAGTAGGCTAAGTAACTAATAGGAGTAGATATCAACCTCTATAAAGATAGGAAATCCATTAGTTTATCATCTCAAGGATCCAAGAAACCTTTCCCAATTTTTTGTAAAACAGATGAGCTTTGTGCAACAGGCATAACTCTCCACATCCCAATTAACATGCGCAAAAGCCGAAATTTTACATGAAATAAACAGAACATCATAGTTATCTACAAATGCATGCATGAGCTCCTAATAATGGATCTTTTAGACTTCGGGGTAAAAAAAAACTTAATTTTTTTTTGTTAGATCTCCTCCACTCACACAAGCACCTATTTGTACACTAAGACATTTCAGAAAGTCATGTCTTATACTAAACATGGAAACCAAAAACCATTCGTACCACTCCATCAAAAGTTGCTTTGGCATTGCAAGTCTCTAAGTGAAATAAGCCCCGAAAAAGATACAGTATTCACTCTCAAAAATCTTACCCATAAACTAGTGCATTCTTTCGAAGAAAAAATTAAACCATAACCAACAATTTTTGAAAGCTGAATTTTAACTAAATACCTAATCAGAAAGGTAAATTTCCTTTCTTTTCTTTTTCCTTTTTCATTTTTTCTTTGAATAGCAAACAGGTAGAGTTTGAACATACCACAGAATTGATTACTAACCTAAAAACTTATACCAGGGGGAGGGATTACCCAAAACATCAATAGTTCAAATATTTCTATATTCTCTAAAACCTATACCATTGACGTTCCAACAGAAGATTACACTCAAGACTATTAAACCCTAGTTATCAAAATAGAACAATTTAAGTCTGGAAACCTTAAATAAAAAGCACAAAACATGAAATTTTCAGATGCAAAACAGGCTATCGAACCATTAAAGGATAAACTAGTAAAATTACAACCTGAAAACCTACACAAACCCAAACCCACGAACTAACCCTAACCCTAATCAAGATGGGCAAATCAGAGATGATGATAATCATGAGAGAAGAAAGTAGATGGATAGATAGATATATAGAGATAGATCAAAGATATACCTTGGTAGAGATTGTGGGGAGATGATCATGATCTTCGGATATGACGGTGTAATCAGCCAATACAACGACGTTTGTTTGGATTTCTTCAGACACACACTTCGTTCCTGAGCTTGGAAGATTCAACCAAATCGCTTGCCCTATCGGTAGAAGACTCACAGAACATAACAAGAAGAACAATACCGCTCTGCGTATTATAATATTCTTCGCCATTCTTAAAGTCAGCAGAATTCTATTCTCCCTCTCACTAGAATTCTCTCTCTCTGGTTTGATGGAACCAAAAAGGAAAACCTTGAACACGGGAGAGAGATTACGAAGACTCAGATCTCTGATGTCCTCTTCTTCGCACGTTATTGGTCTTTTGTTTGATCGAAAATATGACCTTGACGACTATTAATGTAGGTATTCTCCAATGTTGATCACTAATACCAATCTTGAGTGTTAGTAGTTCTTAAATCTCTCCACGTGGAACATTATAACTATCCAATTAATGAGAAATTTTTCTTGCTCTCCAATTTTTCTCATTTTTCTTTATAACACTTATATATATATATATATATCTTTACTATACTTAATGGAGCTGCCCCTTAAGCCATTTGAGTTGGCTAAGGGGCGCCAGCCCCAAAAGTGTATGAGAGAGAAAGAGAGAAGTGAGGAGAGAGAGAGAAAGACAAGGGGGCGGCGGCGGCATGACAGTCTAGAGCTGTCACATCGTCCGTCCATCCATTTCTTTCTTTTTTTTTAACTTTTTTAAAATACCAACTATGTTCCCTAACAAAATTTATTTATTTACACTTCGTTTACACTTGCCAATAGGGTGGCATTGAGTTGATCCAAGGGCTAATTTTACGATGATCTACTCATTATCTAGATCAACATCAGCATATACACTGTCATCAGTGGGCCCACCTGCATCTTATTTTTTTGAATAATAACGTATTGCATAATTTATCAATTCACACGCGCGTAGCGGGGCAAATTGAATTTATTGTGCGCGAAGCGCGCACGAGTTTAATGAACGCACGTAGCGCGTTTGGACATCACGCGCGAAGCGCGTGTTGGGGGGCTCGTATACTTAAAGGGGCTGCCCCTTAAGCCATATGGATTGGCTAAGGGGCGCCAGCCCCTACAACTATATGAGAGAAAAAGAGAGAGAGGGGAGGAGACAAAAAAGCTATTTTGGCAGTGGCGGCGTGACAGCCTAGAGCTGTCACAACGTCCGTCCGTCTATTTTTTTTTATTTTTTATTTTTTAAACTTTTTTTAAAATATCGGATATGTCCCTTAACAAAATTTATTTATTTACACTTGGTTTACACTTGCCAATGAGGTCGCATTGAGTTGATCTAAGGGCTGATTTTTTGTGATGATGATCTATTCATCATTTAGATCAACATCAGGGCATATATTGTTCTCAAGTGAGCCACCTAATACTTATTTTATTATTACACTCTATTTACAAATGTGTTGTGCGCCTATTTAGATATGATCCAAGGGTAAATTTTTTTGTGACGATAATCTATCTATCATCTAGATGAACATTAACGCATGTATCATCTCCAAGTGAGACACCTCTTACTCATAATAATGTGCCGTATAATTTGTCAACTCACACGCACTACGCGTGTGAGGGGGGCAAAATGAGTTTGTCACGCGCGAAGTATGTATGAAGGGTATGCATGAAACTCGCGTGGGGACAATGTAGCGCGCGCATTTGGACATCCAACCTACATATGTGGAGAGAATGAACAACCAACACATACGCGCGAAGCGCGTGTGTGGGGGCTCGTAACACTTATAGTGTGCATGATAGTGAATTATTTTGAAGATCACTGCGTGGTGATTAAATCATCATCGTAAAAATTTAGCAGTTGGATCATTTTATTTAAACTTCACATGTATTGTAGATTAGGTGTAATAATAAGTTAATTACCATACTAAGATGATTTCTTGTGGTGAGTTGAATTGCACATTAGTTTTCTCTCAATCTCTTTGCAGACACCCCAATTTGGTCCAGCTAAACTATCTCAGTAATTATGTCGAAACAAGCTGAAAGCGCCTAAAATGGAGCCCGAAAGAGTCAAAATAGGGAAAGAGAGTCAAGACCTGAGCTAGAGCCTCAGGAACTCTTAGCAACCCCTGAAATTGATCTCGGAAGGCCCGAAAGAAACGAAAACGATCCCGGAAGATCTGAAACATGAAAACAAGTCTAAATGGCCCCTAGGGGCCTATGAGGGCTAAACCGCTTGAAGGAGGGGCCTGCCACATGGAAGAACCGCCTCAAGTTTTGGGCGCATCTTCATGATGCACAATCATGAACATGTGCTCAAAACAAGCATCCAGGGTCCTATAAATAGGACCATCCCCCTTTGTTATTTTTCATTCAGAGTTGATATTCAGACTTCATGTATTTTAGTTGAAGCTTCTGGATCTCGAGTGTGGTTTAAACTTCTGAGTTCAGAACTTCTTTCACGCAGACACGCTAAAAACTTCTGAATCTTAGGTCTTCCAATTTAGTTTCAAGTCTTTTCGAATAACGAAAAAACTCTTCGAGGACCACCTGCTGCCCTCGGGACGAGAAGTTTTAGAGAGAAATAGTAACGAACCTCTGCCCAAATATATAAACCCATCAAGCCTTTAAAACTTTAGAGAGAAATAGTAGCGAACCTCTACCAAAATTTCGGTTCAGCTAGGAAGCGCTCAGATAAGCTCGAAACCTTCAACCTCTTTAAATTTCAAATGTAATATGTTCAAATCCATGTAATACTTCAAGTTGATATCAATACACTCAATTTTAAGTACTATTAATATATTTGTTGTTTTACAGAAGATATACTTTAAATACTCCTAATTGTGAAGTAGAGACCGACCTCAGTCTGACGGTTGTTGGGTGCTTAACACCTTCCCGACTTGTAATAGGACTCTTTTACCACAGACCGAGTCAAGAGGAAAGATTTTGCTCAATCTCTCACAAAGAGGTTGAAAAGCAATATTTCTACTATAGGGTCCTGATTTCCTTAAATTCAGGTGGCGACTCCAAATAAAAAAGAATAGAAATAGGAGCAAGTTTTCCCCTCAATGAAAGGAATCAGGAGACAACGAGAGCTCTAGAGCGCGTAGACTCGGATACTTTCTCTCCCGAAAGAGAGAAGGAGAGAGAGAGAGAGAATGAACGTCGTGCTCGGATGGTGCAAAAACCATGGCGCCACAGCTAGTGACTTTGCTGGGGATTTAAAACCTATAGGAGTCTGACTTGAAAAATAATTAGGGGTATATTTTGAATATCATCTGTAGAATACGCTTTCAAAAAAAAAGAACACATACACATTTTCATGCACTCTTTCATCTGTATATGCATTGTTCTATGATCATCCTATAAAAAAACTCGTGGGCTTGCGTAGACTGACTCTAGGCAGTCTTATAGGGTATAGCAGTTGAAACACCACAGCTTCAGCCTAGTACTTAAGACCAGTCTCGTGCTGCGAGGTATATCTTGCTGAGGTAACCAAAGCCATACCCATTACTATCTACTCAAAACTCATGTTGCGCGCATAAAAATTCACATACACAAACCTGTGAAGGGTTATTTTGCTGGACAAATATTAGGAACACTTTCACCGTCAGGCTTTTTTAGGTCAATCCATATCTTCGCTTAGTAATCAGGTGAAAAGGAAACATTTAGAAACCACAACCACGGGTAAGTCAAAAAATCAAACGCCAGAAAGGTCTCAACCACCTTGAGTTAGACTATAAAAAAGATTAGTTCGTTTCGAAATCATCTCCGATCAAAAAAAATCACCAATGACTCCAACAATAATGAAGAAAATGATGAAGCTTACTGAAAGGCTGATACTACTGAAAGTATAAACCTCATCCATGAAAAATCAACAATCAATTCTAAATGCCTCGCAGATAAATCCCAGGTACGTGTGTTTCTTGAAGAACCTAGTCTTGGTCCAACTCTTTTAATTCATCAATTCACAAAAGATTTCTCTGTTGTTACTAACATGACTGCAAGATCGATCACTGGCAAATCCGCAGTCGGTCAATAAGAAAGAACGTCTTAAAAAGGACGATGGTTGGACCACCCTCATCTAAGGAGGGAATGCCTTGGTCCCTAAACTTTTTACAGTTTTTTTAAATTCTTCCTTATTTTCAAAAAAAATTAAAAAAAACTTTACAAAATACCAAAAAAAATTTAAAAAGAAGATTTCAAAAAAAAAAAAAGAAAACTTTTGGATCTGACATCTGAAAGTGAGGAAGATACAGTATCTAGAGATGGCTATAGGGAAATCATTGAAGAAGAAATTCTAGATAAAATCCTTAGGCCAACATGAAGATAGGCCTCAGCCAGTCAAGGAAGAAATCAAAGTCGTAAACTTGAACACGAAAGATTAACCTCAAACGGTCAAAATTGGAACTACCTTGTTCCAAGATGAGCAAAGAGCTATGATCGAGTTATTGACACAGTACATGAATATACCAGGACTTGATGCAACTATGGTCGAACATGAATCGTAAAAATATCCAAATGTTATGCTAGTGAAGCAGCAATTCAGAAAAATGTGATTCGAGTGGTCTATCAAAATCAAAGAAGAAATCTCGAAGAAGCTAGACGCCAATTTCTTAGTCTCAATCAAATACTCAAATCAGTTGGCTAACATACTCCTGGTACAGACGAAAGATAGAAAGGGTCGAATGCACATCAATTGTAAGAGCCTGTCACTCGAGCCTATCAAGAAAAGTTTGCCCGAGACAATTCAAATACGACTTGGTACTCACAGAAGTTAAGCTAGTCCTACACATTGATCCCAAGGGAAGGACTTTGCATCATCAAGAAGTTTTCACTGGAATGGCAGTCTACTTCATGGACGCAACTGCAATCGAACTACAGAGGCTTGCAAATGCCGATCAACTCAAGATATACTACGTAAGAGTAAGTTGCTCAACTTCTAAACTAGGGGCAAATGAAATCATTGAGGCTCATAAAAGAGAGGCCATTTTTTATAGACTGAAAATTCTAGAAAAACATCCAAATGTCGAAGGTCAATATCGCTAGAAGCTAAGTTTGAGCCTTAACTTGTTCTTTTACCAGTCAAAAAAATCTCTCTCAAAACTCGAAAGAAATGCCCTTAAAACTAGGGGCAGGTATCCAAAAAAGAAAAATCATATCCCTACCCTGTACATAAATCTAGGGGCAGATATTTTGCAAAAAATCCAAAAACAATGGAAGATCTCTGAGAAAAATCCAAAAAAAGCCAAAACATATAAAATCTAAAAAAACTCAGAAAAATCAAAATCTAAAAAATGTGCCTCATCAATGTCTAGGCTTAAGAATAAAACTTTTTTGAGCATCAATTCTTTCTTTTCAAAACCTATCCCAAGCCTCAGTACAACCTATATAAAGTCCTCTCTGAGTCTCAAAGGTAACAAATGCCCTTGGTAGAGGAGAAGAGCAGTGAACTCTAAAAAATGAAGAAGAAATCAAATTCAAAAGTAGAAAAATAATTCGTAGTGAGAAAAATCAAGACTTGGGAAAATTTGATCGACTTTTGCAGGTTTCAACATCTCAAGAAAATCCATTCCCAGCTGAGCTAAGCTAAAATAAGCACCAAGGAGTGAGCCAGCAACATCCAAGCCGGGGGCATAACTCGTCTCATGCTGTGAAAAAAATAACAAGTTCAGAAACTCTTCACCTTAGTCCAAGGGAAAGTTAGTCTCAGTCGAGGCTGCGGCAAGGTAAATCCGAGTGCAAAAAGAAGCACTTCGTATCATCGAAGACTGCCCAAAATCCTATTCATCAAAACGGCCATCAATGTTCTTGGATACATTATCTTATTTATAATCATTGTCAATATCATATTTTATCGCATTTAACCAGTTTTCAAAAATCTTCAAAAATAAAAAATATTTTGTTTTCAAGGCCTTGTTTTCTAGGAGCCTATGATGAAAGATTTAGGTTATTGGGAATGTGCTATGCACTACTCAAGTTAGGCATCTGAGGCAAAAATTCTAGAAAATAAATGCATTTCTACTTTCAAATTAAATTGTTCAAATATATCAAAAAATGCAAAAAATATACTTTTCCTGAGTTTGCAGGTATCAAAGAGAATATCATAAAGAGAAGCTGTTCAAGAAAGATAAGGAGATGGTTCAAAATTCTCCTATTGCCTTCGATGGTGACTACACGTCAAAGCGGCTAATGGCTCTGCATCTTCAAAAAAAAAATATCCAAGCAGAATTCAAAATGCAAATCTCAAAAGCCAAAATCCAGAACTCAGAAGATAGAGTCCAGTCAATGCACATCCAAAGTGCACATCACATTACCTTTTGTCATCAAATTAGAACCCATCTCCTTTCATCAGTTCCAATAAATTCAAGCCACCATCTTTTGTCGAAGTGGAACCAGTTGTGCAAACTCATCAGTTCTACATTTACAACCAATATCAAGCCTCAAAATTGAGCACGCAAAGTCAAGCAAAGAAAATCAAGCATCAAAATCAAGCACCAAAATCAAGCACATCATCATCAAGTAAGTCAGCAAAAAGCAATCCAGAAGCACTCATTTGAGCAAGCATCAAGCATTATGAGAACAAAGCATTCAAGTACACTTGCCTAGACTAGTGAAGTCAAAGCAAGCAAACAAAGATACATCGGGAAGATCCCAAGCTTCAATATACGAAAGAGCAAAGCATACCTGAGCACTACCTTGGCATGAATCGAGATAAAGTCCATTAAACTCTAAAGAGCTAAACTTTAGAAATTGACACAATTTTTGAGACAAAAATACCTATCAAGCTTTCTAAAACTAAGAGATATGCAAGAAGATTCTCAATGGAGACGACGAGATCTCTAAAGAGTGAAAAACTTTAGCATATTTCCCGAGAATAGAGTGAGACCTGTAAGAGGATTTTTAATGGAAAGGACAAGATCTCCAAAGAGTGAAAAATCCTTAGCAATTCCTATTCTCTTTTAGGATACCCTAGAAGTTACTGATAAAGTAACATATTCCTTTAAACCAAATTGAGTGCCAATTACTTTGGCAGTCGACCAGCAAGCAGAACTCTGCCAAAGAGGAGCAACTGTATCTACTCCAATTTGGTCCACCTAACTATCTCAGAGATTATGTCGAAACAAGCTGAAAGCATCCAAGCTAGAAACCGAACGTGTCTAAAATGGAGTTTGAAAGAGTCGAAGCAGGGAAAGAGAGTTAAGACTTGAGCCAGGGCCTCAGGAACTCTCAAAAACCCCCGAAATTGATCACAGAAGGTCCGAAAGACACAGAAACGACTCTGAAAAACTCTGAAAATGATCTTGGAAGGTCCGAAAAATATGAAAATAAGTCGGAATAGCCCTAGGGGGCCCACAAAGGATAAACAACTGGAAGGAGGGGCCTGCCACCTGGCAGAACTGCCTCAAATTTTGGCCGCATCTTCATAATGTGCGTTCATCATGAAGATGCTCTCAAAACTAGCCTCCAGGGTTCTATAAATAGGACCCTCCCCCTTTGTTATTTTACACTCAGAGTTGATATTCAGACTTCATGCATCTTAGTTGAAGCTTCTGGATCTCGACTATGGTTTAAACTTCAGAGTTCAGAACTTCTTTCACACAGACACGCTGAAAACTTCTGAATCTCAGGTCTTCCAGTTTAGTTTCAAGTCTTTCGAATAACAAAAAAACTCTTCGAGGGCCACCTACTTCCCTCGGGATGAGAAAATTCTTTTCGTGGGCTACCTGCTGCCCACGGGATGAAAAGTTTTAGAGAGAAATAGTAACGAACCTCTGCCCAAATATCTAAACTCATCAAGCCTTTAAAAATTTAGAGAGAAATACTAACGAACCTCTGTTCAAATCTCGGTTCAGCTAGGAAGCGCTCAGGTAAGCTCAAAACCTTCAAGCTTTTTAAATTTCACATGTAAGCTATTCAAATCCAGGTAATACTTCAAGTCGATATCAATACACTTAATTTCAATTACTATCAATATATTTGTTGTTTTACAGAAGATATACCTTAAGTATCCCTAATTGTGAAGTAGAGACCGACCTCAGTCGGACAGTTGTTAGGTGCTTAACACCTTCTCGACCTATAATAGGACACTCTTACCACAGACCGAGTCAAGAGGAAAGATGTTGTTCAATCTCTCACAAAGAGGTTTAAAAACAAATTTTCTACTATAGGGCCCTGATTCCCTTAAATTCAGGTGGCGACCCAAAATCAAAAGGTATAGAAATAGGAGCAAATTATCCCCTCAACGAAAGGAATCAGGAGACAGCGAGAGCTCCAGAGTGCGTGGACTCGAACACTTTCTCACCCGAAAGAGAGAGAGAGAGAGAAAAAAAAAAATGTCGTCCCCAGGCGGTGCAAAAACCACGGTGCCACAACTGACGACTCTGCTGGGGATTTAAAACCTGTAGGAGTCCGACTTAAAAAACAATTAGGGGTATATTTTGAATATCATCTGTAGAATATGCTTTAAAAAAAAAGAGCACATACACATTTTCATGCACTCATTCATCTGCATATGCATTGTTCTATGATCATCCTATAAGAAAACTCGTGGGCTTGCGTAGACTGACTCCCGGCCGAAAGGCGATATGGTGTATAGCAGTTGAAACACCATAGCTTCAGCCTAGTACTTAAGACCAACCTTGTGCTGCGAGGTATATCTTGCTGAGGTAACTTAAGCCATACCCATTACTATCTAATCGAAACTAATGTTGCACATATAAAATTTCACATACAAAAACCTGTGAGGGGTTGTTTTGCTGCACAAATATTTATGACACTTGCACAGTTTGGCCTTTTCAGGTTAATCCTTATCTTCGCTCAGTACTTAGGTGGAAAGAAAACATTTAGAAACCTCAACCACAGGTAAGTCAAAAAATCAAACGCCCAAAAGGTCTCAACCAACTTGGGTTAGACTATAAAAAAGATTAGTTCGTATCGAATTCATCTCTGATCAAGAGAAATCACCAATGACTCCAACAATAATGAAGAAAATGATGGAAGCATACTGGAAGGTTGATACTACTGAAAGTACAAACCTCATCCATGAGAAATCAACAAGAAATTCTGAATGCCTCGTAGATAGATCCCAGGTACGTGTGTTTCTTAAAGAACCCAGTCCTGGTCCAACTCTTTTAATTCGCCGATTCACAAAAGATTTCTCTGTTGTTACTAATATGACTGCAGGATCGATCACTGGAAAATCTGCAGCCGGTCAACAAGAAAGAACGTCTCTATAAGGATTATGGTTGAACTACCCTCGTCTAAGGAGGGAATGCCTTGGTCCCTAAACTTTTTACAGTTTTTTTAAAATTATCCCTTATTTTCAAAAAAAAAAAACTTTCTAAAATTCAAAAAAAAAATTTTGAAAAGAAGATTTAAAAAAAAAAAAGAAAACTTTTGCATCTGACATCTGAAAATGAGGAAGATACAGTATCCAGGGGATGGCTATAGGGAAATCATCGATCACTGGCAAATCTGCATCCAAAAATAATATTGGATGTATACAAGATGTAGGTTACTTTACATGTAAATGAGTTTTTTAAAACTTATTTTTGGATCATGAACCACATAAACCTTAAAGTTCTTGTTTATTGATATTTCTTTGGAAGTAAATCTCTGTTAATTTTTGTTACAAACAAAATTCCATTAATTTTATTTTTTTTAACAAGAGTCCTTAAAGGAAAAATAAAAAGGATCGGGGGACCCCGAAAGTGGGGCTTCTATAGCTTCCCCTGGGACGCCCTTGTAAATAAGTAGCCAACAAGCTCAATTTGTTGAGCCAGTTGCAGATACTCTAATCCTACAATCACTCCCTCAAAGAGGCTCTCCAATGCAAATGTGGTCACGCAAAATTTATTGTGTCATATAAGAAGCACATACATAGAATCTCAAAAACTGCTCTATTATTAATGCAGCCAGTCAATGTGAAGATGACATGGCATGATGATGGGATAACATCATCTAGCCCATCTTCTAGTTCTAGAGGCTCACTTGGAGGATGTTTCCTCATCCTAGGAAACAAATCTCATTAAATATCTCATTTTCTCTCCTTTTTAAGTATATCTCATATGAAAATTGAAAGTTTAAATGCCCTACGGTTAATAGAATTAACTGTATGTCTATGTGACTATGGTTAAGGATCACACTATTACCTAATTAAAATTTAAATGGTGATAAAGAGTAAAACAAAAATCTCTAACAAGAATTGACTTATTCGATTCTTAATATGTGGAATTAAGAACAAGAATCAAATATTTCAATCCCACAACAAGTATGAAAATAAGCACAACAGATTTTGTTAACGAGAAAAATCCAAACTGGAAAAAACCCTGGGACCTAATCCAGTAAAAATCTACTAAGAGTTATTGAAAACTTACAACCTGATTTACCACTCGATGGACACGATTTACGACTCCCTCTATGCTCCGATCAGCTATGGTGTACAGTTCTTCCACAAATTGGAACTCCACAAATTTTCCTTTTAGTTGATTATCAATTCTCACGCATACGACTTGGAGTCTACTAAGACAACGTGAATGAGTTGCGAATACAATCTGAATCTACGAACCAACGCCTCCCACAAAATGATGCATCTCCAACTTGAACTCCACAAGTCCCGCACCTTGAACCAATACTCGACTCCACAAGTATTTCACCACGAACTTGAATCTTTAAGCTCAACCACCGAAAATGCACTGGCAACAAAACTCGTGTTTTAATTTAAAATTAGAAGGATTTAACCTTACACAATAAGCTTGGAAGCTAAAGGTTTAGAGTTGAAACTCTCTAAGAACTTATTGATGAATAGGGTGAATGGTTGATTTGAACATGAATGAATCAACCCTATTTATAATGGCGATTCTCAGATCTAGATCCAGAATGCACCAAGTGTAATGAGTACATTTCTAGATCTAGATCTAAGACACATCATTTACAATGAGTATGTTCTTAGATCTAATTTATGACAACCTCATTCCACTAGGAAGAGCTCCCCACTAATCCCTGTAATCACTTATGACCTAACAAGGTCGAACATTGGGTTTAATAGAAAAAAAGAAACCTAAAAAGTGAACTTTTTCGTGCAGATCTGGACAGTGCTTTCGAAAACAAGAAGCCTGATTTCAAAATCAAGGCCATCTATTGCTTCAACAGGATTCTGGTTTCGAAACCAAGAAAGTTTCTTTCAAAATCAAAATGTCCAGATGCTCACAGACACATTTAGTTTCGAAACCAACCAAGGTGCTTTCGAAACCAAAGTCATCTGTTTGGTTTCGAAACCAACTAGAGTGGTTTTGAAATCAAAGTTGTCTGTGACCAAGGGGACCTTTTGGTTTCGAAACCAATGTCATCTTTTTTCAGATGACTTTTGGTTTCGAAATAGTTGTGCCCAACTGTATTCTAAAGTATTTAAAGTCATTTAAAACCATTTTTCAAGTGTGTGAACATTCTCTAAGGTTTTAACCACCTATGGTGATTAGGTCTCTAAGTCACTTACCATCCTAAGATGAGTTCCAATGGTAAGTTGAGCATCTTGGAGTCTTTTCTTCGCAACGAACTGAACCACGACTCACTAACTCTAACTCAAGTTATATTGACATGAAATTCGACAAATATAACATGATTGAACTCATGGACCTAACAAAAAATGCTAAACTTACTGCATTTTCTTACTGCAAACCTTACTGCCTAGTCATCCCACGGTTCTCAAATAATTTCATACCCCTCGTGATTTGCATCATTTACAAATTGACGCAAATACCCTCCTAAATAGTCTTTGTAGTAAGGTTTGTAGTATACTTTGCAGTAAGTGTAGCATCACCGATCTCAAATCTCTACTATTAATTAAGCTAATCGTTTTTTTTTTGAAGTTTTTTTACATTCAAAACCCTTAGAAATATTTTTTATCAACAAAATATATAGGGATATTATTGTAACTCTTTGCCCTTTAAAATTGAACAATATGAACATTTTACACTACCCTCGTCACATCCTTAAATCTCTCTTTTATGATTTTCGCCATCTTAATTATCTTCAAATAATTTTTTTTTTGTGTATTTAAAATTTAAAACAACCAAAACTCCTTTATTTTCTGTATGATATTCTCTCATGATTCTCTAATGATTCTCTCTCGACCCTTCTCCACTATTTTTTCTATCTCTTCCTCTCACCCCACAGTTACTCCTAGCTTAAAGGACACCAATATGGACATTCCACACTACACTCATTACTTTCTTAAATCTCTCTCCTATGATTTTCTCAATCTTAATTATCTTCAAACGATTTTTTCTTTGCGTATTTAAAATTTAAAACTATCAAAACTCCTTTATTTTCTCTATGATATTCTCTCATGATTCTCTCTCTCTCTCTACCTTTTTCTCTCTCTTCCTCTCACCCAAAAGTTACTCCCAACTTAAAGAACACATGCAATGCATGTGTACGACGCTTGTAATAATTAAGTGTCACATAAGCAATAAGACATCCCAACACTTTTACATTAGAGATGTTTTTTCTCTTTAACGTAAATTAATAAAGAATAATGCTATTTAAATCGACCAAATGCTAGAAGCATAGGTGGCATAGTGGGTCCCAATGCTAGACAATTGTAAAAGTAGTCCAAATTACTTAAGAGAGGAATAGAGATAGATCCCACCTACCATATAAGCTTCTGGCATTTGGTCAGGCAAAATGTTGGTACAAAAAGCTTTTTCGTTAATAAATACAGGTATACTTTTTTTTTTCTTTTGACATGTGTCATATTTTATAGGTGCTTTGGAGGCATCATAGGGTCAAATATTAATTATATTTTTTAAATGATTTCACAAACTCGAGCTTAAAACAAATTAAACCCAACCTATGCAAAGCCATTGGATATCCACGCATTTACTCTCGTGTCGTGGTGGATCAACGTTGGCCAGAGGGTGGTCAATTGACCACCCTTGATTTTTAAAACTACTTAATATGGTATACACCGTGACCACCCATTTTGTATTTTTTTTAAACTCAATTAAGTAACTGTATTTTTAATGAAGGACTAATGCCCAAGTTACAACAAGGCTTAGATACACCACAAGAGGCGTGTGAGAAGCACATAAACTATCTTTAAACATCATCTCTGACAGACGTCTCTATCAACGGACAGATACAGCAGAGGGCACCAACAATAGGTGCAAGAAAGGGCACCCACCAACGGATTCAGGAAAGGGCACCACCAACAGGTGCAAAAAAGGGTACCACTAACGTGCGCAATAACTTTATTTAGAAGTACCTACTATATATACATATGAAATTACATTGGCCTTTACTCAATGGTAATACCACAACTAAAGAGTTTCGAACCCAAGACCTCCAAGTTATAAGGAGTGATGCCAACCACCTGAGCAAGTAGTTATTGGCCTTTAGATTTACTTTTAGAACCAGAAAAACACATAGCAATTTTACAATCATCAATTCATCATTACAATGGCCAGCGGCGCTCATATGCAAATGAGCAAACAATTGATTGATTTTTTTTGAGGAAGTTCTCACCATATAAATCATCATCACTTAAAATCAACCCATTCTAAAATTTATTATCTCATCATCTATTGATGTAATTTAACGATAAAATGAATGATTCAATTAGTGTTCTTTTCCAATAATTGGATGGCAAGTTTAGGAGTTTTAGAATATATTAATTTTTTGTGTGAATGTTCTCCTTACAATTTAGATCATCCCCATTGAAAATCAGCCCTTGGTTCATATTTATGTGGTCTTATAGGACAGAGTAACCAAGTGATATAATGGTGTGTTAGATTTATAAGGATGTAAGTCGGTCCTTGCACATTTATAGGCTCTGCTTGGTATGCAAGAATGCAAATTACCACAGCAGTTGTAGTTTGCATGGACAAATATTCCTTGTTGCTTGGTAGAATCTTAAAAAACAACAACAAATATTTGCATGTGCTTGGTTAGCTAATATTCACCATCTCACTTTTGAGGTGGGTGGAAATGATTTAATTAGGCGAAAAATATTCACCATCTCACTTTTTTACCAAGCAACTGTGAATATCAATTTGAGCGGGAATAACTGCAGATGTGAATTTTTCCTGCATACCAAGCAGGGCCATAGTATCATTGATAATTTGATTATGGTTTTAAAAAATGAAGACTCTTAGAAAAAAATGATAAGAATCTTTATGTAATTAAGAAGTGACTTTTTTGAGATATTTGATATTATCGATGTTGAGACAATTATACAGAATTTGTAATTGAAATCTCATCAACGAAAACTATACAAAATCCAAATGAAGTAGATTTTCTTTAATTCTTCTTTTGAATTTATTACGTATATATATATATATATATTATACTAATGCCAACCGACTCACTCAAGAACTCGTTCAATTGACTTAGACAAGACTGACCTAGCTAGTCAACGATAACTCACCCATCCTAAAAGAAAATTCTGGATCCGCCACTGCTCTCGTGTATTAACGAGGTTAACATCCAACGACAATGTAGGGTAAATAAATTCTTTTTTAAGCTTGGGCTTGTGAAGTTGGGTCTCTATATTTTTTCAAGTTTTAAAATCTTTAAATAATTTTCTTATCCATAGTTGCTCGCAATTCAAACACGTATTAATTTAAATGTCATAAGAAAACTAGTTATTTCCTCGTAGTTAACTAAACTCCCAAACCAAAGATGGCAAATCTATTTTGATAGTAAAATAGTTTTCCGAAGAAAATACTTTTCTTGTCAAAATACTTTTCTCACTGCCTAAACATACCGTAAAAATATTCAAACAAGTTAAATTCACACAAATCAAATTTAATTAGATGCCTACCTAACATTTTCTCTTTTTTTTTTAGAAAAATAAAATAAAAATAAAAATAAAACAAACAATAATGACTTCCTCAACTAATAAAACATTTCAAGCAATTATATTTTTTAAAAATTGACGACGGCTTCGTTGAGCTTTGACTTTTAATAAGTCCGATCATAAAATAGTAAAGAACAATGCTATGCTTGCTTAAAGACACCACAAAAGGGGATTAACGACTTGGCAAAATACAATTGGCAACTTGATTGGTGTGCATCAGTGGGTGCCGAGTGGAATTTAGTAGACCCACTAGGGCCACCACTGTTCTGACATACTGTCTGAATTAGTGGGAATTTTAATGATCAATCATCACCTTTGAGATCAAATAAGTTGCCACCAGTGAGGTCTGCCTCATGTGTAACAACTGCGATGGGACTAAGTTGAACTTGTGGACCTTAAGAGGGTGTTTGGCAACCATAGGTCAAAATGTTTATACTTCTCATATAAGCACTTCTACTTTTGAGAATTCAAAAGTTAGTAGAAGCTTCTATGGTAAAGTACTAACTTATAAGTAAATAAGTTAGTAATTTGTTGGAGACCATTAATTGTTTAAGAAAGAAAAAGACAAATTTAATGCGCAACTCGAGGTAAAAGTAACTTCTCACAAGTCAAAAGTAAAATTTTTTTACTTTAAATAAAAGAAAATTTTCTACTTATATAATTTATTTTATTTTTGCATTCCATATATACTTTTTGACTTATATAAGTTAAAAAGTTATTTATTATTATGTTTCCAAACACCCTCTAAGGCAATAATGTTTTGCCATGTTATCCATATATTTATATACATGTTATAGAGTCGAAATCTTAGACACACATGTCATTCTTATGTGTCAAATTTTCAACAATTCTCAAAATTAGTTTTTCAAAATTTAAAAACTCTTTGAGAAATAAGTTTCTCTCTTACTTGATAATTTGTTTCTAAAAATTTATAAACTCTCTATTTAAGGATAAGAAAAGAATAAATAAAAAGTTAAAATTTAATTATAAAAATTCATTACCATATTATTAATTATTATATACTAAATAAATAAAAAATTATAAAATAATTTAATTTTAATAAAAAAATCTTCGTCCATTACATGGTTTATAGAGACTAGTTATGTAAGACATTTTAATACAACACATTTATGTGAGTATTTTGGGACCAGTGATATCCCCCATCCCCATACATACTACGGAGATATCCTAGGTCTTTTTTTTCAAGTCAAACGAAGTTTGGCCAAAGTTTAATTTTTTGTGTTCTTGGGGGTATCCTCCCATTTATAATAAAATATGTATAAATTCTTTTATTTCCACCCCACAAATTAAAATTCACCCCACCATCTTCATCTTCCCCACCACCACCACTATCGCTACTGCCAACACCACGCGACCACCATTATCACCACCACCAATACACCACAGAGAGAGATAATAAAGAGAAAGTGAGCGACAAAGAGGGATCGAGAGAGAAAAAGAGCGATCGAAGGAAATAAAGAGAGATCAAGAAAGAATCTCAGATCTGAAGGTGATTGTCGGTAGGTGGAGGTCCTCAAATATTATAAAATATGCCGAATCACATTTTGAGGAGATAATCCTATAACCTTTTATCATTTTTTTTATGATTTTTTCTAAAAAAAATGCGAAAGTAGTCAGAAGTTTCGCTATGTATTACGGACCATTACGACCTAAACGAAAGATTATTTTGGTTCCGGCGGTCCAAAACTAAATCATTATCAGTGTTTCTATAGTCCGAAACATATATGTGGTTCGGTTTCTATGGTTCAAAACCCATTTAGAAAACTAGTCAGGAAAAACCTTCGTCTGACTATTTTAAATGAGATTTGGACTATGAAAACCGAAACTTGTATTAAGTTTCCATTTTGATAGTCCGAAACCTATAAGAAGCTTCTGTTTTTATAGTCCAAAAACTATAAGAAGTTTCCGTTTTCATAGTCCAAAATCTCTAAAAGGCTTTTCCTGACTAGTTTTTTAAATTAGTTTCGGACTATGAAAACCACAAATCAGCTTCGTTTCAAGACTGTGTAGTCCGAAACCTCAGTCCGATGGCCAACTCGATTTTCATACTAAACATGAAAATAAAAAAGAACCAAAGAGAGATCGAGTGAAAGAGAAGGAGGGAGATAAATAGAGATCGAGTGTGAGAGAGAAATGAGAGAGTGTTGGGTTTATGCCCCAAAATAATTTAAATTGATAAATTATATTTATTAATGAGCATGACATTATATTATTACTTTATCCATATGATGAATTAAGTGTTGTTCACAAGATGATGTTGTAAATAAATTATTTGTATGAAGCGTTCATACGTGGAGAGATGTAATTTACTAGTTCCTCATATTCTTGTATTGTTTATAGTCAGTGACGAATCTGAACAATTCATTTGATAAGACTATAACACATTAGACTTCTATATTATAGGGTGATGTGTCTCCATCACCGGAGTGGCGACTCTAAGTTAGTGTGTTGGTGTATCTGAAATACACTGAACATGTCAGACAAAATACTTTTTATGTTATTGTTAGCGTATAAAAAGATTCGAAAAAACTTATTGATTGCAAATGTCTTAAATCCTGAGAGTAGAATACCCTACAAGTTGGTTTCTACTTACTTTGATCTACCAAACAGTGAGGTTAGATAATACAAGCGTGATCCAATATTCTGGATAGGTTAGGTGGTCGAAGTCACTTAGTGGGATTACTTTGTGTCAATAAAAATTCACACCAAAATGATATTCTCATGAGAGCCTAATCAAGAGTATTAATTATTCTAGACTGTGCAGTAATCCTATAAAATGTTTATTGGATTATTAGAATAATTATAATGGTCTGATATGGCAGGCAATGACTAAGATGTAATTACTCAAAAGGTGCTGACATTAATAGTTAATGTTACCTTGGTGTCTATTATGAATATCAGTTAAGTGGAATGTCTATTTGCGGGTATTAACAAGTGAAGAGCTTCTGAATAATATTCATTTACTTGAGAGTATTCAGTTGCAGTTATTTAGTGGACTTAATTGTAATTAGATTAATTCTTTAAGAACTATATGAGATATAGAGACCTTAAAGTAGTAAATCAAAAGCTTAAGTGGGGGCCCAGATGGACCTAACTTGAAGTTAAAAATATAGAAAAATGGTTTTTCTCTATAAATAGAGATATATAGGGTTCATAGGATAGACCACCCTAACTTGTGTGTCTCAACCTCTCTTCCTGATTTAGAATTCAAGTTATGATCTTAAAGGTTTCAGAAACCCTAAGTTCATAGTATATTCCCGTCAAAACTTAAAATCAATTTTTGAGGCATTTCGGAGCAGAATTGGAGGTTCTCTATTTCAGGTTAAGTAGTAGGAAATTAAATTTTCTATCAAAAGAATGTATGATATAGGCGAATCGAATCAACCAGTAGAGAGTTATGACCGAAATACAGTGGCTGTATCTTTTTAGGTTTTCGACGACTGATCCAGAATGTAGGAGGAAGATCTAGGATTACATGCAAGCGTTTAAACGGTATGTATCTGATCTTCAAGTTATTATTTTAATTCATACATTCTCATGTGATTCTGTTAAGTAAAAATAGTTATTCATTTCCGCTGCATAATTTTAATCTAGACCTTATTTTCGCGAACAGAGAAATCGATAGAGATCTGAGATTGAGACAGATCTATCTCGATCTCTTCTCTTTCCCTCTCATTCGATCTCTTTTTTTTTCTCTCTCCTTATCTCTTTCTTCTTTCTCTTTTGAAAGTGGTAGTGGCGATGTTGTGGCATAGTGGAGGAGGAGGTGGTGGTGGCAATGGTGGAAGGAATAGTTAATGTTTAATTTTTAATTTTTAAAAATTTAATAAAAATAATATTTTTATTGAAAATGGGTTGGGATATCCCATAGTTTAGTGATGGGATGTCTCCAAGTGCATTTTAACAAAATGGGGGCATCTCCTAGTGTAGGATATCCCCTAGTGTGTATGAGGATGGGGTATATCACTGGTCTTTTTTTTGGTTTGTAACAAACTTATGATTGATCAAGAGATTACATCAGTGATATACCCCTAGAAAAAATCGGAGCACTATTGTGCGTAGACTCATTTTAATACAATAGATTCATGTGATCAACCATACTATATATAACACTAAACGACTCGATAATATAGGTTATTGTACACCAACGTTACACTTAATGACTGGATGATGTGGGGTATTGTACACCCACTTTATAAAGTGGTACATAGGCCCAGCTTGGTACACCTTGAATATTCAAAAATTGATGGTTTATCATGTGTTGTGATTGATGAGGACATCAAATTATAAATATTTGGCGGAATTTACAATGGGCCTACAAAATGAGCAATCTTATATTATTTATTATTTATTTCTAATTTATTAAATTTTAATTAACACCTACAAGAATCGTGAATTTTTACATTTGCAAATATTCATGGCGTACCAAACAGGGCCAAAATAATACTTTCATTTAACATTTTCCTATTGAAAACAAAAAATTTATCGTTCTTGGACTTTGGTTAAATGAAATCGACTAATACAAATTTAATTTAAAACATACAATTAGATATAACTGTCAGTTTAAAAATTAAAATGACCAAATTAGTTCTAATTTTTCTGCAATTTAGACTTTTAAAACTCAAAAATGAAGAGATTTTGCCATAGGTTTAGGAATGCCATACTAAATGGTTAAGGAAAAAAAGAGTGGTGATATCCCCCATTTTCACTTGCACTTGGAGATATCCTAGACTAGGGGTTATCCTCATTTTGTCAAAATGTACTTGGGGCATCTCTTGAATCAACTAGGGGATATCCCAACTACTTTTCAATAAAATATTTAATTTTGTTAAATATTTAAAACATAAAAACTAAAAAATCACTAAAATCTTCACCTTCTACCTCTCTCTCATCCCACCGGCCACGTCCACCATCACCGGCAGATCTGAAAATTTCAGATCTGTCTCAATTCTCTCTCTCTCTCTCTCTCTCTCTCCTTCCTCTCTCCCTCTTTCTCACCGGCCACCGGCCACTGTCACCGACAGCCGCACAGATCTGAAATATTCAGATCTGTCT
>MVGT01001922.1:381293-399021 GCA_002174775.1 Macleaya cordata | reverse complement strand
TCATCTGAATAACACTTACGCGGTCCGGGTTCAATCAAATTTTGTCAAGGGTTTTTATCTGAGAAGAACGGATTAATCTGGTTTGAAGATCATCGGGTATGTCTTTTGATCTTTCAAGGTTTGAGATTACCATCATCTAGCCAGTTTAATTTTGGGTAGAATTTGCAGAGAAAAAAAGGTTGTTTTATTTAGTTTTGAGAGTGGTTTTCATATATTGCTGGTTTGGCTGTTTAGGCAGTTTTTTTTCTCAATTGAGAGCTGGTTCTCTTCTCTCACTATTAGTTTGGGTTTTTAGTTCTTGGAACCCGCGCCAAAAGAAGGAAAAAAAAAAGAACAAAATTGTTTTGAAATGAATTTTGTGGCAATGACTAGGTAAGTAGGGGCGCATAGCGCATATTTTGAGACGCTAGCTCGGAGCCACGTCAATTGTCGACACTAAATCTGGTGTTACCCTAGCAGCTTCCCGGAAAGTAATAGTAGTTTAAAATGGTGGGGACTGGGAGGGGGTGACTATAATTAATTAATTTTGAGTAAATTATGAGGCCTAGAACTTGCCAAAGATCTAAATCTTTCTGCTGCTATTATTGAAGGAGACTCTCAACTTCTCGTATCATATTTGACGGATGACCACCTGAAATTCCATACGAAGCATCATTCTTGATTGTCGTCTGATTATGAAGTCATTCTCCTCCATCACCATCCATCATGTCTCCAGACAATTTAATGGTACTGCCCATCGATTGGCTAAATATGCTATTTCCTGTAAAACTAATTCTCATTGGCAGGGTGTTCATCCCTCTTGTATTACTAGCCCACTGCTAGATGACACTCCCGGTTGCTTATTTAATTAATCCTTACCTCCCATTCAGAAAAAAATAAAAAAATTTAAATGCTGAGGTATAAAAACATTAATTTGTATTGCGTGAGGGGAACGAAGAGACATACATAATCGGTGCGACTTTAAATAGGGGCTAAGAATAAGACAATATGAGCATATATATCATTATCTATTCTATACTAAAAGTAAGAAGATTAGTAGGCACCTGGAAATAATTATTCCTTCCTTAATTTACCCATGTTAATTGATAAGAAAGGAAAATAAAAAATGTTTCAACATTTTCACTAAATTACAGGAATTAATTAACCTATCAAAGTAGGTTTTTTATTCATTTTTATTTTATTTTTAATATATGATGGGTTATTGTCTAACGTAAGTACAAATAAGGACATAAGTGTGACTAACTTACAGAGAATACATCCATTAATGGATGGAAAGAAAGCAGCATCAATGCAACCAATTTAGAGCATCTCTAATGCAATGTGGATGTGATAAAATAAGACTACCATGTAGAAAAAATACACATTTCTCAAAAAAAAAAAACTCCTCAAGTGCTAATGTGAAAAAGTACACTTTTAAACTGAGTTGGCAGTGGAATGGAATGCTATTGGTAGAATGGACGTGAAAAACGAGGACATTGTGAAGTTGAATGTCTAGAATTGAAAGAATTAGATATTCAACTTCACAATGTCCTCGTTTTTCACGCTAGTGCCTTTCCATTCCACCAATGGCATTCTATTCCATTGACAACTCAACTGAAAATTGTATCTTTGCAATAGCATTTGAGGAGTTTTTTTTTCGAAAAATGTATATTTTTTCTATGTGGCACTCTTATTTTACCACATCCACATTGCATTAGAGATGCTCTTACAAGCACCAAATTAAGATCAACCATCGATGATATGAAGTACACACTCATATGCTCCTGGATTATGCATAATTCTCCAATGTATATTTTTGAATTTATTCGATACATGCAAGCAGATTCGAACCGAAGCTGTGGTAGATCTTAAATTTTCACAAAGAAATCTTACATGTATCGTGAGATATAATTGCATCCATATTGTTCTTAATAAAATAAAAATACATTGTGGATTATAGAACCCACATAGAGATTATCCAAGGGTTAATTCCAGATGATATACTCAGTATGTAGATCATCCTCACCTAAAATCAGCCTATTTTAGAAATTGTGACCCTATTATCCACTTGTTAGAAATCTATAATGATTTGAACCATTCATTTTATCTTTAATTGGAATGAATGGATGATGAGGTCACAAGAATTAGAATGAGCTGATTTTTAGTGAGAATGATCTACAAGGTGAGGAGAACATATTTTCACCCAAAATCAACCTTTGGATCATCTCCATGCGGCCCACAGGCTATTGTTGACTTATTGGATCAATAAAAGTGTATACGAATTCTATCTCATATATCATATTTGAGGAGGCATACATTGCCCAATATCATAATGCCTAATTTGTTGTAGGTCATCTTCACCGAAAATCAAATCATTTTATAATTTCTAACCCTATCAAATGTTGTCTGATTTATATTTAGGTCATCCTCACTAAAACTCACATCATTCTAGGATCTAACTTCAGTAAAAATTTGATGATTATGGGTTGTCTATTATTATGGACAATTTTAAACTAACTTTTAACGGGGTTACAAATTTTTAAATAAGGTTATTTTACATAAGGATGATCTTCCTGAGAACATCCTTGGATCTCTTTTCGGGTTTTGTGATATTTATCACTTTGCCCCTTCTAAAAAAAATGCCTTGATCCGCCACTGAACCTAGGTCTACGTACGCAATCAACAACAACGGACTTTTTCAACTTAGCTAGCAATTGTACAAAGATATGTTCTCTTTGTAACCATTCGTATATGAGAGCGGTTTCTGTGAAATCGCTATATTGCCATCATTGTGACATTTTTAGGTTCCAATGGCTTGTGGGGACCACATGAAGATAACCAAGGGCTATTTTTTGTAAAGATGATCTACATGATGATTAGAATATCCTAACAAAAAAATCAGCTCATTCTAAAATTGGCAATCATGTCATCTAATTTTTTTTTGCAAATGAACGGTGATTGAATCATTCATTTGTACCGTTAAGTTGCATCAATGGATGATGGGGTAACAAGTTTTAGAATTAGCTGATTTTTGGTAAAAATAATCTGCATTCTAAGGAGAACATCCTCACAAAAAACTAAACCCTTAGTTCATCTGTATGTACGTGGCCCGATCTCACTGGCCATGGTAACAGTCATAGCAATATAACGATGCCACCAGAACTACTCTCTTCGTATATTAGTCAGCAACAAGTGCATTCTATAGACTTTCTATACGCTATATGATATTTATACATGCTTTTCCTTATAATATTGTTTCAAATATTTGTAAAGCCCACATGGATATGATCGGAAGGTATGAAAACGATATCCTTATAATGTAGATCATCCTCATATATAATTACCTCGTTCTACTTCGTCTAAGTTCTAACCATATAACAAACTTGATTTAAAATTACAATAAAAATTGACGATCGATAAATTAGAAATTTTTTATGATTTTTGAAGATTTAGAATGATGCAATTTTTAATAAAGATTGATGATCTATACGGTGAATAAATTATCCACACTAAAAATCAATCTTTCCCTCATTAAATTTACTATAAATTTAATTTCGATGCAGCGCCGCACACAAAATTTAAACAAAAGTTCGGTGAAACCTAAATTTACCATCAGTCAATCATTTAAACATTTTTCCAACTCTTTAATGTAAATTGAATTAAAATCCTATTTTTACCGATGAAAATTCACCTATTTCTCACCATGAAAAAAAAAACAAAAAAAGAAAAAAAAAGAAAGAAGCAAGGTTCTATTATTGGAGGTATAATTGCTAACTTTGTGCCAACCCCATTAGCGGAGATTCAATTCTTTCATTCTTTATTCTACTTTTTCTTGGTAGGACCCCCATTCATCGATAATCATGCATTTAGCCGTTCGATGTTCATCTGGTTAATACACGGTTTAAAATGCCAAAGTATTCTAATGCTATTAAGAAAATTTTCTTTACCAATATGAAACAATAAAATTAAAAAACTAAATAACCAAAATAGGGTTTTTAAATATACACAAGATCTTCTAATTTAAATCCTTGAAATCTTTATCTTTAGAATCTTCTTATCTTATTGGCATCTATCTCGATCCATCTAATTAATTGTTGGATCTCGTTCTTGTCCATGTAACCATTAGACCACCATGATCTCGTTCCTCTAATAAATATCTTGGTACCACTATTTCCACTATTCTAATTAATTGTTGGATCTCGCTCTTATCCACCATGAATCGCTTAGCTTAGCTTACGACTAGGATGTATCCATGCACAGGCTTTATGTAGCTCTCTTGAGAACTTACGTAATAAGCCATGCAAGCATGTGGACGGCAATCCATGACAAATTGTACTGTCGTCGACTATAACGTTTTTTTTTTTTTGAGAGGGGAAGCGCTCGTAAAAATCGTTGTCGACTATAACTATCAATAAAAGTAAAGAAGATGATGCTTTTTAAAGGCTCATTTTTCTCATTTTTTTTCTCTTATATATATATTTTTTTCTCTTATACATTGTCTATATTGTAAATTTTATAATGGGCTTCCATAGCAAGCAAGACCTAGACTATAAAAATCTATGCTTCTATCTATTCTAATAAGTAATCTTTCGTTATTGTAAATTCTGTTTATTTATTTATTTTAATTTACTGCACTTTCTTTACCATAATTAAGAAAAAAAATGTGTGTTAATTAAATAGCAAGTTGTGTACAGTTAGAAGACCTTCTTTCATATTATTCAATTAAGTAGTATATTAGTTGTACTAGCTACTTAATGTATCGCTAGCATTACATAGTGTATAAATAACATTATATATCTTCTTCTCCTCCATCTCCTCTCTATTGATTGAGGGAGAGAGAGAGAGACAACAAAACCCTAATTAATCTAGTATTGCTCTTAAAAGTAATCTTTATAACTCTGATAAAAAAAGTAATCTTTATAACTGATTAATGTTTGGAGATAAAGCTAGTAGTTTTTTTTGGTTGTCCCTCCTAAATAAAGGCACTCTTTAAAGATTTTTACGACTTCTAGCTCCCCTTTTGACCAAATTCAAAGAAGAAAAAGTGATGATATGTACATCAGGTCACAATTATGATTTACATCTGATATCAATGTTAACCCTTAGAAGGGTTTCAACAACGGTTTTCGATGAAAACCGTCGTTTTTTATCAGTAGGACAAGTCAGTTTTAGTTATTAGATGATTAGTTTTGGGCGGATTTTGAACCCATTTATTATGTGTTTGGACAAGAGATTTGAGGGAGGAATTTTGTGGGGACCAGAGATTTGGTGGAAAAATCATGTTTATATTTTTCATCAAAATCCCTGGTCCTCACAAAATCCCTCCCTAAAATCCCTTGTCCAAACAGACTATTAGTGGATTCTACTCTTAATGACTTTGCCATCGAGGACTTACCCCAAAAATCATTGTTAGTTGAACTTCTAATACTGGTTTTTTTGGAGCCGGAGGAACCGTTGTCTTTTTTGTTGTGATATTTATCAAGAGTTCCTTGTCAATAATTGTATTACGAAATTTTACCTCTGTGCTAGAGTTTTTCTTGATTCTATAAAAGTTTTATACTTTAATTACCAAATGAAAGAATTGTCATTGTTCTCTGCGAAAATAAATTTCACAATATACGTCTAGATTCAGTGCCCTCTCACACTTAATTGTGCGACAACACGATTCTTATGTTGAATATTCAATTCTACTAAACGAGAGGGAGATTGGTGCTGAAATATCTTTTCCACAGATTTATGGTGTGATTATCTTGGTGCAACTATTTTCACGAAGCCTCTAAGCAAAATTGACATCATTCTATTAGCTAACGGCCGGTTCACGATGAACCACTTAGCTTGCGACTGGGACGTATCCATGCACAGGCTTTATTTATCTCTCTTGAGTACTTACGTGATAAGCCATGCAAGCAATGGCTAGCAATCTACGGCACAAATATAGTTGTCGACTATTAACTTTTTTTTTAAAGGGCAAAGGGTACTAAAACTCTCAATAGTAAGAAAGGTGACGCTTTTTAAAGGCTCATTTTCCTCTTATTGTCCATATTGTAACTTACGTTTTTTTTTTTTTAAACTAGATTGCTATTTAGAGAGGAATATATCCCCGTGAGATTCATACCAAGACTTAGACTACAAAAACTCACACTTCCAACTACTCTTATAACAAATAGTCTTTCATTATTATAAATTATGTTCTTTTTAATTACTGATTTTTTTCCCATTAAAACAAAAATTAAGAAAAAAATTGTAGATAGTGTTTCATGCATGCATGCATGCATGTGTGTTAATTAGATATAGCTAGCAAGTTGTGTAAATTTAGAAGGTCTTTCTTTCATATTCAAGTGGTATATTGTACTAATGTAATTCAAATATTATGTAGTGTATAAATAATACGACATATATATGTTGCCTCTCCTCCTCTTTTGTCCTCTCCTCTCCACTGATTGAGAGAAACACCAAAACCCTAATTAATCTAGTATTTCCTTAAAAGCTAATGTTTTGGAGATAATGCTAGTAGGTTTTTTCATTGTCCCTCCTAAATAAAGGCTCTCTAAAGATTTTTAAGACTTTTAGCTCTTCCATTGACCAAATTCAAAAGAAGAAAAAGTGATATGTACATCAAGTCACAATTATTGTTTACGTCCGAAATCAATATTGTTAACCTTTAGAAGGTTTATGCTGAAAATACCGTCGTTTTTTATTTGTAAGACACGACAACATTAATTGTTAGATGATAAGGTGTAGGCGAATTTTGATCCCATTTCATAGAGTCTACTTCCAATGATTTTACCATCTCTATTTGACTACTGTGAACAAGTACGCCAAAAACCGTCTCTATTAATTTAACTTCTAATATTCATTTTTTTGAGACGGATGAGGTGTTGTCTTTTTTGTTGTGATGTATATCAAGAGTTCCTTATCAATTATATTACAAAATTTTTACCTCTGTTCTGGAGTTGTTCTTGATTCCATTAAGTTTTATGTTTTAATTACCAAAAGAAAGAATTGTACGTCATTGTTCTCTCTGAAAATAAATTCCACAATGGTTAGATTCAGTGCCCTCTCGCACTTAACCGTGGTACATCACGAATTCTAATGTTGAATATTCACGAATCTCTACTAAAGGAGCTGATAAAAAAAAATAAAAAAAAGTTCTCTTGAGCACTTACGTAATAAGCCATGCAAGCACGTGGCCGGCAATCCACAACACAAATATTGTTGTGGACTATAATTTTTATTTTTATTTTTAACTTTTTTTAGGGATAAAGGGTGAAATCGTTGTCGACTATAACTCTCAATAAAAGTAAGGAAGGTGACGTTTTTTAAAGGCTCATTTTCCTCTTATTGTCCTTATTGTAAATTCTCTTTTTTTTTTTATTTTTTTTTATTTTTTTTAACTAGATTGTTATTGAAAGAGAAATATTTCCCTCCTTAGCAGTGACTTTCGATATCAAAACCTAGATCGACTATGGAAACCCATACTTCTAACCACTCTAACAAGTAGTCTTCAATTTTTGTAAATTCTATTCTTAATTTTTATTGAATTTTATTTCCCATTAAAAAAGAATTTAGAGAAAACAAAAAATGTAGCTAGTGTTTCATGCATGCAGCATGCATGTGTGTTAATTAAATAGCAAGTTTGTAAAGTGAACTAGTAGAAGGGATTCTTTCATATTCAAGTAGTATATATTGTACTAATTAATGTATGTTAAGCATTACATAGTGTATAAATAATACTACATGTCTTCCTCTCCTCTCATCTCCTCTCCACTGATTTTTTTAATTTTTTTATTTTTAATTGGACTTAAATTAAAGATGAATCCCCTTTGTGGGACTCGATACCAGAACCTACAATTTGGACAACCATGTTTCCAACCACTCGAACAAGTAGTTTTCCACAGCTCCTCTCCACTGATTGAGAGCTAGTTATTAAGCATTAACTAGTAGAAGGGATTCTTTCATATTCAAGTAGTATATTGCCCTTAAAAGATACCTTTATTAATGTTTTGGAGATAAAGCTAGTAGTTTTTTTCATTGTCCCTCCTAAATAAAGGCTCTCGATCTCTAAAGATTTTTAAGACTTTTAGCTCATCCTCCTTTGACCAAAATCAAAAGATGAAAAAGTGTAATGTACATCAGGTCACAATTATTGTTTACATCTGAAATCAATATTGTTAACCCTTGAAAGGGTTTCCACAACAGTTTGCACAGAAAATACCGTCGTTTTTTACTTGTAAGCCAAGTCAGTGTTAATTGTTAGATGATAAGGTGTGGGCGAGTTTTGAACCCATTTCTTGAATTCTACTCTCAATAACTTTGCCATCTCTACTGAGAAAACCTACGTCGAAAATCATTGTTAGTTCCTTAGTTGAACTTTTAATACCAGGATTTTGAAGACGAAGGAACCGTTGTTTTTTTGTTGTGATATTTAACAAGAATTCCATGTCAATTATATTACATTCTCTAGAATTGTTATTGATTCTATAATATTTTATGTTTTTATTACCAAAAAAAAAACTCGTCATTGTTCTCTCGGAAAATAAATTTCATCACACTAATTTTTCTAAAAACCGTTACTTATTCTTTTCTCACGAACCGTTGTTAAAAGTCATTTTTTTCTAGTACAGAGTGCATGTATTAATCAAGCTCTCAAATATAGAAAACGTGTAGAATGCATGTACTACCTACAAAATATATTATTGTTTAAATTATTACCGAATCTTTGCTTTTTTACTTGTGAATCCAAATAATATTCGAACTTTTTACGTACCATATATTTTTGCCGTGCGAATACGAGCAAAAAAACCTTAGAATTAATTAAATAATAAAATAATTTTTAGGTGAAAAAATATCTTTCACTATTTCTCTCTCTTCACTTATTCGCTTGTTGCTCGTCATTTGAGTTGATGGGTATACACGTAAGGTAGAGAAACTTCATGTTGTTTTAATTCTCAGCCACAACTATCCATAAACAAGTATTTCTTTATGTCCACCAACTTTCTTTTTCATGGTGTTATTTTTGGTGGTTGCCGGGTCAACAGTCCTGAATCCAAATCTCCACCTTTTGATGGTTCATGACTTTGATGCTCCACATATAAATGAATGACACGTGGCTTATATATTCTTCTGGACCCACTAGAATTTCAGTTACCCGCCATTGGTTCGATCAACTTACACGTGTCAATATGCACACAACAATCAATCTGGTTTGATTTAAAAAAACATGTTTTTTTGTTATGGGCTTTATAAACAGGCCTAGGCCCAATAGCGTGTCTACATATCGACGAAGGGTGAAATCTATCATAGGAAAAAAAAAATTGATCAGGTTAATTTTTACGGTGTAAGATCGGTCTGTGATTGTGTATGATGTTAGTCGATCGAGTTACGGGATTTTGCCATGTGGCATACTTGACATTTGGTGTAGCAAAGTTTGATGTACCATTGAAAGAGTGAAGCTATATATTTAGTGTGGAGAACCCAAGGCAGACCCTTCACGTTGGAATCCAAACATGAGCGCACCAAAGACCAAACACTGTGTTGTTAACAATGACTTGTCTCATTATCTACGTCTCATTAATTAACCTTCAAAACCCTAATTAAAACAACCAAACTTTGCATGAAAGCCACAAAAAAAAGTATTAATTAAAGTGCATCAGCAAGGAGCACTAAACCTTAATCTCATTAGGTGGTCAAATGGATCCAAACTTTCTTCTCCCACTTAATTAACAAAATAAAGAAAAAAAAACCCATTTCTCTCACTAGATCTCTCTTAAAATATGAAAAGAAAAATCATATCTCTCTCACTTTGTCTCTCTAGAACTCTCAATTAGAGATGACAAGGGTATTTGTATTTGTATATGTATTTTTTTTCTTTTTCTTTGAGTCTATCATCAAAGTAAGGATTCTTGTTGCTTGGGAAATGGGTGAAATAAGGTAATGGATAAGGGAATCTATGGAGGGTGAGTGCCTGCTTAGACATATAGAAGTGCTTTGATGAAATGGGTTTCTCTTTCAATTAATTTATAACTTTTATTTTTTTTTTCCTTTATTGCATGCTTTGCTTGGATATAAATAGGAAGACCAGTTTACGTTTTAGTTGTCTATCATCTAAGCAGGGAATTTGAGTTTTAGACTTAATTTAGAGTACTTCTCTATCTATCTAGAGAGAGAAAGAGAGAGTGAGAGAGAGTGAGAAAAGGATGGGAGACCAAAAAACAAGCAGAGTTGAGCTTTTGTTTGTAACTTTCAATAAGATTAAACCTTACTTGGCTATGGTTTCTCTGCAATTTGGTTATGCTGGTATGTATATTGTAACCATGCTTTGTTTGAAACGTGGCATGAGTCATTACGTACTCGTTGTTTATCGCCATGCAGCCGCTACGATTGCTGTCGCTCCTTTCGCTTTATATTTCGAAAGGTTAATTTCTCTCTTTATCTATCTCTGCTTATATTGATAATTAAATTTTCATGTTTGAATTGGAAATCAGACCCTCATTTTGATCTCTATGGTTTTTGACAGGAAAATCAGGCCCAAGATGACAATCTCTACCTTCTTAAAGATATTGGTGCTAGCTTTCCTAGAGTATTGCTCTAACTGATCACTAGAAACCCTGATTTAATTTTAGAGGCTTTTTACCTCTACTATCCTTTAAAAAATTATTTTCTTAAACGTAGAGGATCATATATAATTGTCATTTTTTACCCTTGAAAACCTTAATTTAGACGTATATATTGTCCTTTATTTGTAATCATTCACATACGCACATATATATACTATTTTTTCCTTCCAAAATTATGTCTCTTCTTAAAAATAAGCCTCCAATATAAATATCTGTCAGTTGAAATAGTAAAGTTACTGAGAGTTAGAATCGTGACTTATATTCACAAAAAAAAATAAAGATATAAGAATCTATTTAGAAAAACTGTTTTTAATTTACTATAATTCTTAGCATATATGTACGTGTCAGTGTACAAACGTTCCTAAATTACCATCTCCTTCAGATACATCAAAGAAGATGAACAAGTTCAACACATTAACATATATAAGCATGTTATTTAATTTACTAACTAAGTGATCATGATGAAGTAAACCTAGCTTTATATTGTTTTACTAATTAATTTGTTGGTTAAATTAATTACAGGCCAGTGTTTGATCAGAACTTATATTATGTGGGGTTGAAGTACACATCAGCAACTTTTGCTTCTGCAATTGTTAACATTCTCCCAGCCATCACTTTCATTATGGCAGTTTTGTTTAGGTAAGGCACCCATTTTTACCTCAACTAAGTAGGCCCACCACTCTGACCTAGTTTTATCTAGTAATCTGATGGCTGTAATTGATTTAAGTGGTGGGGACCACAGATCAACTGATAATTCTTAGAAATGCAATTAATATATACTAACTTCAATTTGATACTACATGCATGTACTTAGCTTGTTCATAATTGATTCAATTATACCAACTTTTGGAAATACTGGCAAAGGCAAAAAGGGGTTTTTTCTTTCTTTCTGATTTTTGTGTTCTCTCTCCTAATTTTGCACATGTTCTTTCAAAATTTGGGATTTTTTGGATGTAACCCTATTGTTATAACTAACATGCTATGTTTCTTATGTCCCTCAAAAGATTATAATTACCCCCTAATCATGGTCAAATAGTATTGACTAACAGAAAAACATGACTGAAGTCCATTTTTTTTTAAAAAAAGGAGTGTTAGTTTAAAATTAATTGACCAAAATAATTTTTGTCTTTCTTAAATCTTAAATTGCTTGTGTACTGAAGACAATTAACATTTCTTCAGTTTCTCAATTAATAGTTTAAGTGTGTAGACTGCATGTGTTTATTAGGGTGGAAAAAAAAAAAGAGAGAGAAAAAGAAAAGAGGGTTAATTTGATCACCTAAAATTTACTTTGAAAAATAAGGGTGTAATTAGATTTTAAAAAATGTCTTGCTTTTCGCCTTTTTTTGGTATATAACAATGAAACTTGGTATATAATATAAAATTTATGTTTAATCTATAAAAATGATTTATTATTACTCTTGTTTTATTGATAAAGGAAAAGCAAAGTGAATATTTTGTGGACATTATGAATCTTTTTCTACCCCTACTTTTATAAAGTAAACTTATGTATATAATCGATTATGTGTATTTAAAATAAAAAATATCATGTGTACTCCCTTATTACTTTATATTAAACGAGACTTTTTGTACGTACGATGTTCATGTGAATTGAAAGCCGTTGAAAAAATTAATATTATAATTACTTATACATATTAAATATCAATAACCTTATTTTATGTATTTTTAACGTTGTTATTTTTATTTACTAAAGGTATAAGTGAAAAATAATAATTTCCACCTTCATAACTATTTCTGAGGTATTTTCCTTTTTAATGATAGAATATATTTAAAAGATTAATAAGTTTTTTTCTTTATTAATAAGTTTGAAAAAAAGTGAGTTCTGTATTAATAATTTTCAAAAGCTCTTTTAACTTTTAGGATTAGCTTATATGATTTGCACTGAAGTTCTTAAAATTCTCTATCCTAAGATTTTTCAATACGATCCAACATTTTAAACTAATTCTATATAATTATAAAAAAAAATGGCGCCAAATTAATCCCAAATTCTTATAATATGATATGGTTTATTAAACTAACAACTAATAAGATACAATATTGCACGTTATTTATACATGCTAAGTTAATTAGTGAGGCCAACTGTTGATGAAATTTTTTTATTTTTTTTTTAATTAAGGCCACATTTACTGACATGACATGTATATCATCAATTATATGATCAAGTGGGCCCTCATATCTTGTTATAAATATTATAGCAATGTTGATAGTATCGTGACGATTCCACGACTTCAAACAAATAAAAGATGTTCTGTTTTTCTTTACGGTTTATTACATTCTCGCATTAACCCATGCCTATTTTGAAATGTGATTAGATTAGAGAAAGTAAAGATTAAGAATATACGTTGTATAGCTAAGATTATCGGAACCGTCATTACTTTGGGAGGAGCAATGCTCATGACGTTGTACAAGGGTCCCGTAATGAACTTGTTTGGGTCGAGAGCTGGACAAGGACACCATGAAACCAGTTCTGCAGGTGAAACCAATAAAAATTGGGTTGTTGGAACACTAATGGTCATTGCTAGTTGTGTTGGCTGGTCCGGTTTTTTCATATTACAAGTAAGTTATTTATTTAATGTGAAAGTTATTTGACATTATTTAATATTAGAATTCAATTAAATTTTTTAATCAAATGCTTAATATATTCTTCATTAGATAAAAAAAAATTAGAATTTTAAATATACATTTTGCTTAATACAAAATTTTTAAAAAATCGTAATTTCGAAGTTTTTCCACTGTATAATTTAGTGACCCATATCCTCGTATACGCTAACTAATTAATATTAGCTTGTCATTGCAGTCGTTTACGCTAAAGGCATACCCGGCGGAGCTCTCTCTAACTTCTTTGATATGCTTGATGGGAATGATTGAGGGTGCAGCGGTCGCACTCGTGATGGAGCGACACCCTGCTGCCTGGGCCTTGGGTTGGGATTCAAGGATCCTCGCTCCTGTTTATTCGGTATGTTAAATCCCTATAAAATTATTAAATTGGTTAAAAATATAATTAGGCGCCGAAAGTATGTACATTTGTACAAGTATTTATATTCATGTTAGCTGTATTTCAGCGATAATACTTAATATTGTTGTCCATGATTCGGACCAATTATCTTCTAAATAGATTTATACATATGTGACTGCAGCCAAACACCACCTCTGAATATGGGTGTCACGAATGGTTCCGGTTCTCTTATTAAACTATCCAAAAACGAAACCCATAAAACTAGCCGGTTCTGGTATTCAGTTAGGTAGAACTAGAACCGATCGATTAGTTCTTGAATATTTCGTTTCCTATTTCTAATTTAATTCTTCTTATGTGTAAAAAAAATATTAGAAAGAGTAGAAGATCAATGGAAAAAGAAGAAGAAGCAATATTAGTAATCTGGTTCTGATTCCTATCAGATTGATTCTGATTCCCATTGGATATCAAATCACCTAGAACCGGAACTGCTACAATATTAATGGTTCCAATTTCTAACGGCTCCGGTTCTTCTTCCTAATGGTTCTGGAATATGTGGATCCGGAACTGAAAAATTGGCCCTGGTTCTGTTTGGTTAATTGGTCCTTGTTTGGTTGTAGGGACTAATTTGTTCCGCGATCGCGTACTACTTACAAGGAGTTGTGATAAAGGAAAGAGGACCCGTTTTTGTCACTGCCTTCAATCCTCTCTGTATGATCATAGTTGCAGTTTTGGCGTTTTTGATTTTAGCCGAACAAATTCACCTTGGAAGGTACCAAATTAAAGAACCTACTTATCAAAAAAAAATAAAAATTCTTATTTACACTAATCGATTGACAATCAATTCTCTTTTATTAATACATTTTTTTTGTTTAATTAACATGGTTTATTTACAGTATTATCGGGGCGATAATCATCGTTATCGGCTTATATTCTGTAATATGGGGTAAAAGCAAAGATTACAAAGCTTCATCTTCAACCTTGACTAGAGAGAAAGGAGAGGACCTTGAATTGCCGATTTCGACGACAAACGGAAACAAAATAACTACCACGGCAACGGTTATCGACGATATTGACCCTCTAGGTGGAATGTCGAAGTCCGAAATTCCGATGAAAGTCCCTACATCACATAAATAGAATATTTCTGCCCTAATTAAGTACCAGTTAATTTGAATGTGTTTTAAGAAGTTTTTTATGCTTTTAATGCATGCAAAGAAGGGTTATGTCATAGTTCATTATGTATAGTATTTTGTAAGGAGCAGATGTTACTCAGTTAGAGTGGTAAAATTGTTAGGAGATGGTACCAACGACTTGAGTTTAAGCTCTCTTACATAAAAATCTACTGATAAAAAAAAAAAAGTAATATTTTGTAAGGGGTTTTGTGATTTAGTGTAGTTTACCTTTCCATGAAATATATAATTCCGTTGTGTTATAAATGTCTCTATTTTATTTATATTTTTCCTTCAATTTGATCTCTATTTCTAAGGTTAATTCCATCGGCTGCCCATGCGGTTTTGGCCACCGCTCCACACTTAGCCGTCACAACGTTTTTTATATATTACGCACACATTTTATACATGTTTTAGTTATATAGTCTGTTGACTTTGTTTTACTCTGCGTACAGGTTCACATGATTTAAGACATTTGCAATAGCAAGTTCTCATAATTTTTTATGTACTGACAAAAACATAAAAATATTTTGACCGACCTGTTCAGTGTATTTCAAATACACCAACACATTGACTTAGAGTATGGTCAATCACTCTAGTGATAGAAACACAACACCCATAATATTATAGAGGTCAAGTCTGTTGTAGCCTTATCAGATAAATTATTCAGCTTCATCATAGACTATAAATATTAAAAGAATATGAAGAACCAATACACTATATCTCTCCTCGTATGAACACTTCATAATGAAGTACTTTAATTGTACACATAATCTAATGAACAACATTTATGGTTCTCTTATTCTCTCTCTTATACTCTCTTATGTCTCATCTCTCTTCTCGATCTTTAATCGTTCTCTTATTCTCTCTCTTATACTCTCATCAATCTCATAAGTATGGTATCTTGTTTAACAATAATAAAGATTCAAACAGCTAACATAAATGAAACAGTTTTGCATTTAAAAATACGAACATAATCTAAAACCAAAGCTACAAAGTCCAACAAATTAATTTCAAATATAAGAGACAATACAATTTAAACACTTGAGATTTATATCTATCATTTCAGTAGAATATGCATTTTGTTATTTATAAAATATCCCGAAGAGAGCATAGCAACACATTTAGAGATCACAATAACAAATTTTTTGATTGTTGTTGCTTTACCTTCTCATGCTTCTACAATTAGCTAAGGAAACTGAGGTTAATTTGTGCTATCATGGATGCAATCCGAAAAGCAAACGAACTCAACATCAGAAACTTAATGGTAAAAAGTGATGCGGCAGAAATGGTGGAGCAACTTTAGAGAAAAAAAAACTTTTGTCGAGCTTGGATTACTGATACCCTCCTTAGGGATATTGAACAATGGTGCTCCAAGTTTGAAAATGTTTCCTTTAATTCATTTTACCCAAAGAACTTGTAATTCAGTAGCTCATGAACTCGCTCTGGTAAAAATTCTCTTCTTGCTATATTTTTAAGGTTTCCTTTTATGTGGCTCATTCCCATGATGGGAGGGACTACACCATTTTAATTAATTGAATTAATATTTTCATAAAGTGCAAGGGATTATAGCAGCGCGCCCAATCTCCGGGATTCAACCAAGCCCAGACTCGTTCTAACTACAGAAGATTTGAATGATCTTCTATTAAGTGCAACACTTGTCTCTTTACAAAATATTCAAATTAATTAGAAATGAAGAACTCAAAATACCTTAAGTAAATGCATTGTAGTTGGTGTTCCATGATGAACCAAAGTAAAGAAAACTTTTATTTATAGGTAAAGAAATACATTGATTAACTCGTCTCCATTTAAAAGTTAATTAATTAAATTCAGTTAATTAACTAGTTAAAAAATAAATTAACTCCATTTAAGTGAATTAAAACCTTCATGCATATGTGCCATGTTTTTAAATAAAGTACATGATCAATCTGCGTTGTCAACATGCATTTTTATTGAACTTATTTAAAACCAATTCATACACAATGGTTCAAAAGTAATAAATATATTCAAAATTTAATTAATTTTCATTTTAAATTCATTTAGAAAGAAATAAAAACTGCATCTAAGAGTTCTAACCCCCATCAAAAGCTTACTGCAAATTAATGATTTTTCACGGCATTCATTTACCATTGATTTGATTTGTAAGTAACTTTTGATGGGGTTAAAAAATTTAGAATGATGTGATATTTAGTGAGGATGATTTACATGGTGTGTGGAGAATATTTTCACCAACCAAAAACAAGGTTTTGATTCATTTCCTTGTGGCTCGACAAATATATTGAGCAACGATTGGGCACTGGTAATGGATCCGAACTAATAAAATTGAACATTAGTATTTAACATAAAGTAATAAAATGATGCAGGACAGATTTCGTGATCCGTCTTAAATTTTAGCTTTAATTAAGAATTTAGTAGTTTTTAAATTTTAGCTAGTAATTTCTATTATTTGGGTATTTTCTTTTATTATTTAGCAGCTTCCTTGTTATATTAGAAGTTTCTTTTAATTACAATTCTATTAGATTTAGGAAACCCTTATTATTATATAAGGAGATGTAGTAGACAATTTATTAATATAGAATTAAAATACAGATATTTGAGTTTTCTCTTACTTTAAGAGTTATTTTGGTGTTCTTCAATTCTAGACGACGAACTAGAATTCTTATCGTTTTTTCCGCTGCGTCAATTGGTATCAGAGCGAGGATTCGCCTGGCTTGATAGTGATTACAAAGCAAAAAAATAAAACCCTGCTGACGGTGATCGTGGGGAAGATTAACCTTAGCATTCATCGATAGATTTGCCAAATGTGAACTAGGGAAGACCGAATCTATCCAAAAAAAAAAATTTGTTGCTGATTTCGATCAACAACGCACAAAAAAAAACTCGTGGTTTCGATCAGAAGTCGCTGTGGTTGACACTAATTTTTGAAATTGCAAGGCACAGATCTTGCCGACACAGTGTAGAAAGAGAAGCTTGCTGGTTCGAGCAAGTTGGGG
>MVGT01001922.1:367684-380686 GCA_002174775.1 Macleaya cordata | reverse complement strand
TCATATTGATTTTTGGCTTGAAAAGATTGAAAATCTTTTATGGAAGAATCGGATTTGTGACGAAGACAAGGTGTTTATAGTTGAACAACATCTTTCGAAGGCAACTTATGAAGGACTTAATGCTATGCAGTGGAATCGGCTTGATAGAGGAGATGCAATAATTAGTGATTGGCCTACGTTTAAGAAGATAATGCGGATTGTATTCCTTCCTCAGGAGGACCATACAACGGTTAATTCGGCTATTAATCATAGGGAAAGAGATCTAGGTCAAGAGCTAGATGAGTTGAAGCAACAGGTTAAACAATTCATCTTAGGATTGAATGTCAACACTAATTTGAAGCAGGTTTCAACAATCACTACAAATAAGGTAAACTCTAATCTTGTAGATTTACCTATCATTGATGATATGGCAATTGAAATAAGGATCTACATGGAACAAGTTGAAGAGAAAAACATAGCTGATGTTTCAAAGGATTCTGAGGTAATATCTAGTAATGTTTCTTCTATTGCTTTGCCTACATGTGATGAAATTATTTTAGAAGCCGAAATTCTAGCTGAACGTGATGATGAGCCGATCATTCACAAAGAGGAGAGCACATATGGTACGTTTGATCCACCCAAAATTGAAGCCATTGTTGATAATAATTTTCAAGAGGTGAATCATGTCGAATTTAAGGAGGAGACATATGAGTTACATCAGATGGATGTCACACCACTTAATTTCTATCCTTATGAAGATCCTTTTGATCAGTTTTGCACACCCACCATGGTTTCATCTGGTTATCTGCGGGATTTAATTGGACAATCTCTATTAGTGTTCATAGTAAAGGATGACTTTGTTGTAGATATCTTCAAATGTTTCAGAAGGTTTATAGAGAACTTCAAGCCTTGGAGTTACAAATTCAGAAAGAAAATTCATCAAAGTATTTTGCCACTTTTATTAAGTCATGAACTACTCATCATTCCTATGCATAATTCAAGAGAGAGTCATCTCAAAGAAGCAGTTGGAAGAGAATATCAAATTCTACAGGATGACTCGGGACGAGTCTTTCTCAAGTGGGGGAGACTGATGCAGGACAGATTTCGTGGGTCCGTCTTAAATTTTAGCTTTAATTAGGAATTTAGTAGTTTTTAAATTTTAGCTAGTAATTTCTATTATTTGGGTATTTTCTTTTATTATTTAGTAGCTTCCTTGTTAGATTAGAAGTTTCTTTTAATTACAATTCTATTAGATTTAGGAAACCCTTATTATTATATAAGGAGATGAAGTAGACAATTTATTAATATAGAATTAAAATACAGATATTTGAGTTTTCTCTTAATTTGAGAGTTATTTTGGTGTTCTTCAATTCTAGACGACGAACTAGAATTCTTATCGTTTTTTCCGCTGCGTCATAAAATAAACAAAAAATTAGGCTTTAGACCATTACATGAAAATATATTAGTATCTAGTATTCAATATTTTTAAAATAGGTGTTTAATCCTAAATAGTAGTTAATCTCACGTAAGAATTTTAGTAGACTTAAATACCATTTTCTGTAACCGTATCAAAATTTCTAGTAATTTTAAATTTTAAAATCACTTTCAAAAACTCCATCTTTCCCTCCCACGATCTCCTAAAAATTAGTAAAAATCTAAATGTTATTCTTATCTAATTTATATTTAAAACAAAATTCACTTTTATTGTTGACTATTTGATCTACTTAATTAACTTTCATAATTGCAAAAACGACAGAGCTTTTTTTCATCATACTTTAGAAACCTTTAAAGAAATATCAAATTTGAAGATCGTAGAAGATTATTGTACAAATGGGAGAATGCATTTTTGCAAAAGAAATACGCAAATCAAAACTTTCATTGAAAGGGAAAGGTTAGTAAATTTTTTTTTTAATCTGATAATAAATGTTGAGTATCATTGTTAAAAAAAAATTGAAATATTTTTTTTTGCTATTCCCAAAAAATATATATGACGAAATTCATATGTGTGTGATTTAGTACTTTTTTTATAAAAAATTTCATATTATTTTTTTTGTATTATTTTGTAAAATTTTATAATGGTTATAGTTCTATAATAATGATTTATTATGATTTTATATATTAATGAATTAAAGTATATTTCTAAAAAAAATGCATAACAATTTTGCATTAAATAACATTTGTAAAAGTAAATCGTATTTTGTATTTTAATTTATTTATTTCTTTTAAAGTGGGGTGCCTCCCACTTTTTGCAATTATTTTGCATTACATATATATTTTTTTGCTATTCCTAAAAGTATATATAATTCATATATGTATGATATAATACTTTTTTTAAAAAATTTTATATTGTTTTTTTTGTATTATTTTTTAAACTTTTATAAAATATCAGATGTATCCCCTAAGGCCAAAACAATAGTTCTATAATAACGATTTATTATGATTTTGTAGATTAAAGAATTAAAATATATATTTTTTTTAAGAAAATTGCATAACAATTTTGCATTAAATGCAGTAAAAAGTTTTTTCCATTATAATTTATTTATTTTATTCATATTGGATACTCTCAACTAATCTGTAATATTATTCATCATTTAAAATGTGTTATTAATTTAAATTTATTTAATTTTTATATTTTATATTTTCTGTTTTTTATTTTTTATTTATTTTGTAAAACATTTTCAATATTGTTCTAATAATATTCAGTACAATAGAATGTTTGGGTATGTTTATATCGATTGTTGATTTAATAAATATTTGTAAATAGTTTTATGAATAAAAATATATTTGCTAATAAGTTTTATGAATATATTTGCTAATGTTTGGGTATAGTTTTATGAATAAAAATATATTTGCTAATACGTTTTTGCATAAAAATTTTACGTTATTTTATTTATATTGCATCATCTTAAATAATCTGTAATATTCATCATTTAAATTCGTGTATTAACTTTGAATTTATTTATTAAAGCAGTATTTTTTAAAATAAACTAGTTATTTTTTAGTAATTTCTGATTTTAATTTCAACATATTTCCAATATATTAATTTCACCAATCAAGTACTTAAAGGGAACCGTTGTAGTATATATAATTTTACTAGAGCGAAAAATAAGGACTAAATTGTTAAAATTTAATCTGTAAACTTTACATTCTTTTTATATTTTAAATTAATTGCAAAATATAAATTTCATTATGTTTGTTTATTTAATTTTAAATTAAATTTAGAATTTTAAATGTATGCATATATTTGTTTGCAAAATAGTTTAAAAGTTGGGTCCAAAGATGTTGTTCAGGTACTAAAGTTAAAGAAAGGACGAACTCTATTAATAGAAAAATGAAACAACAAAGAAAGAATCCTAGACACAAGAAGTTATCAAATCCGTATAGGGGTTCGTTGAAATCAACAACCAAGATTATTGGCAATTTGAAAGACAAAATTACAAAAGCACAAATATGTTTGATGAGACAAACCCCTTTCTTCAATCTCTTTAACATTTTCTATCAAAAGTTGATTGACGAAAGAGATTTGAAGAAATCTAAAAACATTGTCAAAGAGATTCTAGCTACATATCAAAATAAATCAAGAGCTTTTGATATTGGTGGCAAGTTAATGGTATTTTCAGCAGAAGACATAGCAGTACTTTTGGAAATGAGATTGCAAAGAATTGTAAAGAAAGCCTTTCCTAACAGAGGTAATAAAATGAAGAATTAAATTGAATTGAATTGTATTTCACATTCTGTTCGACATGTTTACATTGATAAGTTTATATAAAAACACACAATTGTAAAGAACTACAATAATTATAATAATTATGTACAACTAATAGTGGAGTACAACTGATAAAGCAGTAATAGAGCAGAGTACGACTAATAGTGGAGAATAAAATAAGAAGAAGATAGAGAAAAAGATAAAAAGAAGAGAAGAATGTGTCTGGCGTAAAGAAATGAGTGCATGTGAAGGAATGAGTGCATGGAAAATACTAAATAATTCTAAGACCTCCCCTCAAGTTGGAGCTCTGTTTATTGTGACAGTCAAGCTTCTATTCACATTGCTGAAAATCCTGTGTTTCATGAACACACGAAATATATAGAAATTGATTGTCACTTCATTCGCGAAAAATTCTATCTCAACTTATTTCTCCTTCGTTCATCAAGTCTACAGACCAGCTTACTGATTTATTCACTAAACCCCTCGGTGCTGATCAATTTCGCAATTAGTTAACAAGTTGGGCATTCAGTATCTCTCACCCCCAACGCGAAATTTACTCTATTGAGCCCAAACCTGAGCCCAACCCGACTTCGGGTTTCAAGTTTCAGACCCAAGCCCAGGCCTAGATGTACACAATGAAAACTCGGGTTCTTCGAGTTAGGCCCGAATACATTAGTTTAAGCTCGAATTGGCTGAGTTTTGGATTTTCTTCTTTATATCAGGGAAGGACATAGTGATGATGAACAAAAGTTCAGGATTTAGATAATCGGAAAAAAAAAGAGACAGAGAACCTGATGAAAGAACACAGATTATACTACTGAGAATGAAAAAAAAGGAAGAATTGGTTGGGAAAGCATAAAACCTTGATTCGCTTTTATTCACCTTTGATTGGAAGGATTACAAACAACATTCGAGCATAACAAATTAAAAATACCAGAGATTTAAACACCTAATCAACATATAATCTTCATAAAATTATAGTTTCTCATCTGAACAAACACCTCCACTAGCTAGATTTTCCATCTCCATCAATCATGGCCTTAACAACCACCATCGCAACTTCGACTATTAAATGATTGACCATCCATGGCATCAAAGAAACTTTCAAAAAACTGATGTCTAGAAGTAAATAAGTAGAATAGCAAAATCCCAAGAACGAAATGAAAATAAAGAGATTAGAAGATGAAGAGAAAGGGAAGAAATGAACTTCAACAAAAAATTAAAAACAAAAAAGGAAAGTAAAAGGGACTGAGAAGAATGGTCAAAATGCTAGAAGAGTCCAGTATTGTCTGCCTCTTTTTCTGAAAACAATAAATCATCTGGAAAAAGTCTTTGGTTTCCAAAGAAAATAATAAATACGATATATCACTAGTATCAATTGGGTCAGGTTCGGGTTTCTCGGGTAGCCCAGGCTATTAACCCGAACCCAACCCAATTTTAAATCGGGTTGTTATTTTTGGACCCAAGCCTGGGCCCGAACCCTAACAACTTATGCCCAAGCCCAACTCAAGGTCAGGTTTAACCCATCGGGCTCGGGTTGGGCCTGCCCGAGTTGCACCCTTAACTAGAAGCATGGTTATAAAACCTTAACTTTTATATAGCATGAACCCTGGTTTACATGTAATAACAAGTGAAATCGATACTACCCACATCTGTAGCTAACAGATGTGAGGAGTATTGATACTCCCAAAAGGAGTATCGATACTACCCACATCTGAAGCCAACAGATGTAAGGAGTATCGATACTCCTAAAAGTGAGTATCGATACTGCTGGCCTTATCAATAAGTCTCATCCTTTGACGTTAACGAAGTTGTTTATGTTCATGTTTTTGATCTACATGATGTATGATATGTATGTTTACGTTTAACCATGTAATAACAGTAGTGATTGCATCTTTAAACACTGGGTTAAGTATATTTTGGATCGTGATCATAAGAAAACATGCTTAATATGCAATTATCCTCCATAAGCTTGATGTGTGCTTAAATAACTTGTTTGGCTTGTATGCAAACATAATTTATGTCCTGTATAGGCCTAGTCCTCTCCAAGCGAGGTCTACAAAATCACCAAGTGAGTTCTACGGAATCACTTGACACGTAAGTAACGCCGACAGGGTTACTAGTGTTCTGAGTATGGATTTCGAGGCGGTTCATCGGATTTACATGGCGCACGACCAGTGGCTCAAGTGAACTACATGGACGGGTGAAAAGTGGGTAGTAACTAGGTACACCACATGTTATGAGAACCAAATCTTAAGCAAAGATCATAAAACACCACAGCCATCAATCTATGCATCTCTTTACTTTGTTTAATCGTTTGTATTGACATATCTTATGCTTTAATGTTAATACACTCATGTGAAACTCATTGCTATGTTTTGACCTAGCACTATTAATCTTTTTAGGTCCAGGTCATCAGACGAATACATAGTAACGGCGGTGTTCGTAAGGCAACAATAAGTCTTCGGAGTTTTCTTAGATTTCTGTAAAGACATTAGTTATTCTTTAAATTAAGTTTAGTTTGGATTGGACACATGTTTAGTCCATTATTCTTGAGGATATTCGTTTATTAGTTTGTTAAATTGACAACTTATCTTTAAGTTAATAAAGTATATATTCAGCTTTATTTTACTTATTTATTGAATGCGAGTGCAAGCTTCTTGTTAGCTTGGTATAGCGAGTACACCCTAGAGCTACAGGTTGTTAATGGTTCCGCGGGAATGCCCGGTTCTCATTGAGTAAGGGCTACAGACCTGAAATGTGAGGGCAGGACATTACAGAAAATAACAGAACAATTTAAGTGTTTTGTTAGCTGAGTGATAGAAATAATATTAAATTTAAAATTGGGGATATGATGCACATCAGTTAATTTTAATGAGGTGAAAGAATGATAGTACCAATATGTTGAACACATGCATGTGTACCATCTGGTTGTTGTACTTTACAATTTTTAGGAGCATTAGAGTAAGATGAAAATAGTGACAAATCTGAACTTATATGGTGTGTAGCACAATTGTCGATGATCCATCGAGAAGAAGAAAATGAGAGGATTTTACCTATTAGGTTGACCGAGGGATTGATAGGTAAATCAGTAGAACCGTTGGAGGTGGGTTTCAGTAGAGTAATTAAATGATGATACTAGTCAACCAGATGATGATACTGGTCAGTAGTAATTATGGGTGCTGAAACGGTGGTGGATGCATTTTCTCCACGAGGAGAAGAACCAACGACGGCAATAATAGGTAAATCCTTTTTCTTAGGAGGAAATCCATGAAGTTTAAAATATTTTTCAATTGTATGTCCATGTTTGTGGCAATGTTCACAAGCCATACGAGGATGAGGACGTTTGTGAGAGCTTGAGGAAAATGGTGTATACCGATTAGCACCTTGCTCTGAAAAATTTCTTTGCTGAAAGTGAAGTGTAGCAGATTCAATTTGAGAAAGACAGCCAGCAGCATAGATCTCTTGTTGTTTCTCCTCTTGTCTTACCAAATTATAAATCTGGTTATGAGAAGGAAAGGGAGAAATAAGAAGAATCTGGCTGCGAGAATGAGAATAACGTTCATGCAAACCTTGCAAGAACTCCATTCCACGCCTTTGATCAAGATGCTCTGCAGCTAGTTTCCTAGCACCACAAATACAAGGTTCAAAGGGAAGAATATAATCTAACTCATCCCATAACGTCTTTAAACGTATATAATATGAAGACACATCAGAATGATCTTGTTTAAAGATGGAAATAGACTGCATAAGTTGATATATTTTGGGAGCACTAGAAAGACTAACACGATTTTGTAAATCTTCCCAAATATCATGTGCAGACTTTGTATACATTATACTAGCTTTAATCTTAGGAGAAACTGAGTTCATGATCCAACTGGCCACCAAATTGTTACATCGAGTCCATAAGTGTAACTTAGATGGATCAGTGGGTTTGTTGATTATTCCATCTACAAAACCAACCTTGTCCTTGGCAGATAAAGCTCTCGTGATACTTCGAACCCAGGTGCCGTAGTTATCACCTGTGAGGATTGGAGAGAAAAGTACGATGGTTGGACTATCCGATGGATGGATAATAAATGGGTCAGCATCAGGAGGTGGAGTAGTACCCATGGGAAGAGAGGAATCAACAGTTGATTCTGAATCTGGCATGATGAAAATGATGGAAGAACCGAAGAAAATTAATGTTGAAAGAACCAAGCTAATGTTGCTCTGATACCATAATAAAACTACAATAATTACAATAATTATGTACAACTAACAGTGGAGTACAACTGATAAAGCAGTAATAAAGCAGAGTACAACCAGGGCCGGATCTGAGATTTTGGGGGCCCAAGGCGAATTCCTGTAAACGGGGCCCTACATACTAATATTGAAACAAAAGTAACTACCTAATATTTTTTATTAAATTACGATAATATAACACATTGCAATAGGATCAACCATAATTAAGTTCTTCTACAATATCCAGATCAAAGCCAATGCCTACTATTATTCCTTAAACACTCTCATAACAATGACGAACCACCCAAGAAAGTAGAGAAAATATAATAACTTAAAGATTATATTTTTTGCATTTTTAGCTGCAAAATGACCAATTAAACTTGCATAATCGAGAATCACTTACAACAGGTCCTCAGTGGTTTAAATTCTAATGAGTGTGTGTTCTACTTAATCAATCCTTCATAAGAATTTAAGTTTCTTAAATTGGTGTTTTAAAAATTATAGAGATGACATAATTTTATCGAATATGACATAGAGAGGATTTTTAGCTTTCTAGTGTTTGGGTGCTTTTATTATCAAAGAAAACACGCTTTGGTGAAAGATGAAAAAAAATAGTAGTTTTAGTAAGTTGTTTGGTAGGTTTTTTTTTTAATTAGGGGTATTTTAACTTATAAAGTAACTTTTAAAGGTATTTCTAAAGAGTCTGGTTCCATGGACATAGTTATATAAACATCGTTATTCATAACATCTGTGTGGGGTCCATATGAAGATGACCTAAGAGCTGATTTTTTATATGGATGTTTTTCTCACCATGTAAATCATTTTCATCAAATATCATATCATTTTAAAATTACACTGATTGAAAAAATATACGGCTTATAAAATCACCCTATTTTTTTTATGGGGTTAAATTTTTTAAAATGATATGAATTTTGGTGAGAATGATCTAAATAATTAGTAGAATATTTCTACAAAAAATCAGCCCTTGGATTATCTCCAAGAGGGCCCCACAGGGATCTTGTAAACATAATGTCTGTATAACAATGTCCACGGAACTAGACTCATTGCTAAAAGTATAGTTTCCCAAAATTAGCAGCCGAGAAATCGGTCTATAGGTATATATATAATTTTTTCTAGTAGAATATATATAACTATATAAGGTACATAGAAATTCAGGGGCCCTCAAAATTTGGGGGTCCTAGGCGACCGCCTTTACTGCCTTCCCTCAGATCCGGCTCTGAGTACAACTAATAATGGAGAATAAAATAAGAAGAAGATAGAGAAAAAAATAAAAAGAAGAGAAGAATGTGTCTGGCGTGAAGAAATGAGTGCATGTGAAGGAATGAGTGCATGGGAAATACTAAATAATTCTAAGAAGATGAGACATAAATTATAAAAATGATGAATTCTGTAGAGAAATTTTTGGAGACCAGCTATCAATAAGAGTTAAAAAAATTAACGAACACCTTGAGAGGGTAGTTGATAAGCGGGGAAAGAATTAGTGTTTATGAAATTGATAATACTTCACATGGCTGCTTCTTTTTTGTTTACAAATCTAGCTGGTGGTTATGTCTCAATCTCTTTTACTCTCTTAATAAAAGATATTGAAACTATTAATTGTGTCTCATAGATAAAAACTATTTTAGAATACTTGTCAGAAAAATTACAAAAAGTGGGAGACACCCCAGTCAATGTTGCTGGTGCTACTGTTCTCTTACCTGTAAGTAATCAGAAAAACTTTCTAATGCAAGCTTTTGTATGTATTTTTTAGTATTGGCTATATGAACATACAAAGATAGGACATTCCATCAAAGAATCTGATGTAAGAACTCCGAGGATTGCTAGATGGAGTATCCAAGATCTTGCTGAAAATTTTTCATTCAAATTGAAAATTTTAAGCGATTCAGATGTAAGTACTTATAATTACTCTTTACACTAAAATAGATTTATTTAATGCATTGCCAATTATAATTTGATCTTAATTAATTTTAATTATAATAGTTTTATGCTATACGTTGTTATTAAAATAATATTTGATTCATCATGTATATTTTTTTGCATTTCAAAATAATTTAGTTTTCATAGTTTTAATTTTAACCAATATATAGTGCAATTACAAAAAAAAATATTTGTCATGAATTGGTTGTTCATAACAAATGTATTGTTGAAAATATTTCGATAATGAAAGTTATGATTTGTGAACTAACGTACAATTTTATTGTATTGAATTTTAATACAAGTATCCAATGAAATTATTGACACTTTAAATGAGGAGGAAGTTGGTCTGCTTCGAGATGAAAATTATGATTTTAATGATTAGAATGATTAGATATGATTTTAATGATATTCATAAGTTGAAAAATGAGAGAATGAAGATTGAAAAATTAAAGTTGGAAGAGGATGTTGATAAGTTGATACATGAGTTGGCATATGAGAGATGTATTGTTGATAGAATAATCGCAGAGAATCACATGTTAGAACAACAACTGAAAGAAGCCCAAAAAAAATTAAATCTAAATGAAGGTCAAATTCCACTTGTGATTGAAAATAAAAACATTTCTCTAGAAGCATCCATACCTCGAAAGGGTGAAGAAGATCAGCGTGAGCAAGCAGAAAAAGGTAAAAGAAAAAAAAAGAAATTGACCCATCTTCCTTAACAAAGAGGGTAAAGCACAGATCAAGAATAGAGAAGAAATTGGATAGTGACTTTATTTCAGAACCTCCAATTAAAAGGAAAAGATCTTTACAAAGGTTAACAACCAAGGTTGATGTTATTAGGGATCCAAATGAATGTAAGATTGTAAAAAATAAGTAGATTGCAAATAATGAAGCAGAATTAGAAAAAGAAAAGAATATGCAGGAAAAGAACATTATCAAAGGAACATCGAATGTGTATCATCAATAGAAGCATGCGTCTTTACAGTAACTTTCTAAATCTTAATTTTTAAATTTCTTCTTATTTTTACATTAACAATATTAAATAATTTTTGCAAAGAATTTATATTTCTGTGTACTTATTTTTTATGTTGGTATAACACAAATGTAGGACGATTGCTTGGCAGAACGGAAATATTAAAATAATTAGAGAAATACTTCACGAACTAATTATGAACGAGATGGTTGATGCACAAGATATTTTATAGTTTTTTTTGCATTTTAATATTTGATGTTTTCAGTACTAATTTTTATAATTATTATTATAATTTACAATATCCAGATTATAGATTGGTATACATCATCAGAATTGAAGAAGAAATATGAAACTTTTCAGAAATCTGTATTCCTAAGTGCATACTTATGGGTGATTATCTAATCTCTTACTTTTTATAAATTAAATAAATTTAAATCTTCTTTTACATATAAAATTAAATAATATTATATGCAGTATATGATCAAGACCAGTGGTTCGGCATAAGACATTGAAAGAATTTTAGATAATATGTTGCAAGAAAATGTTAATGATGATACTAATTATCTATTGATCCAGATGAACAATTCAATGAATAATCAATCAATAAATATTGGTTATCATTGGTCGGTATTAGTGTCTGATCTTCAGGCATATACGTGGCATCATTACAATTCTATGAAGCCTATATCTCTTATGAACGACCAATGTTTACGAGAAAAACCTGGAATGGTGATATTTGCATTTATAATTATTTTTTATTTTTAATACTGAATAAGTTTGATATTTCAACTGTTTTGTAATCTAATTTTTTGGTTGGTATTTTCAGTAAAAACATGCACTTGACTCCATCAACAGGAACTTGCGTTTAAGAGGTATGCCAAGACGGAAAAAAAGAATTGCTAGAGAAATGTGCCCTCAACAGCGTGATGGGTAAGATGCATTTTATTATGTTTACATTTTTATAGAATAAATTGCAAGTTTGTTTTTGTAAATCAATTATGTTGCAATTTTATTTTTGCAAAATTTATTGTTCGCAATAACAATTACTCAGTTCCTATATCGCAACTTAAATTTTACAAAAATAAATTTGCAATTTTATTTTTATACTATCGCATATTATTTTTTGCAAATTACTATTATTGCAAGTTTGAATTTGCACCTTCAATTACCTTTGAATTTTAATTGCAAATATGTTCAAGCAATTTAATTGACATTCAAGTTTTTATTTGTAAAATTTTAACATATACAAAAAAAAATTTATAACCTTGAATTAATTTAAATTTTAAAAATTTTAGTCCCATTTTTCATGTTATATCTATTACCACACATGATATTAATCTCAGTACCTATGAGGTGCAAATAGGGATGCATAACACACGTTGTAATAGCTATAAACGTGAAAACCAGATCAAAGTCTTAATTTTTTTTGGTTTACCATATTTCATTAATCTTAATCGATTCAAACCCTTGGCTCCTAGTAGCCAACCAGAACCTTCAAAAATACTCACTTCAAACCGTTGGCTCCAGAAAGCAATCTCCAGAAAGCAGCATTACTCAAAGAGGATCCAATGGTTTCTATTTGACCAAAAATTTTAGCGCAATGTCTGATCCAAACTACGAAGAACAGTCATAGTGTTTAGCAAAGACTAAGACTGAAATCACTTATGGAGATTTGCATAAAATAAATTAGAGAGGTAAGCAGAAAAATCCATTTTTTTTCTTTAAAAAAAATTAGTCTCAATTTATTCAGGTCTCAAATCTCGACCAAGTATCATCTCAAAGTTTAGTTTCTTTCTTTCTTTTTTTTTTGACCTCTACGTCTAATGGGATGGAAGCCTTTTCATTCTATAACACTTTTTGTAACAATTTAACTACTTATAGGATAAGCATATATATATTATTTTGTAACTTTTAAGGTTGTTCATTTTATTTTTATTTCTGAAGAAGATTCTTTTGAAAATATATAAAGTAAAGAGGAATTAACAGTGAAGGATATTGGTTTGTGTTGGGGTTTATGCCCTAAAACAATTTAAATTGATAACATTGATAAATTATATTTATTAATAAGCATGATACTATATTATTACTTTATTCATATGATGGATTAAGTGTTGTTCACAAGATGATGTTGTAAGTAAATTATTTGTATGAAGTGTTCATACATGGAGAGATGTAATTTACT
>MVGT01001922.1:240806-352175 GCA_002174775.1 Macleaya cordata | reverse complement strand
TTATATAGGAAAATTTTGATGTTTTATTGTTATTATTATTTTAATATTTAATTTTTTAATTTAAAAAATAGTTTTTTATTCTTTTTAGTGGGCTGCTACAGTAGCCGCAGCCCACGTTTTTTTAATTAAAATATTTTTTTTATTTTAATTAAATAATTAATTTTTTTTAGAGATAACTCTCTTAATGCATATATTGAGTTTCCATGCAATTACCATGCATATAAGAAATTTATTTCTCACCTTAAGTCTATTTTAGAGAAACATTGTGCTCCCTTAAGTTGTTCAAACAGATAATCTATCCTAGGCAAATGATACTTATTTCTTACCGTAACCTTATTCAGTTCCTGGTAGTCTATACATTGTCTCATGGACCCATCTTTCTTTTTAACAAAAAAAACTGGTGCGCCCCAAGGTGATGAACTACGACGTATGAAACCCTGATCCAAAAGCTGGTCTATCTAGTTCTTCAATTCTTTCATCTCAATTGGAGCCATCCGATAAGGTGTCTTAGCAATCGGTTTTGTGCTCGGAACCAGCTCCAAACAGAAGTCTATCTCCCTGTGAGGTGGTAACCCTAGAACTTCGCTAAATACATCGCAGTATTTGCGTACCACAAGAATCGATTCAAGCCCTCTACCTTCAACCGGATGCTCCAACATATCCCCAAAGCACATGTGTGTCCTATCAAGATCACATCCTTGTAACAACGATAGCACGTATGTCGTTTCCTCTAGTATGGAAAATGTTACCGTTTTTGCGTAACAGTCCAACTTTGCATGGTATGTTGCAAGCAAATCCATGCCTAGTATCCCATCAAATCCCTCTAGACCTAACATAAACAGATTTGAGGCGAAATCTACTTTTCCCAAACTAATAACACAACCCTTACAAACTAGCTCTACTGGTACTGTCCTCCCCATAGGTGATATAACAGAGAAAGGGTAATCACACTTTTCTGGCCTAAGTATCAAGGTGTCCAAGAATATACGTGATATGAAGGAATGTGAAGCTCTAGAATAAAAAAGGATTCGGCCAGGCCGAGTATGAATTAGGAACGTACCTTCCACCATTCCCTCTGGCGCTCTCGCATCCCTAGGAACTACAGCATAGGCTCTACCCTGAGGCTGTCCTTGTTGCTGTTCTTGCTGCTGTCTCTCTTGATTAGGCACTGGTTGTGGTCGAGCTTGACCCTATACATTCAACCTCGGCTGTTGATTCTTCCTAACCTCTTGTGCCCCATTGCGTTGAGGGCAATCCGCTGCTCTGTGACCTACCTCTCCAGAAGCATAACAAGGACCTCTAATTGGCCCCCTTCAGTTTTCAGTGCTTAGGGCTGTGTAGGAACTACCGCACCAGTGTTCTTCTCTTCAGTTTTCTGTCTCTTCCAATTACTCTGGTTGTCAGGGTTTTTCCCTTGTTGTCCTTGACCGTTCTTCTGTTCACGTTTATCAGCTGACCTGGTCTTAGCTTTTTCACTCCTCTTCTGGCATGCCTCTTGGATTTCCTAATCATGGAGTCGTGCACACTCCATAACCTTGGCAAAGGTATCAAAACTCGGCTACCCAATGATATGTCTAGAGATTTGTCGATTCAATCCCCTCAGAAACTTATGTATCTTATTCTGCTCAGTCCGAATAAGACTAGGTGCATACAAAGCTAATCTGGAGAACTTTCTCTCATACTCGACTACTATTTGGTCGTCTTTCTGTCTCAACTCTTGGAAATCCTTTCCCATCGCCATTCGTGCACTTTGAGGAAAATATTGGTCAAAGAACATCACTTGAAACTACTGCCAAGTTAGGATGGCAGTATCCAGATCCTAGGAATGAGACTCCCACCAATCCAAAGCGTTATCTACAAGTTGAAAAGATGCAAACCTCTGCTTATACTCCTATGGACATTCAAAAGTACGAAACGTCTTCTCCAACTCCTTGATCCACTGATGAGCCACTAATGGATTTGTAGAACCCCCAAAAGTTCGTGGCTTCAAACTCAGAAAGTGTTTATGCAACTCCAGCCACGTGGACGCTCCTGCTCATACCACTGGTGGTTGTGGCACTTGAACTGGAGCTGGTGCTACTGGACCCCTAGTACCCAATCTAGCATCCAGCCTGGCATCCACAACTACCCCTACTGACTCCGTAATCATTTGACGTAACATCTTCCACTCCGGCATTTGAGGATTGACACCTCCTGCCCGATTCTGACCCGATCCTTGTCCTATCTCTCCCTGTTGTGGTGGTGGAGGAACTTCAGGTTGCGGTGCATTAACCTCATCAGTAGGAACATCATCGTTGCTCCCCCGAGCACCCCTACCTCTACGCCGACTACCTCTACCTCTTCCTCGCCTCCTAGACATAGTTCTGAGACACAAGAAAAAGAGGATACAAAACAAAACTAAGTCTATCCCTATCCAAGCCAAACAACAAGCAAACAACAAGCAAAGCAATTAATTCAAGTGCACTCTTAGGTTTTGTGCCTAACGTGTCACAAACAACATCCTAACTCATTTTACTCCCTCTAGGACTTTGAACCAGAGGCTCTGATACCAACTGTAATACATAGCCCCCATGTTTCAGGTCTGCATCCCTTACTCAATGAAAACTAGGCATTCCGGCGAAACCATTAACAACTTGTAGCTCTAGGGTATACGCGTTACACCAAGCTAACAAGAAGCTGCACTGACATTCAATACATAAGTAAAATAAAGCTGAAATAAACTTTATTAACTCATAGATAAGTTATTAATATGAACAAACGAATAAACGAATATTCTCAAACAATAAAGGACTAAACATGTGTCCAAACTCAACTAAACTTAATTAAAAGAATAATTAATGTCTTCACGGAAATCTAGGAAAACTTCGAAGACTTATTCCCGAACTACGAACATCACCGCTATTGATTATTCGCTTGATGACCTGGACCTGAAAAGATTAATGGTACTAGGTCAAAACCTAGCCAGTAAGTTAACTAGTTCCCTTGGCTTAAATTTAGGAGAACCATGCGTTTCACAAGAGTAGATTAACAATGTTGAGATATGTAAATAAACGATAAAACATGGTGAAAAGATGCACAACATAATGGCTGTTGTGTTTTATGATCTTTGCTTAAGATTTGGTTCTCGTAACATATTGTGTACCTAGATACTACCCATGTTTCACCCGTCTCTGTAGTTCAATTGAGACATTGGCCGTGCGCCACGTGAATCCGATGAACTGCCTCGAAATCTGTCCCTTGAATACTGGTAACCCTGTCAGCGTTACTTACGTTTCAAGTGATTCCGTAGGCCTCACTTGGCAATTCCATAGACCTCACTTGGAGAGGACCAGGCCTATACAGGACCTAAACTATGTTCACAAACAAGCCAAACAAGTTGATTAAGCACATATCAAGCTTATGAAGGTTTCTTTCATGTTACATGTGTCAACAAACATTCATCTTCATGAAAATAGTTAACAAATGGTTTAATTATGCATTTCATGCTTTTTATATACATAAATAAACTATATCCTACATGTCATACATCATGATATCCATTAACCAAAAAGCCTCCTTTTAAAAACTCCAAAATAACCTATTTTAGGGTTGACAGTCTATTGGTATCGATACCCTTCCTATTGGTGTCTATACCAACCATCATAAAGGTGACAGATACCTCTGGTATCGATACCCCTCAAGATGGGTATTGATACTAGACCTGTCTGTCGACCATTAATAAGTAGGTATCGGTACCCTTAGAGTGGGTATCGATACCCTCTGGTCTTATCGCGCTTCTTAGTAGATATCGCTGGTATTGATACCCTTCATGGTGGGTATCGATACTAGCCCTATATGTCCACTATTAATGGACAGGTATCGATACCCTCTGGTTGGGTCTCGATACCCCCTGGGTTTCCTTCGTGATTTCAGGGCTTATTCCTCTCAAGAACTCCATGGGAAATTGGTTTTCTCTCCTACAAGTGTTAGGGAATCATATACACAATATATATACATAGTTCCTTTGCATTCAATCATTAAAAACATGCTCACATCCTACGTTTATGGATTTCATGCATACTCATTCATGTAATTAGCATGCAAACATCATATATATATTAGGTTTTCATGCATTCAATCATTAAGGAAGCATACAACATCATAGAAAACATAAATCGACACCTAAAAAGCAAGTTACTACTTGCCTCAATGTAACCGTCTTCCCACCACGAGGAAGAAGAAGAAGAAGAGGAAGAAGTAGAAGAATCCCTACACTTGACGCCTTCAACCCCTTCTCTTCCACATGCGATCCTTCCTCGATCAACCTTCAAGAGAAACTTGGAGTTTCATTACTTCCAACCTTGGTCGGTTCTCTCTCCCTTTGTTTTCCCTCTCTCTCTTGGTCGATCAATACAAGAAGGGGTTTGAGTTTAGTTAATATTTATAATTAGTTTAAACTCAATCTTACTAAAACTCTGTCAGGGTGCCCTTAACAAAAGTGGCTGCCCCTAAACATTAGTAATTTAAATTAAAAGGGTATTACACACCCTCACTTGGGATAATAGCTGGCATGTCAAATGATAGAACTGGATTGATTGGACGAGAATATGAAGCTTGAAAGTAAGTAGATGTGAAATGGATATCAACAAATTGGTGAATATGAAATTCAGTTCTTTGAATGGCACAAGCTACATGTGCGCATGGCAGTCCTTTCATTCTCCATAATCCACACGAACAATACCAAAGGCTTAGTTCAAGAGTATGTGATGGATTTGTGTGAATGTCAAACACAAGATTAGATGACTTTGTTAAGCTCCAAATACGTCCAATCTTAAATTGTTCTGACATTTCTTTTTCTATTCCCAGACACAAAGTAGTATTCCATGACTTGCAAATTTCACGTCAATCTGACATCATCTTCATCAACTTGATTCTGATCTTGTCTACCATAGCAGTTATAGGCATTGAACGCTCGAATCTAATCCAAACGTTCAAACTCTCAGCCAATGCAGATGTCATCTCTCCATATATTTGACCAGGGAAATACAAGTTTGCCCAATGCTCAGGAGGAAAACTATCAAGAAATTCGTTGACACGAGGGGCCACTATTGTTGATCAAAAGTGAAAAATACTTATAGATTCCTCATGATATGTTGTAAAAGCACACATCGTCAATAGCCACACTAAATAGTTCTTCAACTTGCTCTTCTGCGGAATCCTTGTTTTCAAATTATTCTTAAAGTGCCAGAAACAATAAGCATGTGGTGACTGAGGAAAAATAGTTTTAACACCATTTAATAAACTTTGATTCCGATCAGATATGAAAGTTATTTGCCTTACTGGATTAACCACAAGCTTCAAATTATGTACAAACTACAACTAATTTGCGTCATCTTAAGCACTTACAATAAGAAAGGCAAATGGGGAAAAGCCTGAAATATAACCAAATTAAAAAAATAATAAGTTAATAATCAAATACACCATATAACAATCCATCACCAATAAAATAACAAAAGATAATAACTAGTTGTAAGTAACATTAAAAAAATTAATTGCGATTTATTAGAATTTTAAAAAAAGTTATAATCATGCTATATAAATTTGTCTCATTATTTTATGAAAACAATACTGAAGATTAAAAAATTAAACATAATAAACTGAAACTTACAAAATATCATGAATATTTATAATGTCAGGAAAAAAATATTATGTCATATTAAATTGTAAAACAATTTTTTTTGTAAAAACAACATTAAGAAGTTAAAAAAGGCAGCTAACAAAACAACATTCGATATAATGCAAAGAACAATAACGATTTTTTCAGTTACGAAAATACATTCAAGGAATAAATTGCTAAAACAAAATTTGTAAATAAACAAATTCAATACAAGTTCAGAATATAATAAAAATACAGCACATTATCGATAATTTAATTAGATTGTTCAAACAATTACAAAATATAATAAATATTTGTAATGTTAGAAAAAAAAAAACGATGTCAAAGTAACTTGAATTTTTTTTTTTTTTTGCAACAACAACATTTANGTTGGCATGCTTTCTCTTCGATCTTTGATGGAGTGTGAGTTTGCACGAAGGATACACCCTAACTCTAACTCAAGCATGGACTTACAATTGAGTACATTGTCTCACCATGAAAATTGACAAACCCAAGGGGACCTTTCAAAGACTTTTCTTCTTCTCCAAATAATTCATTTAAAGCCATTTCTCTATCTTTATAAGTGTAATAATATTTTAGTTCTACCCCATAATCCCTTTTAAAACTGCCACATAACGAATTAGGTGTTACTTTAGGATTATCCTTAACTTCGTTAAGAACCAAATCTTTAATAAGTTTCTTTGAGAGATTTAGTTTAGTAATATCGATCAACCCACCGCTGCAAGTGTGTTCAGCAACATACTTTTTCAGGACAAAGAGTGTTCCATTCTTACACATCGCATGGGTATGTAAGCTCCAAGAACAACCAATCTCTGTTTTTTGTTTACACATAACACTAATATATTCAAGGTCATTCTTCAAAAATATATACTTGTACCCAGAATGAAGAGAGTACATTCTGAGTTTACTATGAAATTCTTTTGCTCCACCAGGAAAAACTTGACCCACGCCTGTAAATAAATTCGACCATGCATCTAATTTTAATTGTGGATTTTCCGAAACAGAAATTTGACATCCATTACTAATCTTCTCCTATAATTCTTCAATGTATACCATTGTATTCAACGACACCTATAAATAGTCAAATATAAAAATCGAATAAACTAAACTGTAGTAACAAATTTACAAATTTTGGACTAAAAAGAAGTAAATTAAATATAAATAAACTTCAGAAACATATAATTATTGTAATAATATAGATATATATTATTTTCAATAATCATCAATTTCTTTTAAAAATTTGTAGAATAAAAAAATTACCTGATAAAGAACGATACTAATCTAAATTTGACGACTATTCCTAAATATAAATAATATTTGGGAAGAAGAAGATGTGTAGTTAAGAATTCCTAAAGTTAAGGCATTTAAAGTTTTTAAAACTACCAACTTCGAAACGTGCATAAAGGTATTTTATTTTATTTCAAATAGTACACGACTGTTGAAATTGGACTAAAGTAGTATTTTAAAAAAATTAAAGACTAACCACTATTTTTAAGATTATTATTAGAGTTTTTAAGTATTTTAATAAAACTAAATACTGAACACTAATTAATCTCTCCCCATGGGGTTTTTAGCTAATTTTATGTAAAATAAAATAATATTTTAATATATAAGTATACTAATTTTTTATATATATAATAATAAGATAAAATTGATAGTTTTATTGAAAGTTAGTATTCCCTACGGTTGTCAAATCCAACCGTATGTGTGTAACTAAGACAAAGGATTAAAACCTGCCCTAATTAAAGTTGTTTACTATAAACTAAGTAGAAACAAAAATCTCAAACTAGAGTATTGACTTATTCAATTTTTAATATGTGGAATTAAGAACAAGAACCGAAAAAAAATCCTGGGACCTAGTCCAATCGAATAATCCACTAAGATAACAAGAACTTACAAACCGTTATCCACTGACTCAAGACTCGAACTCCGTAATCTGATCAACCAGATGTAATCTCTATGACTCGAACTCCACCGCTTCTTAGTTAATCACGAACTATGATGCGTCTCCAACTTAGAATCTACCAAGTCCCGCAATATGAACAATCATCTGAATCTACGAACTTGAATCCACAAGTTCACACACTGGAAGTCCACCGGCAAACCTAGAACTAAGGTTTTATGACTAAGATTGGAAGGATTTAGTCATCTTCAATAAGCATGAAAACTAGAATCTGAATGTAGAACTCCAATGGTTGTTAAATGTGTGGTTGTATGTATTAGGGTTAACACACAACTTTTATAGAGGTAATTGACGTTCAATTATGTTTATGAAACTCCTAGAACAAATTAAGGTCAGTTAGTAATCCACTCAAACAAGAATTTGAATTTTAGTAACTTATAAATGAGATTTTTTGCGTTGATTTCGATATGGACAAGTCTCTTATCGAAAGCAAGTGCTTCTATTGAAATCACTTTCAAAAGCAACTATATCCCTATCAAAAGTAAGATTTTCTGTCTTCAAGATTGGCCTCTTGGTTTCGAAACCAAAATGTTCCAATCGAAAAAAAGCTCATATGTTTTCCAAAATAAAGATTGAGCTTCATTTCAAAAGCAATAAGGTGGTATTGAAATCAAAGTAGTATGTCAACCACTTTGCTTTCCATTTCAAAATCAAACACTTGATATCGAAGTCAAAGCTCCATGTTTCTAACATATATCTTTGGTTTCATAATCAGAAGGATGATATCGAAATTAACCAACCTATGAAAGATTCTTAGGTATAAAAATACCTTGAAACTTCTATTTAATGTAAGACAACTTACCTTAGGTCTTAAATAAAACTAATCACCTTTGATAATACTAGGTATCTAATTCACTTACTATATCCTAAGATGTTTTCCAGTGGTGATGAGTATGAGTATCTTCGCAAGTCGTATCTCCTTCTTCTTTAATCTTCAATGACCAGACCATATAGACAACTCGCTTATTCTAACTTTAGTTACAAAGACCAATTGAGTTTGATTTAACATGCAAATTGATAAATCTAAAGAGGGAACTCGCGGATCTTACATTTATATTTAAATATAATTAAGTTATTTAGGATACGGTTAGAGTTGACTCTACTTGGGTTAAGGTTAAAAAAGTTTGACATGTCCAATTAACGAGCTAGGACTAAGGTCGATACATTTTATTAATTAGCTCATGGACCTACTAACCTTAACTCTAGTAGTGCTAGCCGCAGAATCTTGCTAGGTCTACATGAATTTTTTTTTTAAAGATAAAATATGTTTTTCTTTTTTTGAGGGGAAGGAAACAACTTTATTCAGATCTTGTGTGGTCAAAGGGATACCAGCTTTGTCCATAGCGACAAAACTAGCAGTACAATCAGGAAGAACACCATCAGTCCAAAACGATCTGGTCTTGGTCACAATCGCATACAGAGCTAGATTGTGAGCAACACCATTACAAGAACAAGGAACATAGACAACTAAGAAGGAAAAAAATAGCTATAATAGCTTTACAATCGCAAACAATGCTCTGAATGCTCCACGGAAATTTTAACGTATCGTCCGTTAAATAAGAAACCATCAATTGAGAGTCACCTTCTAGAATTAGAGATTGGGAGGTCTAATCCCTTTAAAAACACGCGAGCCTCAGCTTCAAGGGGTCCATCCCATACAAATCTAATTACCATAAAAAACCATGCCATAACTAAGAGCAGTCCTAAAAGAGTTTCTAGCAACCACACTTACAACAATAAAATGGTCAGCTGTTGCTCCATCAATGTTAATCTTGATCGAATCAGAAGCAGGAGGGGGTCCAAAAAAGGGGCTTTGGATTCGAAGACCACGAAGAAGAACTAGCAAATTAGGAAGATGAAGTCCCATTCAGCAAAGAGGTAGTCGGTTGAGCAGAATTATACTCGTTATAAAGGCAAGTTGCATAAAAAACAACCGAAATAATATCCACCATCTTATGATCGAAAGTACACCTATTACGAGCTTTCCATATGCTCCAAATCACTGTACAACTATGTTTAAACGTCTCTGCTGCTGTAGCGTCAGTTAACTAAGAAGAAAACAAGCCTGCAACAGTAAACTCTTAGCATCAAATTGCAAGGCAAACGAAATAAATTTTTAAACTACTTATTGCAAAAATAGATGATTAGTAGTCTCACTTTCTAACCCGACCCACAAAATAGACAATAAGCATCCAAAGTAGATGTTTAGCCATAGTGTCATGAAGAACTAAACAATTATTGATAAACCGCCAAAGAAACAATTGCACATATGGTGATATTCCTTTAATCATCTAAAACCTCTTCCAATTAAAAGAGGACGAAGGTTTAGCTTTTAACATAGATCTATGCACTTATTTTGTTGACACTTCACCATTCTTTTTATCCATCCATAAAAGTTTGTCATTCAGATCCACTAGTTCACTCTGAGAATGAATCATCAGGTTCATAAAGAGTAGAATGCCACGTAGACAAATGCAAATTATTTGTAAAAGTTAATTGTTCCTTAATGTCCATATTATTTGCCAAAGTTAACTTTTGAAAAAATATTTTAGTTCATGAAATGAACACCTATATATAAAACGAAAAAGAAACAATGAAGAGCAAGTCGTATAGAAACCTCAAAATTAGGTTGTCCCAACCTCAAACTATAGGTTCAGGAATAGGCATGCACTGAAGGACTTGTCCAAAAAATGGGGCGGTAATAGAAAATGGTATGGGCAACATAAACTGTCAAGGGCGACAAAGTTTCTATCGCCCAAATTTTTTTAATATATATATATATATTATTGCACCCCCTTTTTGAACGCCCCCTTATAACGCCTCAGCCTGTGGAGCCCACATGCGATGCATCCAGGGGCTGATTTTTTTAGAGGATGTTTTCTTCACTATGTATATCATCATATTCAAAAATCAGTTCGTTACTTCTAACCTCCTCAAATTAGTCTTTAAAAATTGGTAACTATTTTACTTTTAAAGGCTAATTTGAAGGGGTTAGAAGTTTTAGAACGAACTAATTTTTGAATATGATGATATACATAGTGAGGAGAACATCTTTTAAAAAATCAATTTCTGGATGCATCGCATGTGGGCCCTACAGGCAGGGGCATTATAAGGGGGCGTTCTTGTCATTATAATTTTACCAAGACCTTATATACAGAAGAATTTCTCGGTTTTATTTACTCATATGGCAAATGACAAAATTACTCTTTCTAATTAATGAGGCATGTTTTTGGTACATCATTTTGATGCGTTGGGTTGTGGAGCCTACATGGAGATGATCCTAAGGCTGATTTTGGATGACGATGTTCTACTCATGTTGGAGATCATCCTCACCCAAAATCATTCCATTCATTTTGGTGATTGGAAATCAATATTGGTGATCATCTAGCCATCCATTTTACCTGCAATCAATGGAAAATAGTTGATTTTACCCCATAGGTTTACAAGTTTTAGAAAATGTTGATTTTCTATGAATATAATCTGCGTGGTAAGCATAACATCATCACCCAAAATATCATCTTTTAGATCATCTCTTTGTGGGCCTCATAGGCCGATATAAACTTATTATATGGATAAGAGCATACGAGGATCTGCCTCTTAATTAATATATATATGTGGGTGAAATATGTAAAATCCAACCTTAGAGTTTTATGTTTTTTTAATCTTCACAAAAAACACTTCACTTACACCCCACTTTTTCTCTATTAACATCCTACTTAAGGTGCGTTTGGATATATAGTGGGAAAATAACTATTTTTTCCTCATTTTGATTTTCTTGTGTATTTCATGTGTTCATTGGATTGTCTAAATCTCAGGAAAACTATTTTCTCGATAAATTGATTTTCTTTGTTTAAAGAGCATAAGAAATAAGTCCAGCATGAAGAACATGTGCAATACATGTATACATGATTTAGCATTTTTTTAAAATTTTTTTTACATATAATGCCCTCTTAAAACAGGAATAATTAAAAACATTAAAGGGTAGATTAGACTTTTTACCCTTCTATTCTTTATATGTCCTAATGAAAAAAAGAAGAATGGAGTGAAAGTAAAATTTCACAAGTTAGATAGTTAAAACTTCCATGTTGTTGTAGTTTCACTTTTTGGAGATTGGGGGAGTTGGGTAGCTACCCAACTCCAGTTGTTCAACAAGATACCCATCTCTAATAACTTGGCCTTTATATCGCATATATGTACCACTACTAGCATCCTAGCACCACATGAACCACTACTACAACATGGAAGCTCTCCTCTCTCAATTCTCCCTCTTATCAAACCAAGCTCTGAAAGACAAAAACTTTGATCCTTCAAAAATAGAAGATCTCATGAAACTCTATGAAATTGAAGCCTACAATTCATGGGCTGCCATGGAAACCCAACTTCAGAAAGAGGTTGAAGAAGCTGAGATCTCAATGAAAGATGCTGAAATACATCTAAATTCAGTCATGGAGAATGCCATGGAAGAATTTCGGTGTTTCGAAGAAGAACTAAATCGTACGGCTAAAGCCGAACTTGATAGTCTTCTTCGACTCGCCGATGGTGCAAAGAAGATGGGTAATTCTATGGAAAATGCGGCTACTTTGGCTTCGAAAAAGTACATGGAAGCTGCACTTGCTTCGGCAAAGGCGTCGATGAAATCAGCATGGAAGGGACTCTCTTTCAACCCTCCTAATAAGGTTCATCCTTCTTAATTAATTGAGATTCATGTCTTTAATTAACTTAATATAAGAAAATAATGTCTCTCTATACAGATCTAAATAAATAATTCACTCTTTTTTCTACTGTTAATTTTCTTCGTACAAATTCTTCTTCTTTTTCCCCCCTGTAGTACTACTTGATTAATTATTTTTGGTGTTTTGTCAATTTCAATTGTGGATGATTAATTAGATTCCAATAACCAAAAATAGGAGTAGAACTAATAATATGGGATTTGAGGTTTATCACTGATCCATTCAATATTTTATTTGATCAGCAATTTGTAACCATAATATCATATGAATAATTCATGTTTTAATTGATTTATTAGTTCTCCTCCAATGGTAATTAAATAATTAATTATGGGAAAATTCTGCTAAAAATGGTCCATATTTTAAGGATATTAATGGTTAATGATTAAACCCTTCCTAATCAAACCCTAAATCGAGTGATAGTCTGATCCAAGATAACTAAACATAATTTCAGTGAGGCCAAACAGAATTGTTTAGGTGGGGCAACTGTGGAACCAAAAAGAGAGACCACCAGGCCTACCCACACCTAGTGTGGTTTTCATTTCAAAAAGTTTATTGACAAAACTCATTAAAGTCATCATCTCATTCTCCACTAATTTAGAATTCCAGCTGTTGTTGGCCAGTAAAAGTAGCCCTTTTCTCTAGCATATCTTGCAACAAATGAGAAGAAAAAGATAGAAAGATTCTTTTGTTCTATGTGATCGGAAAGAATATGGATAATGATCCAACGATTGTGATTAACAGATCAAAATTTGTGTTGGGGATTAGAGTTTTCGAAATGCAGCGGAAGATTAACGGTTTTAAAAGTTAATATCTAATCCTAATAGACGCTTAATAGTTGTAGTTGTAGGAATCAAGAAGGCTGGAAACTGTTACCTTTGTAGCGTGAATCTGGTTGATCCCATTCGCCTATATGATGTATACTTTTGATAGGAAATTTAATTTCCTACAACTTTTCTTAAAATAGCGAACTTCCAATTCTGCTCCGAAGTGTATAAAAAAACGAATATAAGTTCTGACGAGATTGTACTCTAAACTTAGGGTTTCTTTTCCACAAAATAGAAGTAACTAGAATATAGGACTAGAAGGGAGGAAGGGAGTCAACGATTTCTACAAGGGTGGTCTTGTAGAAATCGTCCCTCCCTTATATTTATAAGGGAGGCCCAACCTTTCCTAATCCACTTCTAATTAGATCTTTACGGGATTCACATAATTACTGGCTAACTATTTTATTTTCTAAATCATTATAACTCTTATAATATTAGAAATAAAATAATAATTACAAGTTAGTCCACCAAGGACTTGTAATTGAACCCAGTTAATGTGAATATTAAAAGTAAACCCTCCCGCTACTTTATCTGCAAACAGTTCCTCCACTTATCCGATATTCATAATTAACCCCTGGTTATGTAACTAATTACATGTCAGCTCTAAGGTAGAAAATTATATATTTATCCTTAACCATCGATTGCACTACAATATTATTGTTCTAATAATTCTCTAAACAATTTAGAGAATCACTGGTCAGTCTAGAATATAATCTTTGTGCAATGACTTAAGGGAATATCATTTAAACTTGTAGATTCCTTATTGAACAATATAATCCCATTAAGTGATCATAATCATCTATTCTACTCAAAATATTAGATCGTTGTATAGATTTAACAAACTCACTGTATGTAAAATAATATGACTATGATCTACTTATGGGGTATATATTTATTCTCAGGATTAAGAACATTTACTCAAAGTAGTTTATTGAATACCTTTTAATATGCTGACAATTATATATTAAAAGTATTCTTAACGATCTACTTCAATGTACTTTTGGTATATCAACATATCAGTTTAAAGGTCTCTACCTCTGTAATGGAGATACACCACAGTGGTTACGCAATAAACTTGATATATTATAGTCTGCCCGATGAATATAGTTTATCTAGACTATGAACATTAAACATCTTCAAACAAATTATATCTTTCCACGTATACAACACGTGTATATGTATAATTCATTATAGAACATATCTCACTATGCATGTTAAAGTAGAATAATATATTATTTATTAAACCATTGATGTATGTAACATTATTTTTAGGGCATACCCCCAACAATTTGAACTTAGATCAAATGGTTAATCGTGACCATCCCAGTATATTGGCTTACAAGTGATTGGTTGAAGCCTTGAAGGGTTGATCATAATATTGGTTTGATTTTGGTTTGTGGGGCTTCCAAAGGGCTGAATGGTCGCCGTCACAGAAAACCACATCATCTAATTTTTAAATGAGAGGGGATCGGAGTACATTCGTTAGGATTACATTGAGAATACATTAGTTTGTGGGGCCCACCTAGAGATGAATCACGGGCTCATTTTAAGTTAGGATATTATCCCCATCATGTTGATCATCTTTATAAAAAATTAGTCAATTCTAAAACTTGTAACCCCATTATTAATAGAGTGAAATTAAATGTAAAATAAATAGTTCAAATACAGTTGATTTTCAGTGATTTTCAATCACCGGATGATGGGGTTAGAAGTTTTAGAATTAGTAATTTTTTGTGAAGATGATCAACATGATGGAAAAATATCCTAACTTAAAATAATCCCCTGATTCATCTCTAGGTGGGCCCCACAAGCCAATGCATTCTCAATGTAACCCTAACGAATGTACTTTGACCCTCTCTCTTTTTAAAATCCCATCTACAGATAGTTGAAATTTCAAACTATCTATTCATTCATTTTATCCATAGTTAATTTTGGACAAGATGCGATTTTCATTGGTTTAAAATCTACTAAAAGACTTCATCATTTCTTAAATTCAAGGACTAATTCCTAAATTAAAGGGACACATCTGTGAATCGTTAACCATTGGATGATTGCATCCAATAATGAATAGGAAGTATTTAAACCCTGCGTCAAAACTTTGTGTTGCATGATTGCATCAAACAGGGATAAGTTAATTGAAAATTAAAGGAAAACTAGTCTTCATAACCCGTGCACTGCACAGAGATTTTTATTAAAATTATGTTAGGGGGGAGAGGAGACATCGGTTTAGTCTTATTTGATGGGTAATATGATGGTTCAGTTCCACCTAAAAGTATTATGACAGTTTAGTCCAAAAAGGTAAAAAATTACACATGTGTATTTTACTAGACAAGAATGCCCCAGCAATAAATACACAAGCAGTAAGCACCAACTACTCCAGTTCAACACATCTAGCACAACTTCACACTCCTAAAAACTAGCTAACAAAATAGAAGTGGGCCCACTACTCAATAATCCATGTACGAATAACTTAAGGAAGAAGTTTCTGTTAACAAATACTAAACCAATTACTCCTAAAAAATAGGACACCATTTATTAAAGAAAAAATCACACAAATGACTAACATTCAACAAAAGAAATTAACAACTAAGAAAAAAATTAAAGAAAAGAGAGAAACAAAAAAAATCATATCAAACTTACAAAGAACTAAATATGCTCAATAAAGACAACTGTTGAAATGGACTAAAAAAATGTGATCACATAAGATTGCAAAACATGCAGTAAAAAATGCAGTAGGTTTCGCATTTTCAGAGTTCAAGTTGCGAATTGCAATATCAAATTTGCATTGCATGTCTTTCAAAAAAAAAGGTATTATTGACTAGTCTAGTTTTGAAGATCTCGTCGAAATATTTCCAAAAATATAAATTTTATCAAAATCTGATTTGTGGTTTAAAACTAAAAGATATAGCATTTTAAAGATTTAAAATAAAAATAACAAACTTACTCTCTCCAGCTGTCCACCTTTAAAAATTAAGAAAAAAGGGTAAAATTAGTAATATATGTAAGTAAAAGATGCATATGAGTTTGGAAAAAAGACTAAAAAGTTGTTATTTGCTAAAAAAAGACTAAAAAGTCAATAAGTAATTAATAAAAGATATTTTAGACAAATTAAAGATGGCTGGGACTAAACAGTAATATACCATGTGAATTTGGAGTAATAGGTCAAAATCTCATCATGTAATTTTAATGTTTTATAATTTTTTTATTTAATATAGTAAATAAATTTTTTTAATTAATTTTTTATTTATTTTCTTTTTAATTCTTAGATAGAGTCATAAATTTTTAGAAACTAATTACGGAGTGAGCGAAAATTATTTCTTGAAAAGTTTCTAAATTTAAAAAAATTAATTCTGAGAATTGTTGAGAATTTGGCACATGAGCAAAGTGGCTGAAACCAAACTCGTTGCCGTGATTTTGCATCTACATTACATGCTTGATAGGTAGGTCGGTGTAAGTTAGATTGTTACTTGTCAATGTTACATCATTATTTTTTCAGAAAGTTTTACGGATAACGAATCATGTGCACACACTGCATGTGTTTCTTATGGGGTGCTGTTAAAGAAGTTCTCCAAAATGTTTGAGAGATGGACAAGTTAAATAGGCTTTTAGTCCAAAATCACCCATCCAAATTATTACTCATTTTTACAAGGGGGTGGTGTAGGTGCAAACTAACCTAACACCTATTTTCTCTCTTCACTCCACTAAAATTAAATAGTACACCCTATCCCTACCAACGTCACCATCATCTTCATCTTCAACACTTCTCCACCGCCGGCCACCTAAACCACATCTTCAAAATAATTTATTGGTAAGAAAAGAAAAGAAAAAAAAGGCCTGACTTTTTTCTTCTTCTTCTTTACGATCTGAATTTTTTATTTTTAAGAAAAAATCAAATTCGACCGTCAATGGTCGAATTCGATCATCTTCGAAAAATAATTTTTTTGTTTGAAGAAAAAAATCAAATTTAATTTTTCTCAAGAAAAAAAAACGATCGTGAAGAAGAAAAAGAAGAAAGAAGAAGAAAGAAGTAGTGGTGGTGGTGGCCGGCACATTTTTGGTTGGGGTATTTTTTTAGGGTTGAAGTATTTTTTAGGGTTGGATAGAAATATACAGTCCCATTGATAGAGAACCGCCCCTCTAGTAAAACTAAATCCATCCCCCAACCAACTTAAAAAATTTGATCCACCAGCCAACCTATCAATCTACTAAATATTTTAGGGAACTCCTTTAACAGCACCCTTCTTATGTTAAATTTGTTCTTTATGATGGGTTTTCTAAGAACCAAAATAGGAATATAACCAATGTGGGATTTGAGGTTAATTACTGATCCATTCAACAATATATTTCATCAGCAATTTATTGTAACCATACGATCCCATGTTTTGATCTATTAGTTATCTTCCAACGTTTAGAAGTTTAATTTTGATAAATTAAAAATGGTCAATAAATTAAGGATTAAAGTTTAATGATCGAAATAGGGTAAATGAGCGAATGGCGGCTATGATCATCGACGTGTCGTGTTACTTGAAATCCAATGGGTGTTTGATCGATCGATCTATCAAACAAAACTCATCACTAAACATTGATCTTCCACTACATATGTAATCAAAAAATTAATATACAATATGTATACAATAAGAAATTTATGGTCACTATTTTGTTGAAATATACTATTGGAAAACCTAAACTCAATTATTAAGTTCACAAGCGTTGTACACGTACGTTGCACGTGTTCCTCACAGTGGGTTTATTCTTTACACTCGTTCTGTGATATTGCACGTTACCGAGAGAAACGTGAAAATGAGAAACTATTAATGTAATTAATTACAAAAATAATTTTAAAAAAAATACTAAAAAATACAAATATCCATTGCATGTTATGGAGAGAAACCTAAAAATTAGGTAGGTAGTTACGGAGAGATTTTAGGGATAGTTTAGGGAGAGAGAAAGTAAGAGAAAATCATAGAAGAGATTTAATTTTCTCTCCAAAAGTGAAACGGTTATATTTGGTGAGAATAAAAATACTAATATATACTTTTTTCAAGGGCAAAAGATGACCATTATATCCTTTCAAAGTGAAGTTAAACTTTAACAAAAAATAATTTTTTCAACGACACCAAAAGTAAAAAACCCAAAAAATAATTTTTTCAAGCTTTGTGCATATGCATGGCACGTATTCCTTACGCTGGGCTTGTTCCTAGTAAAATTTTGATAACCATATAGTAAAATAACACACCATTAATCTCTTACGCGGTTTGCTTCTAAATTAGCATGAGAATCACTAATGAAATCAAAGCAACTGAATCTCATGTATTATTTTGACATAAAAATAACTTAAGAAGAAGATGCAAAATGAAAAAAGTAAAAAAAAAATGTTGAAGGTATTTGAAGGTTGAATGGAGTTTAAAAATAAAAATAAATTATGGAGAAGAAGAATAAATTATAGTGGTCACGGATATAGAGTAAATTGGAGAGAGTCGTGAGATATTATTAATTTGTAAACAAAAAGGAGTAGAGATTAAGGGAGAGATTATGGGGATAGGGTGACGAAGTTATACAAGCAAATTTAGTAGGATTGGAGGTTATGGAAATAAATTTAGTGATATTTAAAGTTATGGAAACGGCATGTTTAAAGGATAATTGTTAGAGAGATTTCAGGAAGAGAGTAGATGGAGATTGTGAGAGCCTCTCCAATGCAAACATGGTCTGCTTAAAAGTGGTGTGCCACGTAGGAAGCACATCCAATTTTTTTTAAAAACCGTCTCCAATGCAAATGTACTCATCTAATGTGAGGATGATGTGGCAGGTAGTTGGGAAGACATCCTCTAGTCCATCCTCTTGTTCTAGAGGTTCACCAAGAGGATGTCTTCTCATCCTAGTCAGCAAATTCAGTTAAATATATTATTCTCTCTCCTCTTTTTTAGCAAATGTTGTTAAAGATTTTATTTTTTCTTTCCTTTTTTACAACTAAAAAAATAAATTATTTAATTAATTAAATGTCACATAGGCAAAACTAACAACCGCACCACATTTGCATTGGAGATGCATTTTTTTTTCAACATAAATTGTGGAACTTTTTTCTCCACATAGGAAGCAAGTCCCAAGAAGATCTCTTGAGAGCCATGCCACATAGGAAGCAGAGCACATTTGCATTGGAGATGCTCTGAGAGATAGAAGAGAGATTTTAGGGAAAGATAGGAGAGAATAGTGGGAGAGATTAGGTAGTTTAGTTATAAATGGAAAAGACAAAAATTCCCTCTTTGAGAGGGTTTACCAAGGGCAAAATTTTACTATTCTACCCTTCCTACATCAATTTACACTTTGTCAAAAAATAATCTTTATAGGGACAGCATAAGTAAAAAGCCTCAAAAAAGGCAATTGGCTTAATTAATAGTATAGATAGAAGATAGATGAACTTTTATAATGAGAGGGTCTTCCTTATTTTTTTCTTTTTCTCTTTTTCTTAAGGGAAAATTTTAATGGTGTAACAATTTTTTTTATTAGCCTGAGCCAAACATTTTACTAGATTAGTTCAACTATTTGTCGTTATTAATTGATAATATAAGTTTTATAAAATGATATGTCTGTTATATAAAATAGATAAACTGCTCTATAAACAGATAATTATTAGACCGAATTGTTAAAAATTATGATGAATTATCAGTTTCTTTTTTATTTAGAAACTATATTTAGATTTTTTTTCTAAAAAGAAATTTAAGAAGGAATCTATATACAGTTTACAAAAAAATTATTTATATTATTTTTTATTTTAAATTAAATTTTTTGTTATCTAATTTGAGATAGAGTTCCTATCAAAACTACTGTAGAAAGAGTATGAAATATAGAATTTTACAATAAAATGTCCAATTAGAGATAAAGTAACATCAATTAATTAATAAAACATAAAAATAACTATTGATGTGGCATTCTATATGTTGACTTTGCCACATCATAAACGAAATATATATATTAAATAGACATTTTATTGATACTGTCTATGTGGGGCCTACATGCTTGGAGCTGATCTACTTACCATGCGGATCATAAAATTCATAAAATTTATCAAATGTTGGTTTAAAATTAATTGTATAAATAGATGGCTCATAAATCACACAGCTTTTGCTGGAGTTAAAAGTTTTAGAATGATATAATTTTCGGAGAGGATGATCTATATGGTACATATATATATATCGATCATCTTTACAAAAACATCCCTTAGATAATCTCCATATGGTCCCTACATAGACTTTGTCAATAACATGCATATTTAAGCATGTCCTACGATCCTCACTATATATAGATAGTATAAATAGGTAGTATAAATACGTAAGAGAAAATTAATATTTTAATATAATAATATAACTCTTTGTTTATATTTGGGAGTGAGAAACCGTGGGGGAACTTGAAATTCTTTCTTTAATTTTTTGTGAATAGGGGGTTTTTTTATAATGATGCAAAAGGAGAATTTGATATATGTTATAGATAAGTCAATAAAAATATAATAATAATAATTTTTAATCTTATAGATGATTAAAAGATCATCTTATCCTCACAAAATTGCTTCAGAGTCATTCTATGTGGGCCTATAATTAAATATGGTATTATATAGAATTAATGTAATTTAAATATAATTAAAGAGAATTAATAAGAATAAGACTATTTATGGTGCTTTAATTGGTAAGATGGTGTATGTTAGAAGGTGCTACAATACAATTTTATGCATAATTTGATGATTTTTTTTGTAAAGGTAGTGGTATTCCTTATTTTTTTCACTCCTCAATAATATGTGAGATAAATTAGAATCAAATGCTGAAAAAAGAAAAAAAAATTGCTAAATTAAAGAAAAATCTACACAAAAGTTAATAGTAGGAGCACCAAGTACGAAATAAAAAAAGTGTAATAGAATAAAGAGTACAATACACAAAGTTACTCGCAAAGATCGAACTCTCTTATATCTCAATTTTTTAATTCATGATACATAAATTTAAAACTGACAAAAATAAAGATAAATGTAAACCAAAGAAGTAAAATATTTGATAAAAAATAGACTATGTAAAGAAATTGTAATAAAATAAATAATACAATACACAAAGTTCTCTCCACAAACTCTCTAACATCTCAATTTTTTCATTCATTAAACATAAATTTAAAATGAACAAAAAAAAAGATGAACATAAACCAAAGAAGTAAAATATGTGATAAAGATATAGAACAAAGAGAAAAATAAATTTATATTTATTTCTAAAATAAATAAAAGAACTTGGCTAGTGCGTAAATAACTGCATGCAGACCTGCGTTGGTAAATCTCATCCCATATCTTCAAACTCAACTATTTCTGTATATTTTATACAATAAACTATTATCTATCAATAAAATTGGTAATTAAATAGGACGTTTTGAAATAATTTGGACAAAATCGAAATATAAAATCATACCATAACAAAAAGATGACTTGGGTGGAAGATCTTTCAAGTTTTGTCGGTTCTAAAATGGATCAATGAAGCTTTCGATGTAAATGGATTTTCTCCAACAAATAGCTCGTCCAAATTTTAATCTTTTGTGGTGAATGAGACCTACATTGGTAGAAAAAAATTAGATTAGTAAATAAAGCATAAGAAAAATAAAACTTTGTAGCTTGAAAAATAAAGTAATCTTAGCTAGAAACATATGTCTTTTTATATGATGAACTATAAGAAGAGAGAATAATAATGTAATTTATGTGCATGAGTTACAATTTTAATTTTTAATGCATAATTAGTGGCCAATTAAAAGAAATCAATGAAAAAGAGAATAAATTTTAGAGAGATAATTTAAGAGAAATTTAAGTAGATAAAGATTTTATTTGATTAGCTTAATTAACATGATAAATGATTAATTAAAAAGAATTAATGAGAATTATTATGTGAGGAGAATTTTTTAGGAGATATTTTGGGAGGAATTTAAGGAGATGAGTTTTTTTTGGTTATCTTAATTAACATGATAAATGACTATTAAAGAGAATTAATGAGTGACACATATGGTGCTTGTGAAGGAGCTTGAAAGAGAAGAGAAGAGGAGTTAAAAGTACCATTGCGTAATAGAGTAGGTTTTTTTCACCGTGAGCTGACGGTGAGGGTTTTTTGACCCAGGGTTTCTACTATATATATATAATAGATTCCTGAAAGTATCGGCATGGAATCTTCCTTGATTCATGATAAAGATTGTGATTTGGTACATTGCATCTGGTCACATATCCTATCACTTCTATCTCTAATGCAAATGTGTTATGCTTCCTATTGGCATGGCTTTCAAGACATCCTTACGAGACTTGCTTCCTACATGGCCAAAAAATCTCCATAATTTATAAGCTACGTCTCGTTGCACCCCATATTTTTCAAATTGCACCCCACTTATATATTGTTACCCTTTGTTTACAGTAATCTATTTGATCACATAGAATGTGTTTAAGGACTGATTTTTTTCTGAGGATAGTCTCCTCAACTTGTAGATCAGACAATAATTCACATTGTTTAAATAAATATATCCCCATCTAAAATTAATCTAGATTTTTATCAAAATTATCTAACAAGAACCTAATTTTTATTGGCATTAAAAAATTTATACTAAAGTGACTTGTTGTGAAGATGGGTGACAATGTGGGGAAAGCATTCTTATAAAAAACTAACATTTAGATCATTTCTATATAGGCCCATTGACTAATGTACACGGAGCGTAAAAATAAATGGGATATTAATAAAGAAAAAGTGGTGGCGTTTTAAGAAATAGGAGGTGCAACCAGGCTTGCTCTAATTTATATTGAAGAGAAAAAGGCATCTCCAATGCAAATATAGCATGCTTATTTATTTTGCTTATATGACACTTAATTAATTAAATCTGCTATTTTTTAATTATAAAAAAAATGATATTTGCTAGAAAAGAGGGGAGAGAATAGTATCGTGAATGAGTTTTGCTGACTAGGATAGGAAGACATCATCTTGGTGAACCTCTAGAACAAGAAAATGTCTTCCCATCCACATGCCACATTATCTTCTCATTGGTTGAGCACATTGGAATTGGTGATGGTTTTAAGCTTAGTAACCGAAACCTTGGTATAAGGGTAACGCTCCCGCTCCGAACTTCGCGCTCCCACTCCGAACTACGCTCTGACGCTCCCGCTCCGAAAGTATTTTAGAACTAAGAACATTTTTTAATCGACCGCTCCGACGCTCCCGTTCCCACTTTCGTTCCCACTCCGATCCACGCTCTGATTACTTAGGTTTTAAAGATAAATTAGATGTATTTCCTACGTAGCACAACCCTTTTGAGCAGACCATGCAGCATTGGAGAGGTTCTAAGAAAAGTTTGCCAAAGCATTTTTTGTTAATTTCCATGCCGATTTCATCAACTCCACGGTAAAAGATCGAGGGAGCAAATGAATTTAGAAAATTTGCAATTCACAGGGTTGAAAAGAAATATAACTACTAATCCTAAATTCAACAACTCCACTCACTGCAAATCGCCATGAAAATATAGCATTCATCGAAAACCCACAAAATTGAGGTATTTCTAATACTTGTATGATGCAAATATTAACAGAATATCAAGACGGGCCTAACCTAAATCATGAATAATAAGATCATGAAGACTCAAACCCATCTTTCATGAAGATTCAAACCCATCTTTGTAATAATATAAGGTTGGAACTTGGAAGTGAACAAGCATAAAAACCATCGGTGTATCAATTTCAAATCCCTCTAAATCCTATTCTCTCCATCCCCAATCCACAGCTCCACCCACAAAGTTCCTCAGCATCAGAGAGAGAGAGAGAGAGAGAGAGAGAGAGAGAGAGAGAGATTGAGATTTGTGTATGATCATCAGATGGCCCCAAACTACCTAGAGTTCCAAAAGCTCGATCTTGGTGTAGCAGTAGCCTACAAATCTCATACCTTTCAAAATCTTACCGAAAGTTGCTGCAATTCAAACAGATTTAGAGTTTCTTGCCGGAGGTTTCTCTAAACTGAACTGGAGTTGCAGCTCTTTTTTACACATGTAATGATAGCTGAAAGCCTGAAAACAACTGGCAAAACAAGAACTGATCTTCACCATCTCAGGATCTTCTCCGCAGCCACATGGCAAAAGAGCAGCAAACAACTCATACAAAATGCATGGTTGGTTGGATATAGGCATATTATATAAGCAATAATACACTCCATATTAAGCAATCTAACATTCAACTGAAGAGAATGACAATTTGTAATCTGTCTGAATATCTTCCTCAGAGTTAGAAGGAACCATGTGTAAGAAAAACTTAAACAACTTGATTCTAATAAAACGTAACTTTCTTTTTCTAGGCAATGCAAGAGTTCCGAGTAACATTAATCAAACAAGAGTACATCAGTTGTTTCAGTGTGTTCTGAAGGGTTAGGATTGCAGAGAGAGTACAAGAACAGATACCTCCTGAATTTTGTTAGCTTTCCTAGTTATCTTGGTTGACTTCAAGATGCTTAAGCTTAGAACCCAATTTATCCTCGTTGTTGTCGTCACCCTCCTCCTCATTAGACCCCTCATCGTCATCATCTTCTCCTTCGGGGTCGTTCTCATCCAAAGGCCCAAGCACATCAAGGGATTTGTTGAATATCTCCTTCACCTCATCAATGCCTTCATCAGATATGAAATTGCCATTAATATTGAGTAGTGTAAGATCAGGCTTATGAATGACAGCCTTTGCCAACACTCTGGCCCCGGCCCTTCTAATCGCGTTTGTGCTCAGATCAACTTCCTTCAACTGGTTGTGACCCTCTTCCAGAGCCTTGGCAATCAGAATAGCACCTTCGTCCTTCAGTTCATTCTCGGACAAGTTTAGTTTGGTAAGGAACTGTTTGGTTGCTACACAAGCAGCTAATGCAGGAGCAGATTCGACAGTTATGTCATTTCCAGCCATATCCAAGACTACGAGTGATGGTGCAAATTCCTTGAGAGCATTAGCAAGTGCCATTGCGCCCTCATCTTCTAGATTCAGGTAACTAAGGTAAACCTCAGTAAGACAGGCATGAGAAGAAAGAGCTTTACTGAGAGCAACACCAGCTTCCACACCGAACATGTTGTCCCTCAGATCAAGTTTCTTCAGATTGGTACAAGTCCCTAATGCCTCAGTTAGGGCAACTCCCCCTTCGGAGCCTACCCTTGTAGAGGAACATCGGAAATCCTCCAATGATGGAGAACTCTTCACAACCTTGGCAATAGAAACAGCCCCTTCATCTCCTGTCATATTATTATGAAAATGAAGGACCTTGAGCTTCTCTGTGGAAGGAATTAATTCGCATACTGCTTGTGCGGCTTCCTCAGAGATACCATCGTTCATCAAATAGAGCTCTTCCAAGCTACTCTGGGATTTCAAAAGTGCCTCAAATGCCCTGACACCCTTCTCACCCAACGCATTGTTCGAGAGATTCAGAGTCTTCAACATGCAGCCTTCCAATGCCAACGAGAATATATTCATAACTTCAAGAGCTTCTGCCTCTGGCCTTCCTGCAATAAAATCTGATAGATCCACTTCTGTCAACTGATCCTTAAGAGATACCAAGATGGGCTCTGCCACACGAGCTGCACCAACTCCAAAGCTTCTATTGCTAAAGCACAACTTAGCATATGAGTTTCCCGGTTTTGCTAATGGCCTTAAAAGTTCCTCAGCCTCCTCTGCATCAATAAAAGCTCGGCGGCCGCCAGATATATCAAAAAATGTTTGAGAATGTGCAGGAACGTTCTCGGATGTAGGAGCTGCTTCTCCATCCTCCTTGGATCTGGTGGAGCCTCTTTTAAGAACTTCCAGCATGAGCTTACTAGATTCCTTGGCATAAAGCTGTACAGCCGAACTTCCATCACCATCAGGCTCCCTCTCATGGTGCCCATCTGCAGCAGCAAAAGCCATGTCTTCTATTTGTCTAGCGTTCTCCTCAGCCTCTTCTTTGCTCAGGAGACCATATTTCCTGGAGAAAATGGATGGGGTGGACAGATTCTTGGTCATTCGGTCCACAAGCATCACCCTTGTACTCTGACTAGGTGGCCACAATTTAATTGAGATCGAGCGGTGTTGAAAATTCTGGGTTGTGGTCTCCATGGCCCCTGCAAGCATGCATGCACAGAAACTTACATTATTAACTGACAAAAACAAAGACAAGACTAAGCAGTAAGCAAATTGTAATAGATGAAAAGAACCAATGGGATAAATAGTATGAATTCCATAAATCCTATTAGTTACAATTAATTAAGCTTTGAATGATTCCATGAAGTTGACCATCCACAGATTTAGCAATGCTCAGTATTCTTCAACAACACTCGAGAAAAGCCAATGTGGTCAACATATTTTATTTTTCTTGGTTTCTCTATTTCCACACAAAATTGCAACTAACAAGAGGTTCAATTACACTGGTCAACCCCAAGATAACTTAAGGATGGCACCTATCATTCTATCAACTCTTAGGGTGCATCTATGCACATGACAACGAGCTTTCAATGGTTATATGGGAAAACAAAAAATCTATAAACCTACCAATCTGCAGGTGCCCTACAAATGTCCAATGTAGGCAAACATCCAAGATACAGAACACGACAACACTAATAGAGAGACTAGCCATAAATTCTCAATAAAGACCACAATTATTACCCTATTCCAGCCAGCTTCTGCACACACAAAAGAACTTACAGCTTTATTTACTTCAAACAAAACAGCGTTACTCTTTAGTCTTTTCCTACACAAAAAGATTTTAAGTTACTTATGAATTAGAATATTTCTGATGCCAAGGACCCTCTTCTGACACTTGGACCTATCCCATTCCATTTTTATATTTCAAGAGTATCTTTACATGGCTACAAACTGATGTAAAATAGTGGGCGGAAGAAACGATTAATATTTACTCAATAAAATATACTTCTTCATTAATCTTTCAAACTAAAACTACTCCACTAATTTTCGTACTAGGAGCTCCTTATATAGATAACCCCTTACAAAAGTGACTAAAACTTACTAAAACGCTAAACCTTGCTACCAAAGATAACTACTAACTTTAGGACTCTTTCTAAATATAAAATAACCCTAAAATTGCAACGTAAGACCTCCTAAAATACCTTGCTAAAACTATCACGACAATTAACAAAATAGAAAAGATATTGATCTAAACCAAATTGGAAACTAATAAATTAAAAACTCTTAATTACATCCTTGATCATTCTTTGCATCACAAACTCTTAGCTTTTTTTATTAGTTGATACAAACTCTTAACTTAATAACTTCAGTATAATCTTCTTCATATTCCAATAACCATCAATTTGCTTTCCTCTAAAAAATAATGTCCGCTTCAAGCATGTATAACCGATAACACCAGGAATTGCCAAAGTTCACGCATTGCTAGAACCATGAATCCACATACCAACAAATTAAAACAACAAATGCAAGCACATTCAACTGTTTTTCATTTGAGATGGGTCACCTAGGATCTAAATTTTAATCAAGCTCAGGAAATGTATACAATAACATCACATATATCACTGATAAAGACAACAACAAAAGCTAGACCATTCACCAAAAATAAACCGAAAAACAAAAGCTGCCTTACTATTAAATGACACTGATTTTCTCCCATGTAAATAAAATTTCCCTATTTGTATTGAGTATTGACAAATCAATATGAAGGTGTAAGGTGAGTTATAAAGTTTGATATGATGAAATTAAAAAAACATATCATCTCTAGATTTTTTATATGCAATCGAAACATTACAAAAACATTAGTGTCACAAGTTTCAATAACATTTTTTTCCTCTCCTCAAAAAAAACATCGGAAATTTCATACCGAGTTATCACATAAATCGATTCGATTCAACAAAAGCTTATACACAAGCATGTTTCCTCAATAAAGATATTTCATCAAGCCACACATCAAAAGAACATAGTAACAGAAACACACCCATTCCCTTCAATACAACCTATTTACTTCCAGAAAACTACCCCTAATTGTAATAAAGGAAAATTCTTTTTATAGAAAATATCATTTTAAATATGTTCTATTGTATAAATAATAACAACAGAAGTATTGTATCTCTCTAACATATGGAACAAAATGTATACGCATGTCAATCAAAATGGGTTTTAAAGGGTTAGTGTGCTAACATAAATGTCAATGTTAGGTCATCAATCAACCCCAAAATGAAAATGGGATATTAAACCATTATTCAGAAATCGAATCCACATTGTAACACAAAATTGAAACCATGTAACAAAGAAGACACCAAATCAATGAGCTCAGTCCCAGTAGTAATTTACTTGCCCTAATGTTTCACAAAAAAAAAAAGACAAGAACACAAACAAAAACCAACAAAAACTAAAAAAAAAAAAAAATCGAACCTACACTGAAACTCTAAGGCACGAACCTGCAACAGAACAGTGGAGATGCAACAGAACTGCGAGATAGATAGCCTGAGAAAGTAGAGATCAGTGAGAGAGCCTGAGAAAGAGAGATAAGAGAGCGCAGAGAGGGCAGCAAAAAGCTAGAGAGAGAGTGTGTAAAAGAGAGAGAGGGGAGAGAGTTGGTTTTGAAATACACTGATCCAAACGGCCTAACGCGCTGAACCAGAGATCTGACCGTCCTTTGAAAGTAGAAAAGGGGGAAAAAACTCGAATTTTAATAGGTTGTTCGTGTTTCTCATTTTCTGAGCAATGAAGCTCTTTGGACCTTTATTTGGACCCTATTACAAAACTGGTGCCAAATGCTTATGTGGCAAGTAGGACCCACCACTTTTTTTTTCTCCTAAAAGTATTATGAGGGGGTTTCTAACTTATGTGGCAGTAGGACCAACCTGTCACATAAGTTTCGGGCATTTGTTTTGTAAGTCCATCTGTCCAAAAAGCGGCGCTCTTTCCCGAGTCACGAGTTACGACGACGAGTCGACAACCCCATTCATAATCCTTCTTGGTGACCTACTATTAATGTGGGTGAATAAAACCAACTATGGCATTCGATGTTGTCAAAAGCTAGTTAATTTGAACACGAAATTGTTCAAACGGCAGTGCTAGGGTTACAGAAAAAGCTACAGAAGGCACAATTTACGATGAGATTCATATCACTTTAGGATGAGGTGCGAATTACGAGGGTATGTAAAATATATTGACCGTCGGATTAGCCTTCTACAGCAAATTCTCTCTAGCATTTCCATTGCTCAAATCCTACTTTTAAAGCTACCATTTGTTATACAAACTTTTATCTTTTGTACAAAAACTCATATTTGAAAATTATATGTCTATTGGGTCCGGTTATATGGCTCCCATTCTATAGCTCCCTTATCTAACATGATGAGGAGAACATAGTTACCTGAAATCAGCCTGTTCTAAAACTTCTAACTTCAAATCTACCCGTTTTAAATCAACAGTCAAAATAACAGTTTAAAACTTGTAAATTTTTTAAGGGCTAATTTGATGAGGTTAAAAGTTTTAATATGATGAAATATATAGTGAGGAGAACATTCTTTTTAAAAATCAACCCCTAAATACATTACATGTGAGCCCCACATGCCAGGTTATATAAGAGGGCTATATATCGTAACCCATGTCTATTTACTCACTTCTTAATGAGAAGGATGAGAATGACACGGTTTCCCACAGTATTTTAAACTTCTTCGAAATGCATTAATTACAATCTATTTAAAATTAGCAACACATACAAGTGTCACTTATATAGGAATTCTGTATCAAAGTAGTTATACAGAGCTCTGTATATAATTTTTTCTCTCTGAACGTTTTGACAAAGTGGGCTTCGCCTTCAACAATTGTAACAGGAAAAAGCGAGGAGTAGTGAAAATTTCCTCCACTGAAAATTTCATCCATTGTAACAGGAAAAGCGAGGAACAGTGAAAATTTCCTCATCCCCAACATCTGTTGTTCCCTGATTGGGCTCTGTATCTGTTGTTTCCAATAGAGATGGAGAGAGAATCAATCAATCTAGAGAGAGAGGGGGAGCTTTTCCTGGTCTGGTGTTCTTAGATTCTTTGCGTAAGAACAGCAACCCAAAGCACCCCTAATTGAAGGAGTGAAAATGGTACTATGGGTATTTGGATACGGGTCTCTAATCTGGAAGGCAGGCTTTCATTACGACGATCGTCTCGTCGGTTTCATCAAAGATTATCGCCGTGTCTTCTACCAAGGTCTCTCTCTCTCTAAAACTCTATTTGTGGGTGTTATTGAATTCAATTGATTTAAACTCTGTTCCTGGGTCTATGCATAAACAGGCAGCACTGACCATAGAGGGACTCCAGAATATCCAGGAAGAACGGTGACAATAGAGCCTCTTCAAGGAGAAGTCTGTGTAAGTCACATCTCTTTACTTCCTTTTCTTTTTACTAAATTTATATATGATTTCCAATTACATTTTCTTCAAAGTTATTGAATTTTAAGAACAATTCTAAACATGGGCCGTAACTATAATTCGTCCAACTTTTTAATGGTATTGCAATTGAACCGGTTTTAATTCTTGTTCTTATGTATTCCATAAAGTAGTAGCTCTAGTCCAGATGAAATTTTTCTGATTGTTTAGGTCCCCTGATTACAAGAAACATTGGGTATTTTAATTGAAATTGGTTCAAGATGTGGCTCAAATTGGTTCAATTTTGAAGTTATGTTGCTGAAAATGTACAAGTGGAAGTTATAAAAAAGAAAAGAAAAGCAATTCTTCATTCAATTTTCAGCAGGCAACCTGAAACTATGTAATTAGTTAATACCCAATTTCCATTAACTGCAATTCTAGAGCATAGGAAATTCATTCCCTACTATATTTTCTTTTTTTGAAAAAAGGGAAAGAATCACTTTTAATTATGATGCACATACTGAGATCATGCATCGGTGTTGGATCAGTGTTGGAAAATTCAATTTTAAGTATAACTGTTGGATCAGTGTTGGACAATCAAATTTAAGTATAACTGTCATACCCACACTGTATAACTCCCGTGCCCTTTGCTGTATTTAGTTAACATAGTTTAAAAAGAAGATTATGGATGAAAGGGAAAGAAGAGAAGAGAGAAGAAAAAAAAAAAAAGGAAATTCATAGAAGTATAGTATTGATATTTATGTGACAATGCTGAGAGTTTTGTTTGTCTGTTACATTACAACTTAACGTGTATGATGTATCCTAGTCCTCTCTTAGTTATTGTTTGGGTAAACTGAAATTAAGGTCTGAATTAACTTATAGTATTGAAGATGAAGACTTAAAGATGTTGAATACAATGGTAAATTAGTAAAATTTGAAAGAAAGTTTAATCTTCCTATCATATTGCATTCAGATTTTAGATAAAAATGAAGACTTAATGAAAGTTACTTCTTTTAAGTGAAACTTCTGTTAAGTGATTTTTTTGAGTGATCTGATTCCTACACTTATAACTGAAAATCCTGAAGTTTAGTGATTAAACCCTTCTCCATTTGATCTTTGGCTGTATAGCAGTAATCTATTTTTGGATAATCTCAAAGTGCGGAATGTGTGGGTTCTTTATTTATTGGTTTTGCGAGATTACAGTGGGGAGTTGCTTATAAAGTTTCAGGAGAGGAGGATGAACAGACTGCAATGGAGGTAAGATTATTAACTAATAGTAATTATCTTGAACTTTCTATTAAGTTGATCCTTAACTTCAATCAATAGTATGAAATATTTGCACTTTTATGCATTTTTTGTATGTGCCATATGACCATGTCTTCACTCTCTCATTGGTAATGATTAGGCTGCTTAATTTCTTTTTCTTTCTGTTTTACTGTATACAACATATACTGTTGGAATTTGGTAGATGTTGTACAAATTTCGTTTGAAGGATGATAACCATGGTATTCATCTGCGAAGAACTCTCAGTCTATGGTGTTTTTGGATGAGATCCTTGTCGTCATGACATGCTCAACATGAGCATCAAGATATGAAAAAAAAAAAAAAAAAAAGAACGCTATACTTGAAGTAGGGAGGTTATATTCATGTCCTAGAGTGAAATTCACCTCAGCCCTCTCTCTTTCTCTCTAACGTGGATGCAACCATGGAAGTTCTGTTCATTAACATGTCATTAAAAGTTAAAGCCATAGTTGTTGAAAGTTTATCAGATTGGCGGTTCTGACCTTGTATACTGTCAAACTTACAATTAGGGGTACTTAATGAGTAGCTGTTGCTCACCAAACCGCAAACAGTTTCCAAATCGTAAACACAGAATTTGGATAGAATCATGGGAAGACATTTTAATTTCACTCTCAAAATTTCTAAGTATTTTTGCTTATATGTCTCCAAAAGAACAAACTAGAGGAATTTCAACTTAAATGTCTATAACCTCTATTGGAAGTAAAAATGGTACGAGACGAAGAGAAACAGTTTCTTCCTACTTATCAAGAAAGAATAAAAAGAAACATTTTCCTCCTTTATAAAGAACAAGCCATAGGCAAGTAACCCAACCACAACTTGATCTATTCAAAATTCAGATTTGTAGTTAGATAGGATTTCAATCTCAACCTCAAATATGAGTAGATTTGAGGCTGAGGGAATGAGTTTGAGAGATAACTCCCACCTTCATACTTGACTTATCCCTCAAACCTCTTCAATATGGAGGTTTGAGGCTGCCATAGTACTTGCCCTAATCCATCTAAATAATCACAATCCACTCCTTCAAATATATTTTATTATTCATTTTTCTATTTTTTTTCGTTTTGTTAACCATGGAGCATGAATCCGAGCGTTGTACTTGCTGAGCGCTGTGCTGGACTTTTGTATCATATAATAGCAAAAAAAATAAAAAAATTATGCACACAAATTAAATTTAGGTTTAGGGTTTAAGGTTGCTTTTTTCTTATTCTTCTTGTATATCATTTTTCACTTCTTCGCTCTCAAACTCATAATGGTTGAGTTTAGGGGTATCAACGGGATAATTCCGAATCGGATCCTAAAAGTTCCAGATCCGGTCCCGTTAATATGAAGGCGGTTCCGGATCTTACCAATTCCGGAACCTCAATTGGTGGTTCCGGATCCGGTATCGCTAGGATCCACAGGTACTCGATACTCGTTTTTAATTTTTTTTAATTTTTTTATTTTCTTTTTTAATTAAAAAAAGTTAAAAATTTGTTATATAATAGTAGATTAAACTAAAAATTATAATATTTATACGGAATCGGGAACCCGCGGGTACCCATTGGGTGGATCCGAAATAGATCCGAAAAATTTCGGATCCAAAACGGGTAGATCCGAAATAGTTCCGAAATTAATCAGATCCACAAAATAAGGTCCCGGAACCACAATAAGCGGTTTCGGTACCGGTTCAGTTCTGGGTATTTTGGTACCCATTGACACCCTTAGTTGAGTCGTCACCCTCAAAACAGTCAAAATAGATTGACTACTTTCTAGTTGCCTATAACTACTGTAATTGCCTAAAGCCAAGAAGCATTTAATCCCCTAGTGTCTGTTAGCCGATGGTTTCATTTTGTTGACAGTTTTTCTCCTTCTATGGTGGTCTGTGGTGCAGCATTTAGAAGTGAGGGAGAAGCAGTATGATGTGAAGGCTTACCTTGACTTCTTTACGGTAAGTAAAAAATTTACTTAAAGGATCAGGATCCTTGTACACCATTAAACACCATATGTACACCACCCTATATGGCCCACATGACGATTATGCAAGGGCTGATTTTTTTTGAGGATGATACATTCACCATCTAGATCATCCTCACAAAAAAATCAGGTCAGTTGTAAAACTTTTAACCTGTTGAAATTCAAGGGTGAAATGGATAGTACCTTACCATTGAAAATTCAACCAACTTTTGATGGGGTTAGAAGTTTCAGAACGGTCTGATTTTTTGCGAGGACGATCTACATGTTGAGGAGGAGATCATCCAACAAAAAAAAGCAGCCCTTGGATATTCTCCATGTGTGTCCTACAGGGCAGTGTAAGTTGGTGTTCACGGATCCCTCTTCTTACTTGAATGCCGGAGATTACTACAATATTCTCACAGTGCAGAAATATAAATGATTTCAGGAACCAACAGCTACGAGTCCAGCTATCTCTGGAGTAATGGTGTAAGTAGCACAGCTGAACTTGCACTTCAAACCATTTCCAGACATGTTTAAAATCGTGATCCTGTATCTTTTACCATGTAGATACATAGCATCACCAGACAAGAAGCTAAATAGGAATTACTTGGGCCCTTCATCTCTTGAAGAGATGGCGAAGTATGTATCGTCCATTCCATGTTTTTTGTTACACCTTTTTTTGGTGAAGAACTTCCATTTCATTGCACCTAATATTAGTTTTCTGCTAATGCAGCCAAATTGTGAATGCAAAAGGCCCCTCTGGACCCAACAGAGACTACTTGTTTCATCTTGAAAAAGCCCTTCTTCAATTAGGTAGGGTTCTTTCCGAGCTTCTTGAGCTTAATACAGACTACACCAAAAGCATGAATTGGGGACGTGTTAGTATTTAGTTCCTAATTTTGGAAAGGTTCCTAATATTTAAGAAAAATAAGAATAGTTATGAGGTTCCTTTGGGGACAGAAGGCTTAAACTGTTTCAGATTTGGTAAGGTTTTTAGCCTTCCCAAAATGGTTTAGAACAGTTTTAAATCATCAATGACTCCCCAAGTGGGACGATTCCTGAACGTTCCTATATTCCTAATTTACAATTTTGGTGTCGTGACAAATCATGTTTATTGTTTTTCTTTGTTTTCTTTCTTCTTTTTCCTAATGCTTATTTGCTTTACTTAGGATGCGAAGACAAGCACGTCATGGATCTTGCAAATGCAGTTAGGCGAATTCTTTCAGAAAAGGAGCTGACAGCTTCATGATTGGATCATGGATTTATTTTTCTGTAAGCTCCCCGGGACAAGATATCTATATTGTCTTTCACATCATCAAAATGTTTTGGGAGTAACTGTACCATCTTGGGAATTTTCCCCTGATTTAATCAACCACAACTTATTAGACATCTGAAATTCAAGTATCAAGAAATGAAAACATGGAACATAGAGAAATGATTCACATTAATTTTCTGCTGTGATATTTCTTTCATCTTCATAAGGATTTCTATAGAAGTCTTAACTGTCAAGACAGGGCATGTGAAAGTTCTGCATATTGTTCTGAATTACCAAGTCATGGGTTACCACTGGAAGTATAACTCAAGAATCACATCAATTGAATGAGCTCTTTGCTACTTCAGGTAGTTATTACAGTTATTGGCAACAGTGTCATTTAGTTGGAATGGAAAATTTCGCGTATGATCAGGGTTTGCCATCAAGTATTCGTTCAGAAACATCGGCACAAAGAGAAGAAAAAAAAGAAGATGATGCAGTACTTATGACGGAATATTAGGACATTGAAGTGATGAGTGTTGAGTCAGATCATTTGCGAAAATCACTTTGGGTTTCCTACTTATTTTCGTTATTTGGATTGCCCGAAGGATATGAAAACTATTTTCCTAAGAAACTGGTTTAAACCTTTTCACAGGAATGCCAGTTAAAATGGTTTTTTAGGTTTGATGCGAAAACCAAAATACCATTTAACCAATTATTTTTGGGATAATTGTTTTTTTTATTAACACGCCACCTATATTTACACTTTATTTACGCCACCTTGTGGGACCTACACGAAGATGACCCAATTGATTATTATTATTATTATTATTATTATTATTATTATTATTATTATTATTATTATTATTATAAAGGAAAATGTAAAAAAGTCCTCATTTTTTAGGGGACGAATGACTTTAATTCCTCACCAAAATACTTTTATAATTTTAATCCTTATTTTTTTAGACTTATGATTTTAATCCTTAAAAAAATATAGTGTTATGATTTGATTCCCTAAAAATTAAAAAAATGTGTGAATGATTTTAAAAAAATACCTAAGATACCCTTATTCACGTTTTCTAACCTTAAATCTTGTATTACCATCCCGTCTGAATAAAAAAGTAGATTTTTGACCCCCTTTAGTAGTAAAATTGGGCTTAGTCTATTTCTGTAAAAGTTGTGCGAAATCGAATTTCCTTCGAAAGTAAGTATTATGGAGAAAATTCTGAGTTATGAGCAGAAAGTTACAGACAAAATACAGTAGCAGCATCAACTTGGGTTTTAGTTCTAGTTCAAGTTTCTCTCTTCTCTCTCTTGCAATTGAAAGTTTGAACTTGCTAAAATAATTTTGAACTTGCAAAAATAATGATAATCAATACCAATAAAACAGAGAATATAAAGTTGCCTAAGCTTACAAAAATCGCATAAACAAAAGAGATTATGCGATTATGTCACTTCTGCTTATGCAATTTTTGTAAGATTAATTAGTTAACTTTTTATTCATCAAATATTCTATTTTATTTGTATTGGTAACCATACAATTTCAAACTTACAATTGAAAGTTTTAGAATTGCATTTGCAAGTTCGAACCTGCAACTAAAAGTTTAGACCTGTAATTTCATGTTCAGAATTGCAATTATAAGTTTAAAATTGTAACTGCAAGATGTCAAACTTGCAATCTTAAGTTTGAAATCTGTTTTTTGGAGTTTTAATGCAAGTTTGAACTTGCAAATCTTGTAGTTTGGATTGAAAACTATTTTTTGCAAGTTTTAACTTGCAAATTATGTTAGTTTCGATTGAAATTTGTTTTAGTGATTTTTAATACTTTGAACTTGTAAATCATGTATTTTTTTATTGAAATCTATTTTTTGGAGTTTTAATGCAAGTTTGAACTTGCAAATCATATTAGTTTAGATTGAAATTTATTTTCGTGATTTTTAATGCAAGTTTGAACTTGCAAATCATGTATTTTTTATTGAAATTTATTTTTTAGAGTTTCAATGCAAGTTTTAACTTGCAAATCATGTAGTTTGGATTGAAAACGGTTTTTTGCAAGTTTGAACTTGCAAATCATGTTAGTTTGGATTGAAATTTATTTTTATGATTTTTAATGCAAGTTTGAACTTGTAAATTATGTATTTTTATTAAAATATATTTTTTAGAGTTTTAATGCAAGTTTGAACTTGCAAATCATTTTATTTGGATTGAAAACGGCTTTTTGCAAGTTTGAACTTGCAAATAATGTTAGATTGGATTAAAATTTATCTTCATGATTTTTAATGCAAGTTTGAACTTGCAAATCATGTATTTTTATTAAAATATATTTTTTAGAGTTTTACTGCAAGTTTGAACTTTCAAATCATTTTGTTTGGATTGAAAACGATTTTTTGCAAGTTTGAACTTGCAAATAATGTTAAATTAGATTAAAATTTATTTTTGTGATTTTAGACTTGTAATTAGAAGTCTAGACTTTGTTTAGTAAGTTTTGACCTACAATTGTAAGTTTAGAATTGAAATTGCAAGGTCAGACTTGCAATTACAAGTCTAGACCAGTTATAGCAAGTTTAGAATTACAATTGCAAGTTAACATTTAGTTTAGTAAGTTCAGACCTACAATTAAAAGTTTAGAATTGCAATTGCAAATTTATACCTAAATTTATAATTTCAGACCTGCAATAGCAAGTCCAAACCTGTAATTGCAAGTCCTAACCTTCAATTAGAAGTTCAGACCTGCAATAACAAGTCCATACATATTTTAACAAGATCAGACCTACAATTGCAAGAGAGAGAATTTGAGCTATAACCCAAATTGATGCTGCTACTGTATTTCGTATGTAACTTTCTGTTCGTAACTCAGAATTTTTTCTAATATACCTACTTTCGAAAAAAATTTAATTTCGCACAACTTTTACAGAAATTGACGAAGTCCAATTCTCCTCCTAAAGGGGTTAAAAATTAACTTTTTTGTTCAGACGGGATGTTACTACAAGATTCAAAGCTTTGAAAAAGAATATTTGTAAAGGTTAGTTATGTCTTTTTAAAACTAAGGACTAAATTCATAAATGTTTTTATTCACTGGATTAAAAACACAAGGCTTATGAAAATAGGGACTAAATTTATAAAACCCCTTATTATAATAATGAGATTGATCAAATACTCTTTTTTGACAAGTATTATGATAGGGTTGATCCTAGCTACTTTTTTTTGTCTAAAAGTTCTTTTATTCGCTTTTTATGAAAGTTTAGTCTTTTTTTATTAAATAATGATGTTTTAATCTTTTTCTAAAACTAATGTGTATCTTTTACTTTTCTGTATTACTAATTTTACCCTTCTTTCTCTACTGTTAAAGGTCGATAGCTGTTGGAGAGAGAGTTTGTTATTTTTTATTTTAAAACTTTAAAATGCCACGTCTTTTAAACTACAAATTAAATTTTGATAAAATTTATATTTTTGAAAAGTATATATTTTGAAAGAGATGCAAATCTAAATTTGCAATAAGAAATCCAATTTTGCAATTCACAACTTGAATTCAATAAAAATCACAGTTAATAAATAAAAATTTGAATTTGCATAATTCCTAATATAATTTTTTTTAAGAAAAGAATATTGTTGTTTGGTCATTTCAAAGATCTCAATAATTGATTTCCAAAACAATAATTTTTCTAAAAAATTGATTTGTATTTTAAAGTTTAATCATTTTTTGTTTTAAAAAAATAAAATAAAAAAAGTTAGTCGTGCTTGTGTAATTACTGTAGAGGGCATTTAAGTCCAGTAAAATGCGCGTGTGTGGTTTCCATCATTTTTGGACTAAACTATCATTTTTTTATTGCTGGTACTAAACCGTCATAAATGTTGTCATATGGAACTGAATCATAGTTGCCCATAAGATTTTTAATAAGTTAGTCGTGCTTGTGTAATTGCTCATAAATCTATTTCGTCCATAAGATTTTTAATAAAGTTGAAATACCTTTTTTAAAGCTTTTGGAGTAGTGCTTTTTAAACTTTTTAAGTTTGTTTAGTTTATTCCTTACTTTTTAGTGTTTCTGTTTTGCCTTTCTTGTCTTTTTTAATCACATTCTTGTCTTTTTCAACTTGTACAACTGTTGAAAAGAGAAAGTAAGTTATCTTTTTAATTTTTTAAACGTCAAAATGTTATATCTCTTAAACCTAATTTGAATTTTGATGAAATTTGTAGATTTAGAAAATACTTTTCGAGATCTTCGAAACTAGACCAGTAATGAATGTTTTTTTGAAAAAAAAATAAAAAAGTAATGAAATTTATTCAAAAATATTGTTGCACAATGCAAAAACTTTTTTGCATATGCAAAGTACATGCAAAAATATTTTTGCCAACTATTTTGAGTAACATATTTTGACAAAAATTACATATTTAAAAAGCATGATCTTCACTTTTTATTATGATGTTATCTAGTTTTGAGACTTAAAAATTTAAATATAAATGCAATCTAGATAAAATATATTAGTTATAGAAGTAGTTCTCTCTTTATTTGTGATAATTTACAAAATATATTTGCACTAGGGCTGTCAATGGGTACCTGTTTACCCGAGAACCGAACCGAACCGAACCAGAATTATTTAACCTAGTTCCGGTTCTCTATTTCATATACCCATTTAGAAACGAGTCCTTATCAGGTCCCGATTAATTTCGGTTCCTAATCGGGTCTACCCATCGGGTAATCGGGTATTACACTTTTTTTTTTATAAATTTCAACTATACCAACTAAAATAGGTTTTCTATTACTCAAAATTGGTTGTAGTTTTGTAATTCTATAATAAAAAATCTTTAATCTAACTATTTTTTCTTAAAAAATAAATTTTTATTATTCAAGTCTTTAAGAAGACATCAATCATTTGTTAGGCTTTGCTTTTGTTAATTATTTATTTCATGCTTTTATGTTTGTGTTATTTGTTAATTCATTCTCATGATGAACTAAAATCAACGTTATGGAAAAATTGTATTTGATCGAGTTGTGGATATAGCTCTTTTTAGACTTTTTTACAAATACTCAATGGGTACTCGATATCCGATGGGTACCCGCGTTTTTTATAGGTTTCGGTTATGGTTCCACTTGATATGAACTAGAACCAGAACCGATAAGAATTGGAACCAATATGTTTTAGCGGTTCTAGTTCTGGGTAGTTCAATACTCGAACCGGAACCGACTCGTTGATACCCCTAATTTGCACGCAATTTTTAATAACAGATTTGACGAAATTTATATATGTTTGAAAAGTCCGAAATCCTCACTTTTTTTATGTTACTTGGTTTCGAAGCATGCAAAGTCGAGTTTGGATTCAATATAGATATGTAATACCCGTTTTCCATAAAACTACTAATGTTGGTGTGCAACCCACTTTTGATAAAGGCACCCCATTAGTGTTTAGGTTTAATAGGGTTTATATTTAATTTAAACTAAACCTATTTTTTTCTCATCGATTGCAAGAGAGGAGAGCAAGAGAGAGGGGGACAGCCAAGGCTGGGAGGAAGAGTCCTTGAGGAAGAACTTTGAGATCGTTTGAAGGATGATGGGAGAGGGAATCGTGATCGAGAGGGAGCATACTAGATACCATTGTTGCAGAGCTCTTTTTCTTCTTCCTTGAGTTTCAACTTCTTCGGTAACTTGAGGCAAGTAGTAACTTGCTCCTTTGGTATAGACTTAAGTTTTTCTATGTTGTTTCGATGCTTATTTAATGAATATATGCATGAAAACCTAGTTTATATGTTGTTCACATAATTTCTCAATGAATGAATGCATATAATCCATGATCGTATGATGTGTGTATGATTCCCGAAGGTAAGAATGCATGAAATCTAGATATATTTGATGAATATATGATTCTCTAACGTTTGCAGGTAAGAAAACTAAGTTTTTACAGAGTTTCTAGGAGGAACGAACCTTAAAACGCGAAGAAAACCTTGGGGGGTATCAATACCTGCCCAATTACGGTCGACAGATGGGGCTTGTATCGATACCCTCTCTGTAGGGTATCGATACCACCAACTGACTCCCGAACCCTGAATAGGTTATTTTCGAGCTTCTTTTCATTAGTTGGTTCATGTTTAGAGGCTAGCATGTTGAGAAACTTATATGTCATCGAATAATATGTGTTTAAGAGTATAAAATGCATATTTAAATTCCATGTGAATTACTTTCATGATGATGAACATTTGTGGACACATTTATTATGCATGTAATCTCCATAATTTTGATGTGTGCTTAAACAACATGTCTGGCTTGTGTGGAAACATAGTTTAGATCCTGTATAGGCCTGGTCCTACCCTTCTAAGCGAGGTCTACAGAATCGCCAAGTAAGGTTTACGGAATCACTTGACACATAAAAAACACCGTCAGGGTTACCAGTGTTTAGGGAAAGGGGTTCGAAGTTGTTCATCGGATTCATGTAGCGCATGGCTAGTGTCTCAAGTGAACTGTAGGGACTGGGTGAAATGTGGGTAGTAAGTTAGAGAACAATACATGCTGCGAGAATCTAAACTTAACTGAACACCACATGTTGTACTTTGATATCATGACTTATCTTATGCATATTTATGTTAATAATATCACATATGAGACATGTAGATATCCTGAATCTAAGCTAAGGGACCTAGTGAACTTGCGGGCTAGGTTTTGACCTAGCACCATTATTTTATCCAGGACAACAGGCTAATCCTCGGTAGAGGCGATGATCGTATAGATAGAAAATAAGTCTCCAGAGACTTTTTAGAGTTTCGTGAAGATGTAGGACATTCTTTTATGTTACTTTTGTCATGAATGAGAGTGCAAGCTTCTTATTTAGCTTGGTGTAGCGCATACACCCAAGAGCTACATGTTGTTAATGGTTCCGCCGAAATGCCTAGTTCTTATTGAGTAAGAGCGACAGACCTGAAATGTGAGGGCGGGGCATTACAAGATAAAAAAAATTAGTTAAATACATAGTTTTATGTTATATAAAAACACATTGAATAAAAAAAATTAAAAAAAAATAGTTGACTGGTCTCATTTTGAAGATCTCGACGAATGCTTTCCAAAAATCTAAATTTTGTGAAAAATTTATTTGTATTTTTAAAATTATGACATTTTTACATGAAGAATAAAATTAAAAAAGAAGTACATGGTACTAACATGTACCTATAATTAAGGATTACTTTGAGTTAGTTAGAGGGCAAATATGTCTAAACTTTATTTTTAGATTAAATAGACTCATATTATTTTATTGGACTAAATAGACTGAAATAAATCTATATTGGGTGTTTTGGATGTTCTCCCTTATTATTATTTTTATGATCCCTCGTGCATACGGGATGTGCATGTACATTGGTAAACAAAGTGATTAAAAAACTAACTTGTCTTTAATAACTATTTTAAGTATGTTAAATACCAATAATAACTTTGAGTGTAAGTTTTTTTATTTTGTTTAACTTCATTCAGTAAGGGTAAATATGGAACTGATATTTCTAGTCTCATGACTACTTGCTTCTCTTTTAATAATAAAATAGATAGATTACTATTATAATAGTAAGGGGTTTTGTAAAAAAAGTCCCTGAAAAAAAGTCATTGTGATTTTAGTCCTTGTTTTATAAATTTAGTCCCTACTTTTATGACTTTATAAATTTAGTCCTTAGTTTTGGACATAAAAGTCATAAAAGTAGGGACTAAATTTATAAAACAAGGACTAAAATCACAATGACTTTTTTTCAGGGACTTTTTTTACAAAACCCCTTACTATTATTATTATTATTATTAAAAATTAAAATAAATTTAGGCACGAAATTATGAATGGAAAATTTTTAAAGATGTCAAATGTGGAATTAATTATATAAATCATTCGATTAAAGTGTTGTTTATATATGGCACCTATTAGAGGATGTTAGGTGGCATAATACCCATTTTAATACATATATCAAAATTTCACTTGTCATTAATGTTTTAGACCCCAAGCTCTATCATGTACGAGCCCCCACACACTACGAGTTGGTTGTCCCCAACAAATTCATTTTGCTATCTCACATGCGCTACGTATGACGAATTATTTGGTTAATTCATTGGCAAGTCTACTTAAAGAGGACCTTATGGGTTGATGTGATCTAAACAATGAAAAGATCTTGGGCCCACTTAGAGACGGGCCATGGACTGATGTGATTTGAAGCAATGAGAAGATCATCAACACAAAAACTAGCCCTCGGATCGACTCCATTTAGCATCCACTATTAGGTGTAAATTGAGTGTAATTATTATAAAAATAAGGTTGTAGGATATGTTAGATATTTTCATTAAAATTCATTATTTTCTGGGGGTTCGGGGGCAACGCCCCCGAAAGGTCAATAGTTTCAACGTATTTGTGTAAAGGTTCATTGACTGTTGGAGACAACCGTTGGTGACAACCATTGGCAGCCCAATAGTCACGACCAAATGACACTACTGAAGCTATAAATACGACCCTCAACCAGTTCCTAAGACATAACAAAATTCGAATCTTCTTCATCTCGTATTAGGTATCATCAGTCTCACTTTCAGAGTGTATTTTTTAGTTTGATCAATTAGTCACACATTGAATCAAACGACCTCCATTGTATCCTGAGAGAGATTTTTTTTTTCACCCCAGAGTGACATCGGCGTTTCTACTGGAAGGGGAGAAACATTTCTTAAAAGATAGCGTTTATACGTGCCTTGAAGTATTCCAGTTTCCAGTTATTAATTAATAGTTGTCCCGGTATTCTTCATCAGGATATGGTTGATATTAAGCAAAATGTAGCTGGGCTGGGCGTAATAAGAATAAAAAACTGAGCAGATTCTATCTGTGCATTGTAGCAACAGTGAGATTTGGTGAGGATATTTTCCTCGCTATGTTGATCTTCTTCACAAAAAATTAGCACATTCTAAAACTTGTAACTTGTTTGAAAATCATTGAAAATCAACTGTGATTGAACTATTCATTTTAAAGTTAATTTCACTCAATAGATGACGGAGTTAGAAGTTTCAAGAGAAAAGATTTGGATACATTGATGGGTGACTCTAGGTTTTGACAAAAGGTTTAAACACTTTCTATTTACTATTGGATGTATTCATCCAATAGTTTTAAGTCTACTAGTACATGATTCACTTCCTCAATCGAAGAACCAGTTCCTAAATTAAAGAGACATATCTGTGAGTTGTTAATCATTGGATGCAATCATCTGAATAGGAAGTATTTAAACCCGGTGTCGAAACTCATGTCCCAAGAATCTAATCCTACATACACGTTTTTTTTAAAGGAAAGAACACCTTATTCAACAGAAACAGTGATCTTGTAAGCAGTTATAGAGCTGGCAATACAAGAGGGAATCTCTCCCTGCCAAAAGTGGTTCGACAGCCTACGAATAGCAAATTGAGCCAACTGGTGAGCAACAACATTTGCTGGTTGAGGCACATGCACAATCTCTAAGGAAATAAAATAGGACATGATCCTTTTACAATCAAGAATAATGCTTCTAATACGCCATGGATATTTGAGACGATAATCTAGCAGATAGGAAACGATAAGGTTGGAGTCACCTTCAACCATGATGGATGAACAATGAAGACCAAGTGCCAACTCAAAACCCTTAAGGAAAGCCCTCGACACCATGCCAAGCCTATTATGGGGCCCACGTGCAAGGGGTGATTTTTAGTTGGGATAATCTCCCAACTGACCATATTGATTTTACATAAAAGGCCTTTCTTCCTTCTTAACACAATTTTATACTCTTAGTCTATCCCTCCAACTTTTTCTCATATTTTGAGTTTTCGACTGAAAAAGTCTCCACGTCTATCCCTCCATTTTTTGGACAGTGATCTCTTATTCTTCTCTCTACCTCACGTTCTCAGGGTTTCTCCATTTTTTCGTGCTTCCATGTTCATCAAAGACATAAGATAGGAACTTAAATCTGTTGTATTTTATTGGGTATTTCAAAATACCCATGTCTTTTGTGTCCCACTAAGTAATTTAATAATGCTTCCCATGTGATGGTGTCCCCCTTATTTCATTCTCTCATCACATTTAACTAGATTCAAACCTTGTTAATAAGGAATGGTTGAATCTCGGGCAGTGTTTACCCGCCTCGATCTACCTACTGTTATCACGCTAGATTTTCACTGGTTTTCTAACAAAATCAAATTTAAAAGAAATTCTTTTGGATATTGTTGAATAATGGGGAAGAAGGGCAATTAATAGAGTGATTTTGCTGTGACTTAGGTATGTAAATGTGGCGTGTTAAGGTTTCGTTTTACTCTTTGACATTGAATGAGTTGTTGTATGTTTCTCTTATATCAGTGTTTTTACTTGTTGGGTCTCTATTTAATTGAAGGTTCCAAAGGTAGTCAAGAGATTACGTATGAAAAACATTATTGGCAAGATGAAAGATTATTTTCATCATTCTGGGTTTTTTTACTTGCTTGTGTTAGTTCACAATGTGTTTGTGAAAATGCCCAAGTGATGTTGTGTACACATATTGCTTTTGGTTGGTGTATGTTAGATGGATGTTCTCTGTTCATGTTTTCCTCATTTTGCACTTCTCTCTCTAGCTCTTATTTTCTCATTTTATACTAATGCCCTGATTGTGATTAGAAGTCGTCTTATGAATATTGGTTGAGAATATTTCAAAGTTTAGTAATGCTTTGTGGGGTTGATGAGGGAGAGAATTTCAAAGGGTGGTTATGGCTATCTTACTAATTATCTGTGCAAGTTGTGATTTGTTTTTTTTTTTTTTTTAATAATGTCCTTCGATGCTGTTTTTAACGCCATATGTTGGTTAATGTTTAAAAAATATTAATGTTACCACTTGGTTTTATAGAGATAGTTAGGTTAACAGAATTGAATTCATGGAAATGGAGGATATTATAGATATTCACAACTTGTTTCACAGTTCCTGAATTATATCAAGCAACAACCTGAGCCAAACAATTTTCAAGATTTGGAGAAATAATTTCCAGGAATTCAATTACAAATAATTAGGCTCAAATACCCGAACCAAACAACCCCTTAGAATGAACAGAAAGTAACATTAACAAAAAACTTAAAAGAACCCCTTAATCAGTTATCAAATTGTGCTTTATAAAGTTGATTATTCTTCTTTTGAAGCATTTGTTTGTTTTTTTTTTTTTTGCGTCTTTCTAAGATCTTTTGTGCTGCCTTAGGAGTTCAGTTTTTTAGATTGAATTTCAGCTTAGGATTTCTAGAAGTTTACCGTCTTATATATATATATATGTATTTCCTTTTGATCTGTAGTATATGTTATTTAGTTACATTACATTATTTAGGCTTAAGAGTTGTTTTGTTTGATTACTTTATGCTCAAAAAAATTTAGGGTTCTAGGTCTACAGATTAGTTTCAATTTAGGATTTGAACTTTTTAAATGTTTGGGTTTAAGGATTTAGTTTCATGTTTTTAGATTCAAAGAAGTTGCATGTTTTACAGATTTCTAAGATTTGTAACATTTGTTAGAATGAACATCAAGTAATCTTTACAGAAAATTTTAAAGAAAACCCTCCATCAGTTAGAAATTTGTGGTTTATATAATATTTTATTAGCCTTTTTAAGTTCTGACGCTTTGGCTTCATGTTTAAGTTTTGAGTTTACATATTTCATATTCAAGAATGTTTCATGCTTTTGGATCAATGTGACTTTAGTGTTTTTTAAACCCTAATACTAACATTCTTTTTCAGAGTAGCAAAAGAGCTTCAATGAAGGTATGGAGGCGCAGCTTGCATTCCCGGCCATCCATGGTGTCTTTCCTCCCAGTTCTCGTTTCGGTTCCACAAAATGCAAAATCTCCCAAACCAAAGTCGAACATAGAAGAACCAGAGAAACAGTGAAAAGTTCGAATTTGAATTTGATTCTTAAGCACTCAAGTGTCACTCAAGAGGAAATCTCCTGCGAGAATTACAACATTTTGATCCGTAAGCATTGCAAAGAAGGCAATATTGATAAGTCCATGTTGTTACTCGCTCGAATGGAGGCTCTAGGGTTTCATCCCAATTCTATGTCCTATACTAGTTTGATTGAATCTCTGGGAAATGTTGGTCGAACTCTTGAAGCTGATTCGATCTTCCAAGAGATGAAAAGGTCTGGATTTGAGCCTAAAATTAGAGCTTATAATGTTCTCCTCCGAGGGTTTCTTCGGAAAGGGCTCTTAAGGATTGCAAATAATGTGTTCGACGAAATGCGTGAAAGAAAGCTCGCTAGGAATCAAGAAACATATGAAATTCTTCTTGAATACTATGTTTGTGCAGGGCGGTTAGATGATACTTGGTCTGTAATCAGTGAGATGAAATTGGGGGGCTTTAGTTTGAACTCCCATGCATATAGCAAAGTAATTGGTCTTTACAGGGACAATGGGTTGTGGAAGAAAGCAATAGAACTTATGAGAGAGATGATAGAGACGAAAGTTCCACTTGATAGACGGGTTTATAACAGTATAATTGATACATTTGGTAAGTATGGTGAGTTGAATGAAGCAGTAGAAGTGTTCGAGAATATGCAAAGAGAAGGTATAAGACCTGACATAATGACATTTAATTCTTTAATCCGGTGGCATTGTAAAAGCGGGGATCTTGGTAGGACTCTAGGGTTTTTTACTCAGATGCAAGAAGAAGGGCTATATCCTGATCCTAAGATTTTTGTTACTCTTATTAGTCGGTTGGGGGAGGAAGGGAAGTGGGATTTGATTAAGGAGAATTTTGAGAGTATGAAACATAGAGGGCTTTGGAGAAGTGGGGCGATTTACGCTGTTCTTGTTGATATCTATGGGCAATATGGAAAGTTTCAGAATGCTGAGGAGTGTTTATTGGCTTTGAAGTCTGAAGGTTTACAGCTTTCAGCTAACATGTTTTGTGCTTTAGCAAATGCTTATGCTCAACAGGTATTTTTATCTTGTTTGATCTGTTACATTTTCCAGTTATTTCATTTTTGTTTAATCGCACATGAAAAAAAGTTTCAAGTTTGTGATTTAGATAGATAAAGGGATTGCTAAAGTAAGAATTTGTTCATCCCAAGGGACCTCATTGAGTTCAATAAATGATAAATAACTCAGATGATATCACTCAATGCCCCTACATTAACAAAGAACTCTTTTATGGTCCAATTCATTATGCAGGGATTATGTGAACAAACTGTTAAGGTTCTTCAACTCATGGAAGCCGAAGGAATCGAACCAAACCTTATAATGCTGAATTTGCTGATAAACGCATTTGGTATTGCTGGAAGGCATTTGGAGGCTCTATCAATTTTTCATCATATAAAGGACAGTGTAAGTTTTCATCACTTTTTGATATAGAGCATACTAATTGCTAGAGAAGTTGAATAGTGTTCCAATGCCTTCAAATGCGAATTCAGTACTGATGATGATATGGATATTCCTTCTAAAGGGCATCAGTCCTGATGTGGTTACCTACAGCACGCTGATGAAAGCTTTTATCAGGGCAAAGAAGTTTGACCAGGTCAGCTTTAGTCTTTGCTTTGATTAATGTCTATAAATCATTTTGTTCTCAACGACGAAAATATTAGGCTGGATCTTCTACAGTAATGTTTGTTGTCATTGTGCTCCATGGTAGACATTTCGTTTCTTCATGATATGTATTATAAGTATATCTGCCCTTATATTCAGAGAAGACATCAATATGGGAACTTGACAATGCAGTCGAGTGGCTAGCTTACCCCACATTTGCCGGCATACCTTCTGGTGTCTCCTTGAGTTATATGACCAATAGTACCATTGATTTTTATTTATTTTTAGGTTTTTTATTTCTTTTGTGTCACCCTTTACCTATTTCATCTTGGGTGATTTTGCTGATCAGGTTTTAGGAATCTATAAAGAAATGGAATCTGCTGGATGCACTCCAGACAGGAAAGCAAGGGATTTGCTCCAGACTGCGTCAATGGTCCTTGAAAAGAGACATGGTGAGTATTTATATCCCATTACATGTTGCATGTGTATGCAGGGTTCTCATGTGAAACTGTGCACTAACAGGTCGTAGATGTAAATTATGATACTGAAGACACATGATACTCTTGTTAACTTTGATCATCTCTCAAGAGTAGAGAGAATTGCTGCAAATATTCAGGTAAGCTATTTTTAAGCCATGTGTTTGACTGATCTCTTGTTCCACTCGGATTACTATACATATCTACTTGTAAAGAAGAAAGTTGGACTGCTTTATAAGCTCTTATTGATTACATAACCATGCGTTCTATCTTTCATTTGCAGTAGCAAGTTGATGACTTGAAAGAGTTTCGGAGTGCCCCGCTGTCAAAACTATGGTTTTTGTGAGACGGAAGCACAAGTTAAACTTGGTCAAGCTGTAGACGTATTAAATGAATGTTTTCAAGCTTGATTTGGAATGGACCTTCTTTTGGGTGAGTTCATATTGAGTCATGTATCAAAAATCATCATACTTGGAGGAACAACCGCCTCCCATAAATCACCAAGGTGATTGTCCACTGTATTTTTGCTTGTGAATAGTTTCTAGTCCCTTGGTTGCTGTATTTTCCTTCACCATTTTGTATGTTGATCTGGGCCTCTATCCGAGGGAGACATCATCAAATACTTCTCCAGGGATTTTTTCACCGCTAGTTTAGCCAATAGAGTTATTAAAAAGAAAATTGTGACAGGTATATTCCTTTGTTCCATAAAGAATCTGAATTGTATTAAACTCTGACTCAGAACCTTCCACTATAAACAGTTTTCAAACTTTCTGAATCAAATGAGATACTTACCATATAAGAGCTAGGAGTATTTTTGAACCAATTCTTTTACCTCATCTGAAAGTCTTGGAATATCCAACAGCAGGGGCATTAGTTGTGCTTCCTAGATGTGGGAGGCCAATCAAAATGACCCGTCTGAATTCTGATGCTTGTGTTGTTGCATGCCCCCCAACATGAGCAAGGACAAAGGAGAGCAGGAAGACCTGATGTCTGCCTAGATAGTGTGTCTGTGTGTGGGTGCTTGCCATGGATGGAAATGTCACTAACTCTTGTTGGGTAACAGAAGATTTTAGGTCTGTTAGTTTTTTTTATCTAATTAGAGGTGAACTATTAATTAATGGCTGCGACATTATCATCAAACTTTGGCTTATAAAATCTGTCTGATTTTTCAACTATTTAGAGGTGGAGTGTTTGTTTTTGGTTTTCATTTTAATTTACTACCCTTCAAATACTAATCAAAGTTTAATTAAACTAATCAAATATATTATTATACTAATCAAAGTATACTTAAACTAATAAAATATATCTTTAAACTAATCAAATACTAATCTAACTATTAATTAAACTAATCAAACATACAAAAAAACACAAATTTAACTATGGAGTTTAAACTAAAAAGATTCAACCATTATAACAATGAAATAAAAAGTGTTAGATATAGTAAAAAAAAATTACTGAAATTTTGTTTGCCGATGAAATTGAATGAAATTTATGCAAATGTGATCATCACGTCCGGAAGAACACGAATATGTAATTTTTTTGAGGATCAATGGCTAAAATTGAATAGATCTAAGAATGAAAATTTTAAGGGAACATGTAAAAAATTTCGTCTGTGGGTAGGGTAGGGAAGAAGAAGAAGAAGAAGAAGAAGAAGAAGAAGAAGAAGAAGAGAAGAAGGAAGAAGGAAGAGAAAGGAAAGAAGGGGGAGTGGGAGGGCGGGCGCGGAACTCTTCCACGTCACGGAAGAGTCCTACGATACTTTCGACTTTCCCACTGGCCATACCATACCCTTAACCCCTCTATCCACCCAAAGTTTTGAAGGCCTAAGGGGTTTCCACTGGCCCTGCTATGGGAATTAACACACAGTTAATATATGTAAATTTGAATTTGGAATGCAAATTTGAATTTGCATATTTCGTAATATAACATTTTTTTAAAGAAAAAAAATATTGTTGACTGGTTTGAATGGTCTCATTTCAAATATCTCAATAAATAATTTCTAAAAATATAAATTTCATGAAAAAGAAAATTTTAGGGTTTAGTCCCTAATTGATAATTGAAACTGGGTTTCATCCCTCCATAATCCAAAAAGCTGACTTTAGTCCCTTTTTGGATGGAAAAACATTAATCACTGTTAAATGTCGCACGTTTTTCAAACATGTGTAGTTTCTGAATGAAGCTACCCCTTACATATTTACCACATGAGAAACTTAAGTAAAATCAATTCTAATATGCCAAAAATGCCCCCTCCTTGATCTAACGACTGGGGTATTATGATAACGGCTGGCTTGTTCTTTCATTGAAGTTTTCTTGCCATTTTGCTTTGTAGGGTAGTAGAGGCCATTTTCTACTTCTTTTCAAAAGATTACCACCTTTGTTGCTCAGCGAAGATGAACTGAATAAGACCTATTTCATTAATTTTATTGATTTATTCTCACCCTCGTTCCGTTAGAAACCAAAAACCCTATTTTCGTACCTTAATAGAGAATACTCTGATAGAATTAGATTTGTTCTGAAATTACTGGCTCATAGAAATTTATCCTTTCCTTGTTGAGAAGGTTAAAATTATAGAAATTTGTCTGTGAGACTCGTTTTCCCGATTTCAAGAGATTAGACCTAAAAATAGATGCCCCACTTAGATCGAGTAAATTATAGGTATCCTTGAGATTTGCTCTGGCAAAAAATGGCGTGTACTTCCGGAAATTATAATTCTCAGGCCTCAAGTTTTTGTGGATCAGCAAATAAGAGTTCCCAAACCCTTGAATTTTAATTATCCTCCATTTTTCTCAAAAGAAAAAAAGTCTACATGATACTCCATTTGTAAGACAAGAACATCAAACATGGTTCAAGAGCCTGGGATGCCTAGTGTTAACAAAACATGCTAACATAATCCAAAATCAATCCCAAAGTAGTAACTTTCAGACCGAGAGCAATAGTGGGTCGTATTTTCTGTTAACACCTCTTGCCAAAATCTTGCATCCCAGGATTCCTGTCCATCAAATGTATATAAATTTTCTTCACATCTGCATTCGTCAATCTAATTCTTAAGTAGTAGTAGTGAAGACTTTTTAAATTAAATTAGTCTTAAATCCCTTCTGTAAATACAATAATTTGAGTTACATCCCTTTTTGTTTCATCCTCCTCCATTGATAAAGATTGAAGCCACTAACTAACTTCACCGACCTGAAATGCTAAAAAGAGTGAGTTATCTTTAATTTTCACACCTAACATACCTTAGTGCAAATGTTTGATTCACCACCTCCATCCATTCTAAAATAAGATGAACAATATTAGAGTTGAGGAAGAAGAACTTGAATTTTACCATTTGGTAGAGAAGTTTTAGGTTTCAAAAGAAGAAAAATTAAGTTCCAAAATATAGAATTGATTTTACTTAAGTCTCTGAAGTGGTAAACATGTGAGGGGTAGTTTCGTCCAGAAACTACACGTGTTTGAAAAATGTGCTACATTTAACAATAACTAGTATTTTCCATCCAAAAAGGGACTAAGGTCAGCTTTTTGGATTATGGAGGGATGAAACCCAGTTTTAAAACCCTGAAATTCCTTATAAAAACTTAATTTTTATTTTAAAACTTATATTATTTTTTATTTTAAAAATAAAATTAAAAAGTTAGTCGGTGCTTACTACTTATGTATTTAGTGGGTATTTAGTGGGGATGCATTCTCATCCAACAAAATGCACATATATATACGATTTTTTTTATTTTTGAATTAAATTGTTATAAAACTCATAGGTAGGACTGATCTGTCTTAATTATCCCTCAAATAAGACTCAACCATTCGTTCCCCATTATAATTCACAAATAATAAAGGTTGGCCACCCCAGCCACTGAGAGTGAGGGAATGAGATAAGCACGATAAATAATGAATGATGAAAAGGTACACGTGTCTACTTATTTGGTTGGATGTATTAATTACTTGCTTCCCAAGTTCTTCTTTTCACTTTTTGCCCTTTATAAGCTCACTGTGTACACAATAGTCTATAATTCAGTGAGTGAGGGTGAGAGTGAGATTACTTAGAGAAAGAAAGGAGTAGAGAGAGAAAATGAGCGACATCAACAGCAGCCGACGGAGCGATCGAGTGGGGAGCGAAGAAGGAGGAGGAGGAAAAGATGTTGGTGTTGATAACTCATCGGCTGCTTCACACAGAAACAGGGTGATGGCGGCGCCGCCGCTGCATCGTCCAAAGAGAGGAAATAATAAAGTGAAGAAGCAGATATTTAGTGAACTTGCTGGATATTTTTCTTCTTCCTCTCCATCCACTTCTACTACTTAAACCACGTCTAAAAAATGTTCTAGTTTTTTTTGTTTTCCACATCGATCTTTATGCTGGTTGTAATCTCTTATACAATTCAGGACGGGGCTAGAGTTGTCCCGTTTATAAATTGTGTGCTGCTCGATAAGCCTCTCTCTCCCTCTCTCTCCCTGCCCCCTCTCTCTCGATTTCTCTCTGCTTCTCTCGATTTCTCTCTGCTGCTTGATAAGCCTCTCTCTCCCTGCTCCGCAAAGGTTTTGAGCCGTGCCTCCGGCACGACGATATACCTAGTGTATGAATATATGATATTTGGTTGACCTGCTTATAATTAATGTGGGTGAACAAAACCACGTCAAGTGATTTGTGGGGATTAAAAAGCTAGGGTTAACTCCTTAATTACTCTATTACAAATATAATTAGCTAGTGATCATGATCGTATATTTGTATCTGTTAATTAAGCAAGCATCGTTTTTGCCCCTATTGTGTTTGTTTTCTCATATATATGTTTGGGAGTACTCTACGTATTCACGTAGATCTTAAATTTTTAGCTAGCTAATTAACTTGTGCGGTAGGTGTCACTCTCTTGAACTAAGTGGTAAAGTTATTTCGATGGTACCACCATCTGTGTTCAAACCCTCTTACACACAAATTCTGATTAAAAAAAAAAAATTGTATTTTATTTTCCATCAAATTAATTATGTAAAAGTACATTTCGTAGGTTTATGATGCGTATTCCATACAACTTGGTTTTGGGGACTGCATTTTGGGTGATATGGACACTCAGTTTTTTTTTACCCTGAACCGACCGACTGGTTTCAGAAACCGGCAAACTGCCGGTTTGGTTTTACTGCCTAATTTAATCTGACCCATTACAGATCGAGTCAGGCGTTACGCCTGACGCCTTGCATAATTGGGTCTGATTTAAATGCACAAATCTCAAGAATTTAAAATTTATTAGAATACGTTTAGAGATTTAGATGCGTTTGGCAACCACTTAAGAAGTTATTTTTTGACTTATATAAGTCAAAAAGTAAAAAAGTTTGTATGAAAACATTTTTCAAAGTGACTTCTAGAAGCAAAAAAGTTACTTCTTTTTGAGTAAATTTTTTTTGCTTTTCTACTTCTTAAAAGTTGCTTCTCCTCGAGTACCGTGTAACAACTAATAACTCATCATTTTTTTAGACTTATAAGTCAATAGTTTACCATACTAACTTCTCTTTATTTTTTACTTCTCAGAAGCACTTTTGCTTTTTTTTAGAAGCAGAAGTGCTTCTGCTTCTGGTTGCCAAACGCCCTCTTAATTTGAGCTCTCAGTTGTATCCATCCAAGAATAGAGTCCAAATCCTCTGGCCCCAAAACTCCTGTCCCCTCTCTATCCCCTAGCTAGAATTTAGCCACCTGTCCTCCACTTGGTACCTATTAAATATCCACTAACTAAATCTTAACCCCAAGTTAACTCTGTTAAGTTTAAATAAAAATTAATTAAAATTAAAAAAAATAAAATAAACTAACGTTACAGTAACCACCGTCCCTTCTACTTCATCTTTCCTCCATTAATCCAAAATTCAAAATAAGAAAAAATCTCTTCTTTCTTTTCTATTATTTTCTCTTTGTGATCGAAATTTCCATTACTTAGCTAGCGAAGACGGTAACCAGCTATGATCTTTCAGTCATTTAGTTTCAAATCAAAGAATTTCAGATCTGAGTTTCACAACACATTAACAAATAATGGCAGTACCCAATTTGCTTCAAATCAAAGGATTTCAGATCTTTCATTCTTCTTCCTCCTTTTTTTCTAATCTGAAGAAACTAGATTAATTAAAGGGGTTGAAGTTCTACATAGCAGTACCTAATTTGCTCAACCAAAATCCACCAACCATTGCTTCATCTCCATTGAAAGTCAGCAGCTGAATTGAAAATGTAATTTAGATGTTGAAATATAATTATGAGTTTTGTTAGATTTTTGGTATGTTTCAATTAATGTGTTGTAATTTGGAGTTTGAAAATGTTAGATCTATATATAGTGACAGTGTACGATGCACATTAGATGTTTGACAAAATGTTGTTGTTAGACTTAGATGTATTAATGCAGTGGGTTATTTTATAAAACTTATCATGGCTATTTTTTAACTTAAAATTGACAATTAATTCAATCACAAGATATGCAACATACGGTGGATCTATTTAAATCCCAATTTTGTACAATTGAACAATACTCTTGTTGCCTAAAATATTACTTTCAATTTGATACATCACTATCATTTTTCTTTTATGATGACTAGATGAGAGTTGAAATTAAACGTTGATTGTCTAACCAAATGCCCGAATCTGATGTAACGTTAGTTATAAATTTTTTTTTTTTTTAATTAATGGAAGAGAAAGAAGAGATTTTTTCTTATTTGAAATTTTGGATTAATGGAGGAAAGATGGAGTAGAAGGGACGGTGGTTACTGTAACGTTAGTTATAATTTTTTTTAATTTTAATTAATTTTTGTTTAAACTTAACAGAGTTAACTTGTGGTTAATATTTGGTTAGTGGATATTTAATAGGTTTTAAGTGGAAGACAGGTGGCTAAATTCTAGCTAGGGGATAGAGAGAGGACAGAAGATTTGGGGCCAGAGGATTTGGACTCCCATCCATGAGTATGCACAGCATGCATGATGAGCAATGAGCATGAGTCATGCATATAGCTAGCTAGATCGAGCTTACATGCATTGGGAGGCGTCACCTCATCACTCATCAGCAGCATAGATGAATGATCATTTTCTTCCCCTAAACTCGGTCGACTCAGAAACCCTAGCTTACATCTATGGTTTACCATGTTTAAGATATGAGCTCCCATAATATATTTATGACGTGATAATTAAATATTTGAATGACGTCATAACTTTGGGTCCACTTGTTCATGTCACATTATTACTTGGACAGATCATAAAACTTTACTTGTTTGTTTTTTCTTAGATTCCGTAGGTGCATGCACCAGCCTGGTTTCGGAAACCAAGTTGTTTTTTAATTTTTTTCTTTTTAATAAATAAACGTGTTTATTGTGCACGTGCTTAATTAAATATTTAAATGTTAAAAGTAAAAAAGATTTATTACGGCCTCCTGAACCTTAGGCATTAAGGGAAGGTACGAGCCACTCCAGTGTCAGTTGACAAAGATTATAATTTTACTGCAACCTTTATTTTTCTATGAGGCTAAGGAACCACTATATTTGCGACATGTGGCACAAAAAGTATGAGGGCTTTGATTTTCAAAATGATCAAACTCAAATATAATTTTTCTTTTAATCTTAGATCTGGTTTTAGGATAATAGTAACGGTGGTGGAGCCATTGAAGCGGTGGTGATGGTGGAATCAGTGAGGTGGTCGTGTTAGGGTGGTGATGTTGGTGTGGAAATCGTTGTAGCGATGGTAGTAATGGTCGTGGAGATGGTTGTGATAGTGGTGGTAATGGCGGTGGTAACATTGATAATGGTAGGGTATATTTATTTGAGGTGGTGAGGTGTATTTGTTAGTGTTGTAAAATTTTCAAAATAGCTTTGGGTGGGTTTGTTGCTTTAACTCTTCTTTGGTTTAGTCCCATATTGCTTGAGAGTCATAGAATGTTGAGGTTTATAAGTGACTACACTTATTAGAGTTTATCTATTAAGTGTTGGGTCCTCATTAGAATTGATAAGGTGGTGCACCGCACACACATGCGTGTGCGAAAGGGCGATTGGGCGTTTAGGGCGCATTGGGCGCTTTAGTGGCGCACTTTGCACTTCGCACATGCGCATCGTCGCTAGGAGCTATTGGAGCCTTGTATCGACACCAAGGTGATCTGAAGTCACGTTTTGAGTGAGCATCGATACCCACTCGTACCAGTTCAGAACAGTCACCATTTTTGCTCTGAAATGGTGCTTCCAAGGCTATAAATACATGATTTCTTGGTCATTCTGAATACACTTCGAATTCCTAAAAAAACCAAAGCAAAGTTAGAGTATTTTGGCATTATCAGAGATAAAAAAAAGTGTTCTTGAGTTGTGATCGAATCTTACACATTCAAACTCACAAATCTTACGTTAGGCTCCATTGTATCCTGAAAACATATTTCGTATATTCTGGTGCAATTATAGGGGTGAAATATTGTTTGAAAGACATCGTTTACGTGCCTTGGAGTTCTTAAACCGTTCAAGTTTTCATTACTGTTCCAACATTTTTTCCAACAATTTTCAAACAATACTTTCATCAATGGAGGGAACAATGTCGCAATCCATTCAAGTAATGAACCAGGACTTCACAAGACATAGAGAAGACTTTACAAGGTGGCAAGAGAAGATGATGTTCTTCTCAACACATTGAAGTTGTCTTACATTCAGGGCGAGAATCTTTAACCTATTCCTGACGAAACACTGGAAGATTCAACTGAACTGAAGATGGAGAGAATGAAGAGGAAAGAAGAAGAATTTCTATGCCGTGGACACATTCTCAACGCACTTTCCAGCAACATCTATACTGCCCATCGTCATATCCAAACTACTAAAGAGTTGTGGACTACTTTACAGAAGAAATACCGTATTGAAGAGGTGAGTAACCAGAAGTTTTTGATCAGTAATTTCATGAGTTTTAAGATGACTGACGATAAGTATATACTTGCACAAGCGCATAGTTTTCTTAATATCGTCAGTGATCTTAAAGTAGCAGAAATTACTCTCCCTGTAGAGTTCTTGGTTGGAGTCATCATTGCATGTCTTCCAAAGTCATGGAATGGCTATATGAAGAAATTCAAACATGATGAGAAGAAATACACTCTGGAATCCTTGTTGTATCACCTTCGTTTAAAAGAAGATTCATGGCAACGTGAGGAAAAATCTGAGGATCTTTTTAAGGCAAACATGGTTGAGGATAACAAATTCAAGCATACCAGTCTTAAGCCAAAGAATAACAACAAGTTCAGGAAGGATTCTAAGAACAAGAATAAAAAGAATAAAGGTGATTGCTACTACTGTGGCAAATCCGGTCATTTTGCAAAGGATTATCGCATCAAGAAGAAAAACTTGAAGAACCAAGCAAACATGACCGAAGAAAGAAATTTCATTGCAACGGTGTCAGAAGCAAACAACGTAAGCAACGACTTCTGTTGGTGGTTGGATACAGGAGCAACCATCCACATATGTAAGGATCGAAAGTCATTCAAAACTTACGATCAAATCAGTGCTGGACGTGAAGTCAAAATGGCAAACGATGTTCGCACTAAGGTCGTTGGTACTAGCTCCGTGGATCTCAAGTTTACGTCAGGGAAGACTCTTATTTTAATAGATGTTCTTCATGTTCCAGATATGGCTAAGAACTTAGTCTCTGGTGATCTTCTTAATGAGAGAGGTTTCAAATTTGTGTATGAATCGGATAAGTTAGTCTTATCCAAGAATGGAGTTTTCGTAGGAAAAGGATATTCTTGTAATGGGATGATTCAGTTTAACTTAATCAATAAAGTTTCTTCTGCTTATGTTATTGAGTCTTTTTCATTGTGGTATGGTAGACTAGGACATATTAATTATGGTTCTATAAAGAACATGTCTAACTTAGGATTAATTCCTAAATGTGTTTCCGATAATATTAACAAGTGTATAGCATGTGCACAATCCAAAATCCATAGACTATCGTTTAAATCTATTGAAAGATCTTCTGAACTTCTTGATTTAATATATACTAATATATGTGACTTAAATGAAACTTTAAGTCGTGGGGGTAACAAATATTTGTTACATTCATCGACGATTTTTTAAGATAGGCTTATGTATATCTTATAAAATCGAAAGATGAGGCTTTTGGAAAATTCTTAATCTTCAAAGCAGAAGTTAAAAATCAACATAACAAGAAGATTAAAGCAGTAAGATCAGATAGGGGAGGAGAATATGATTCTACTAAAATCACAAAGTTCTGTAAAAATAATGGTATTATCCATAAGTACCTTATACACCTCAACAGAATGGAATCGCTGAACGCAAGAATAGAACTTTGGTTAACATGTGTAAGGCTATGTTATTAAGTTCGGACCTACCATTGAATTTATGGGGAGAAGCTATATTATCTGCATATTACATTCTAAATAGAATTCCTAGAAAGAAATCTAATGTTATTTCTTATAAGTTATGGTTTAATCAGAAACCAAACTTGAGTCGTCTCAAAGTGTGGGATTGTCTTGCGTATGTAAGAAAAACTGACCCAAAAAGACCTAAACTAGGTAACTGAACAGACAAATATGTGTTTATAGGTTATTCTAGTAATAGTGTTTGTTATAGATTTCTAAATCTAAAATTGAACACTATTATTGAATCTGTGGATGTAGAGTTCTTTGAGAACTTAACTAGTACTAATTCTGAACCTAAGAGTTTAGAACAATTAGAGATCCACACAGACCAACCCCAAGTTGGAAATGAACATTTAAACATATATGTACCTGAACTAGTTTCCGAACCAGTTCAGGAGGTTAAACCTAGAAGAAGTAAGAGGTAAAGGATAGATAAATCCTTTGGACTAGAATTTCTTATCTACCTTGTAGAAGGAGATAGAAATGTGGTGAAAGAACATACAGAATATATTCTGAATATTGAGGATAAACCATCTACATTTAATGAAGCCATGAGTTCCTGTGACGCTCTTTTCTGGAAAGAAGCGATCAACGATGAAATAAATTCTATAATGTACAACCAGACTTGGGTTCTATCTGATCTTCCTCTAGGAGCAAAACCCATAGGTTGTAAGTGGATATTCAAGAAGAAGCTGAATGCAGATGGCTCTATTAACAAGTTCAAAGCGAGACTTGTAGCAAAAGGATTTACTTAAAGAAAAAGTATTGACTACTTTGACACATATGCACCTGTAGCTAGGATTTCATCTATTAGAGTTTTAATTTCTCTTGCATCGGTCCATAATTTGGTTATCCATCAAATGGATGTAAAAACAGCCTTCCTAAATGGAGATTTGGAAGAAGAAATATACATGGAACAATCTGAAGGTTTTATCCTTGCAGGGCAAAAACGTAAGGTGTGCAAGTTAGTTAAGTCACTTTATGGCTTAAAGCAAACACCTATGCAATGGAATGAGAAATTTGACAAGATAGTGTTATCCACCGGTTTTAAAGTTAATGATGCTGACAAATGTATCTACTATAAAACTGATGATGATGCATGTGCAATAATATGTTTATATGTAGATGATATGCTTATCTTTGGGATAAATCTCATTTGTCTAGAGGAAACTAAAAAGTTTCTAGCTTCTAGTTTTGACATGAAAGACTTAGGAGAAGCTGATGTGATACTAGGAATTAAAATTCTTAGGAGAGAGAATGGCTATGTTTTGACTCAAAATCACTACATAGAAAAGATACTTAACAAGTATAAGTATTGGGAAGAAAAACCAGTCTCTACTCCAGTAGACCCAAATGTTAAATTAGAAAAGAACACTGGGAGGTGTTTTAATCAGCTTAAATATGCTAGTGTCATTAGGAGTCTTATGTATGCTATGCATTGCACAAGACCAGACATAGCATATGATGTGGATTTGCTGTGTTGTTTCACAAGTAACCCAGGAAGAGAACACTGGAATGTTATCTTTAGAGTTCTTAAATATCTCAAAGGGACTATAAACTATGGTTTATATTACCAAGGTTATCCTGCTGTATTAGAAGGATATATCAATGCAAGTTGGAACAACATTAAGTCCAAATCTAAATCTACATCAGGATGGATTTTCACTTTAGGTGGGGCTGTTGTATCTTGGGGATCCAAGAAATGGACTTGCATTTCTGACTCAACTATGTTGGCAGAAATGATAGCTTTGGTTGATGCTTGCAAAGAAGCAGAATGGTTAAGGAACCTTTTAGTGGATATACCACTTTGGAAGAAGCCTACTCCAACAATCATGCTTAACTGTGATAGCCAAGCAACTTTGTATAGGTGGCCAGTAAAACTTATAATGGTAAGTCAAGACATATAAGTCTAAGACACCAATATCTAAGGCAATTACTCAAGAATGGAGTAATTACGATTGACTACGTGGAGTCAAACAAGAACCTAGCGGATCCATTAACAAAAGGTTTATCTAGATAGATGATCTCTAAGACTTCTAAGTGAATGGAACTTGTGTCTACAGAATTAAATCAATTACCCTTGATGGGAACCCAACCTATGTCTTGAAAAAGTCAAGGTTCAATAGGTACAAACAAGTCAAGGAGTGATTATGAAAAACACTAAGAATTATACTTTCCCATTCTAAAATTCTAGTGTTGGTTCCTGTATGATAGAGGATGGATACATATCCTTAATAAGTCCAAAATCTTAAGTAGTGACTCACAGGATCACTTCATGTGGACTTACCTATATAAGTGAAGAAATCAGGCCGTTTCTATGAGAATTAGACACTTTCTAAAGCACTTATGAAATTAGGATATATGTGCATGGCCATTAATGTGCAGGGTAATAAGAACACTCTACAAATGAAGCGAGTATGTGCAATAGTTCCGGCTTATCCGTAAGAGCCCTTAGTTCAAGATCCGTTCACCACAACGCTTGGATAAAGATTTGAATTGTTTGCACTAAGTGAAAGTTCAAGTCCTGAAGACACTTATCATTTATGTACGAGTTTCGCGATAATGCCAAAATTGATCTCTTCAGTATTCTCTATCGTTGTAAGAACTACGTAGGCTTGATCCTATTTTGGTACATAAGTAATCACTTTAAGTGATGCAGTTATTCCTTATATATATTATATATTATTTTTTAAAACTTATATCTATTTTGAAAATGGTGGGGGATTGTTGTAAAATTTCAAAAATAGCTTTGGGTGGGTTTGTTGCTTTAACTCTTCTTTGGTTTAGTTCCACATTGCTTGGGAGTCATGGAATGTTGAGGTTTATAAATGACTACACTTATTAAAGTTTATCTTTTAAGAGTTGGATCCTCATTGGAATTGATAAGGTGGTGCAAAGCACCACCATACATGTGCATGCACGTGTGCGAAAGGGCGATTGGGCGTTTAGGGCACATTGGGCACTTTAGTGGCACACTTTGCACTTCGCACGTGCGTATCGTTGCTAGGAGCTATTGGAGCCTTAATCTTTTCCAAAAATGAGATGGTGTCACTGTAGTAAAGGGAAGTCATCAGATGAGGCTAGTATCGATGCTGATTAAGTCAGTATCGATACCTACTGGAATAGTGTGACTGATAGTGTTCAGATCACACCAGTATCGATACCACTCATACTGGTATCGATACCAAGGTGATCTGAAGTCACGTTTTAAATTGGTATCGATACCCATTTTCAATCTAAAACTTCTAACCGTACCAAAAGTTGATTGAAAAAATCAACCGTCCATTATCCAATATAAGAATCATTTCTAACAGTTCATTTTTCAATTGACTGTTGATGGCAAAACGTTACAACCATAGTTAGCATCTACACGAATTATTCCCGAATTTATTCATTTGCAGAGAAATTGATTTAAACAGACGCATTATTGAATGAAACGGATAAAATACTTCATTTGGTCCCATTAACGACTTAAACGCGACTTTATTATGAAGCGGTTCAAAAGTTCGACCACTTTTTTGTCTCATGCAAACTTTTTGATAAAAATGAAAAATAGTAACTACTTTGTCCTATTGTGAAGTCCCATCTTTTGCATATTTTATAATCTTTTATTATATAGATGTAAGTAAAAATCATTTCATATTCATTATCTATGTAATTAAACACTACCATCTATCGTCCTAGGGAGGTTTCCTCTCTAGAACACTCTCAATGATAGTGTTTAAGGCGAATTTTTGTCCTAATTTTTTCTTCGCCAAAAAGAATTATACACGAATTCAGATGCCGTCGTCTTCTTAACGTATTGTATTTAATTGAACGAATTCTCAACTTCACGAAACGAATTATAACCGAATATGCCGAATTGCAATTTTTTACCGAATGCTGAATTGCTAACTATGGTTACGACCCAAAATAATTTAGTTGAGTTTATCGAGTCAAGTCCAATATTTTGACTATGGCATCAATTAATTACTAAAATAATTAAACTCAAGGTAAAATAATGAGATTTTCTTTGGATGGTTATTTGAAGATTTTAATCGTATAGATAGACAGATCTCAAAAAGTTATTGAATTTCGACTACTCAAGCGCGAAAATCAGACACCAAATGAGCCCAAATGTAAACTCAAAACGTGATTTTAAACATATGTGCTTTATCTATAGGTGCATACACATACTACTTATTTGTGTATGTGTGTTTGTGATGTTTTAAAATATTTCCTTATAAGTTTATCCATTGTTATACAGATTAAAGTACTTTAATTCAATTCTTTAGATAGGGTACAGATTTGTAAATTAAATATAATATTATTTTGCAAAGCATGCATGATTTACTTGAGATAAGCTATTGGTGTGAAAATGATTCTCTAAAAGTATAATTTTACATAGTGATGTAAAAGTTATGTTATTTTTGTATAAAATAAATCAGGATCACTAATAATTAGTGTATATATAGATGAGTTATACACATATATAAATATATTGATGATTCTTTTCTTCCTTATTAGTTAAATAAACTATACTTTGTAAAACAGTCGAGACTTAATCGTTCTCGTGCTTTGGGGATGGACTAAATAGATTCTTAATAGTTCTATATATACTTTTATTTCCTTACATCTGTTGAGAGAGGTGAGCAGTTGTTTTAAGATGATGAGTAGGATAGAGGTTCCCAATTGTTTGGTATATGTTGGAGATTCCCCTACGGACAGGCTTTTTCTGAATTATTATACTGGCTTTCCCCGTAATATTATTAGATGGGAGATCACAACATATACATTGATGTATAGTTTTTATAGGAAAAAGTTATTTTCTACGTACTACTAAAATTTATAGTATGATATTATGTATCTTTAGATGATCCAAAAAGGATTTGTAATGCCTACAAGAGAAAATCGTTGAAGTTTTCAAAAAATAATGATTTGTTACATATTTTCAATATGAATTATGAACTCTTGAAAGGAATGTGACTCTCTTGAGAAAGGGAACTATTGAAATCTGAGTTATTCCATTTCTCTTTTATGAAAAACTATGTTTATATATATTTTATTTTGTACCATTAACCTAGACATGGTGAGGTTACATACTTGCTAGATAGGAGAAGACTCGAGGAGCATAAAAATTCCTTGATTATTTTAATAATCATCAAGATGTCTTCACAAATGCCAACCTAGTTGGGATTCTTTCGGTGATGCATTATGATGCCTAGGCCTCCCTTTCCTTCAAAAAAAAAGATGTCTTCACAAGTCAAACAGTTGACCACCACACGCAAACAGTATTCATCAAAAAAACTCAAGTCAGTGGTCCAGCTGAACCCAAATCATGTGCTTAGTGCGCTCCTCACGTAAACGATAAATCATCGTTCAGCCGTAAACTAAGAACTAACGATGGGATTCTATATTGGTTAATTAGCTTGGAATACGATTTGCTCACTAACTAGGAGTTGAAACATCTAGTCGTGGCCTCTCCACTCTAAGATGACTACATTACTAGTATTAAAATGGTAAAATGATATTTAGTTTATATTTACAAGTAGTATAGATATGTGAATGGTTATCGATTTATGTTGTAGAGAATGTATCAAATGATTTTATATTAATTAAAGCATTGTGATTTATCTGATTTTCTTTAAAACCTTCATATATTATCATAAATTCATGTTAGTACCTACTTGTCAATAATGTAAGTTCTTGTTAGGATTAATTTTTGCTCATTACCCCCACTTTCAGTTCTAGGAAATGCTTCGGACGAGGAGATGATTGGTTGAATTTATGGATTATACCTGTGTTCTTAAGGAGCTTGGTATAGGGACAACGTCTACGACAGTTTTGTTATACTTGAGGTGTTGTAATTATTCTTATTGTGATACAGTTTATTTTACTTGCTTTGTATATATATTTTTGAGCTATATATTTATATAAAACAAACTCATTTATATTTATATTGAATTACTTAACAAATCTTAATTATGCATAATTTTATTAAGAGAGATGTATCATTTTACAGTTATGATTTGAATCCAACCTAGTGGATGGCTAGGTTTTTTTTATGAATAAGGTTGATTGGACGTTATGAGATGATATGACAGATATTGAGTAAATAGAAATGATATAAAAATTCTATTTGCAGAGAATTTTATCTTATACAGGTTTATGACTAGTTTCATACCCTGAAAATACAGGAGAAACTCTTGCAGATTTTTCGTTTGGCTTAGCCATATTTTGAAGTGATTAATGATCTGACTGGCTACATTAGTCTAAGGTGAGGGTCATAAATCCTTATTTAAGTTTGTTTAGTATTTTTTAATCAACCTTTTGTAGTGAACCTCATGCCTTGAGATGCAATGCAATCTCCTAGAGATTTGAGTTTCAAATTGGGATGTTACAGCACCGGGGGTTAAAAAAGAGAGGAAGGTTTATAGGAAAGATCATGGGATAGATTTAAACCGTTATCGAGGAATCCGAGATCACAACCCAAGTCCAACCGACTTTAAATTGGGTTCACGTTTTGAGGCCCCATATTTTTATTCAGGTTTCATAGGTCTAGATCTCTCTCCTCCATGTCATCACTTCCCACAAAGTAACATAAGAGTCTACACTTTTAGTAAATGGAAGGATAATTTAAGAATGAAAATTAACTTTTCACTTAAAAAAATAGAACTAGCCACCCTATCTATAATACGCGAAAAGAGAGGGATTGGGTTAACAATAAAACAAATGCCCATCCTCCCTCTAAAAGAGATAAAAATGAGGGTTTCTAGCACAATTTTATGTATTTTAGAATATAAAATTGAAGACTTTTTGTTTTTTGAAGACCATTGTTATCAACACTACCATTTTTTATTGCTTATGACCCAACTTCAGTCAACCAACATTTGACCACTATTTTGATTGGGGATAGCCTCACTACATTTTTATTAAAAAATTATATTTTATATTAAAATATTATTTTTATCTAAACTTTATCCTTTTTTCTAAATATAAGATAGAGAAAGTAGGAGAGAGTTAGAAAATGTGGGAAACACCATTAACCGAAGAAAAAAAAATAAAAAATAAAAACCATTAACGGAAGAAAAGGCATCCCAAAACTCGTTTTGTGGGGAAATTGAGTCCTCAAATCTAGAAAAGGTGCTCAAGCACAATATTCAGAACCAATCTTTCGATTTATGTTTCTATTTTTTCATTTTTTTCGTTCAAAACCTAGAAAAAAATATTTAGGGCTCTGAAGTGTATGCTCGTAGTTGCAGCAAGGTGCATCTTCATTGATGCTCGGCACCCCGACAAGGAGCACATACACGAACTGTTCGTCAACCCATAAATGAGCTGGTAAACACCATGCTCGTCAACCCACCAACGAGCAGATAAGCACCATGCTCGGTCCCATTATAACGAGCACGTAATATCTTAAAATCCTCTGTCATCTCTTTCATCATTTTTAGGGTTTTTATTGTAAAATTTGGTAATAAATACTAGGAATTCCTAGTAATATAATAACCATAACTTTATCAGAAGTTGTAGGACCCATAAAACCAAACAATTAAAAAAAGAAAAAAGAAGGAGAAAAGAAAGAGAAGGTTTAGGGTTTATTAAAAGATCCCTACAAACTCACGACCCCACTGCCTCTTCCAGTATCTGGCTCCAGTCGCCAGCTTTTGTTGTACAAACTATAATGGAAGATGCTCTGGGTTTCCCCAGGCCTCGGTTTGTAATGACTCAGTTTGTTTATTAAAGTTTTGTTATTTTCTGACCAAAAAAAAAGATCCCTATGTAATCCCCATCACTTTTCTTTTTCTTTATTCTGGTTTCTGTCTCTAGATCTCTTCTTTTCACTTTCTAAAAAGAGTAATGCTAGAAGTACTCCCAGGATGACTCCCAGGATGAGGTGGCAAGATCTACTTGTGTAAAGTTACTTTTTACTTTTTTAAGTTTGAAGCAGATCTTGCCACCTCATTCAGGAGTCATCCTGGGAGTCAACCTAGGATTATTGTAAGTGAGAATGCCCTCTTAACCCTAAACAGGGTTAGAGGATGATTATATATATTGACAATAAATATGAATTTACAATAATACCCAGGGTGTAAACAATTACATCATACAACACACTAACAGCCCCCTTTAAGCTGAATGTGTGGAAGACCAAAGTGAGAGCTTGGAGCAGAGTTGGGAGTGACGAGACTTGAGTAACTCTTGGTGAAAACATTAGCAAGTTGGTGGCGAGTTGGAATATATCGGATAATGAGTGACTTTCTAGCAACACGCTCACGGATAAAATGGTAGTCGATGTGAACATGTTTAGAATGAGAATGTTGTATTGGATTCACATCCATATATGTGGCACTGACATTGTCACAAACAATGGTTGGAGGAGTCTTTAAATATACGCCTAAATCATGTAACAGAAATTGAATCCAGGTTACATCAGCCGCAGTGAGAGCCATAGCATGATACTTAGCTTTTGTACTTGATTTGGAGACAGTAGGTTGTTTCTTGGATGACCAGGAGATTAGATTTCGACCTAGAAAGATACAATTACCTGTAGTGGAGCGTGCATCATCTGGATTACCGCCCCAATCAGCATCTAAAAAAGCAGTCAACTGAGAAGAAGAGTTAACAGAAAAATAAAGTCCACGTCCTAACGTGCCCTTTAAATATCGAAGGATTCTCTTAATAACAAGAAAATGAGCATCAGTGCTAGTGTGCATGAACTGACTGACTTGATTCACAGCAAAAGTGATATCATGACGAGTCATTGTAAGGTATTGCATAGCTCCCACAAGACTGCGATACAAAGTAATATCTCCAAACGGTACACCAGTGTAACTAGAGGCTTGCTTACTAGGAGCCATAGGAGTAGAAATAGACTTAGAATAAATTAAGTCAAGAAGATTAATGAGATCAACCGTGTACTTGTTTTGGGTTAAAAGTAAGCCATGTTTAGTATGAGTGGCTTCCATGCCTAGAAAATAATGGAGATCACCTAAATCAGACATAGAAAATTAGGTTTGTAACATAGGAATTAAAGAAGTAATTCCATGCTTGTCAGATCTAGTTAGTATAATATCATCAACATACAAGAGCAAAACAATAATGCCAGTAGGAGAATTGCGGACAAAAAGGAAATAGTCCGACTTAGATGAAGTGAGGCCAAACTCCTGCAAAAAAAAAAGTATAACGATGAAACCAGGCGCGGGGAGCCTGTTTTAAACCATACAAAGATTTATGTAACTTGCAAACATAGTTAGGAAAGGCTTTATCAACAAAATCGGGAGGTTGGATCATATAAACGTCTTTATCTAGGTAACCATGTAGAAAGGCATTTTTGACATCTAACTGACGAATGGGCCAGTTAGATGCAATGGCAAGGCTAAGAACAAGACGAATAGTAATGGGCTTAACGACAGGACTGAAAGTCTTGTCATAATCAATGCCATATTGCTGATTGTAGCCTTTGGGAACTAAGCGGGCCTTGTACCTATCAATAGAGCCATCGGATTTCTGTTTAATCCGATAGACCCATTTACAACCGATGAGATTCATATAAGGTTGTTTGGGTACAAGGGACCATGTTTGGTTGTGAAGAAGAGCATTAAACTCATCAGTCATGGCAGATTGCCAGTTAGTATTTTTTGTAGCCTCTGTATCAGTGGTGGGTTCTGATGGGAGTGGTGATTGTTGAGATAAGAAACACAATGGAACTGGATGTTTAGTAGCCAGGAGGGAAGGAATTACTCGAGGTTTACGTGTACCATCACGATTACATGTGACCATATGATGTTCTGTAGGAGGTAGCACGGGAGCAGCCGAGGTGTCAGATGACGAAGTAGATGAAGGCTTTATTGGTTGAGGGGATGCAGATGGAAGCTGTGGTGAAGTTGGTGAGCTACTGCTGGGAGATGTAGAAGGTAACAACGAGAAGGAGTTAGACGTTGAAATTATAGAAGAGGAAGTAGGAAGAGGGAGTGATGTAAGGAGAGTAGGAGACGAAGGTAGGGATGAGGTTAGGTGCGGAACGGTAGCAGGCCATGTGAGAGTAACCCAATCTGTATGGGGAGCCGGTGTGGTGTGAGAAGGAGAGGACGATCAAGAGAGGGTGGGGAATATAGTTTCATCAAACAAAACATGCCTAGAGATATAAACACGATCTGTAGTAGGATCCAAACACTTATAACCCTTGTGGGAGTCACTGTATCCGATAAATATACATGGCTTGGACTTGGGATCAAACTTATTGGTCTTGTAAGGTACTAAATAGGGATAACACCTGCAACCAAATACCCACAAGAAGGCATAATCAGGTGGACGATGAAAAACTCGTTGAGATGGGGAAATGCCTTGTAAAACTAGGTAGTGCCTATATACTCACCACCACCATCGGTTTGCAAAATTTGGATTTTGGAGGAGAGTCGGTTCTCGACTAGAGATTTGAAATGGCGAAAAGATTAATCGACTTGATCTTTTGTGTGGAGAAAATACAACCATGAAAATCTAGAATAATCATCCACAAATAAAAGAAAATAACGAAAACCACTTTTAGAAGTAGTAGGGGCAGGACCCCACAAATCAGAATGAATAAAATAGATAATTTTGTTTGACGAATAAGTTGAGGAAACAAAGGGCATCTTGTGATGCTTAGCAGACACACAGTTGTCACAAAGATTAAGCTGATTTATTTTGGTACTAATACTAAGACACTTATTAGAGACTAAATGACTCAAAGTACGGTTGTTGGGATGGCCCAACCGTTAGTGCCATATGGACGCAGGACAACGAACACTAGAAAAGGCTGTAGATGAAGAGGGTGGACTTGCAGCAGCAACATTAGGGATGGAATATAAGCCTCCACTACTCAGTCCACTGAGAACTAGTTTCCCCATGTGACGATCCTGAATCAAGAAACCATGACGGTCAAACGTACAAATAAAATCATTGTCACAGGTTAACTGATTAACAGAAAGAAGGTTTTTGGATAATTGAGGGACATGATAGACATTGGATAAAGGAAGAAGGGAAGTTATTGTACGGATAGTTATATTACCAGTAACAGCTATGGGAAGAAGCATACCATTACCAACCAGAACCTGATCTGAACCATTATAGTCTGTCTGATTGGTGAGAGTGGAGGATTCAGATGTCATAAGAAGAGTTAGAGGAAGATCGCTGCTGATTGGATAAACGTTGAGGTTGAGATTGAGAAGAAGAACCAGCGAGAAAAGCCATTGTTTGGGTGAGATCCGATTGTTGTTGTTGAAGACTCTGAACACGTGTTTCTTGTGCAAGCAGGAGAGAATATAACTCATGAAAGGAAGACAATGGAGGGTGTGTGGTGATGGTAGTGTAAAATGGCTCATAATCTGGACCTAAGCCATGAAGAACATAAAGAACGAGATCAATATCAAGAACTTGTTTGTTAGCTGTAGCAAGAGAATTAGCAATATTTTTTATCTATCCAAGATATTCAACAACAGTCGTGTTGCCTCGTTGAATGCGTTGGAGTTGACACTTGAGTTGAAGAACCCGGGCAGTGTTTTGATCAGCAAAGGATTTTTCTAGGGCAATCCAAACTTCACGTGCAGTTTTCAAGCCAAGGACTTGAGAGTGGACTGGATCTGTCAAGGTGACATGGATCCAAGTTAAAAGAGTTTGATCTACATCATTTGAGTCTTCAAAAGCAGGGTTAGGGCGAGAGGTATTGGTAGTAGGATCAGTAATATGAGAAGGAGGGATTGGGACATCAGGATCAACATACTTATAGAGCTTGTGAGAGCGAAGAATCGAAGTCATTTTATCTTGACACAAGAGATAGTTGGATCAGTCTAACTTAATCCCAATGAGATGGGAAATATTAGAGAAGGTAGGAGGAGAAGTAGTTGTTGTAGCAGTAGTGGACGTGGAGGATGAAGAAGTCGACATTGCAGAAGAAAAAGAAGAAAAGGCCGGCTAGGGTTTAAGGACCAGAAGTTGCTCTGAAAACCATGTAAGTGAAAATGCTCTCTTAACCCTAAACAGGATTAAAGGATGATTATATATATTGACAATAAATATAAATTTACAATAATACCTTGGGTGTAAACAATTACATCATACAACATACTAACAAGTACTTCTAGCATTATTCTTCTAAAAAACCAAACCATGCTCACAAACGTGAAAAAGACAATGCTCAGAAAACGTTCAACGTGCGTTATGTCACAATGCTTGTTGCACGGTAAACGAGCATAAACATCAGATGCACGTTGATCAGTTAGCGAGCCAATTAAGGGTGTACTAGAATTTTTCTATAATCTACGCTCGTTGGGAATATAGCGAGCACAACCACTAATGCTTGCCAGTACAGTAACGAGCTAACACAAGAGACGCTCGTGATCCGAAAACCGAGCACAAGTTCAAAAAATTTAACCTAATGCTCGGGGGTGTGAGTCCGAGCATAAGTCATTGTGCTTCTCTCTGCAACCCCGAGCAGAGTGAATCAAACCCTTTCTTGGGTTTTAGTTTTTGGCCATAAAAAATAGAAAATAAATTGCATACATTCACACCAAATGACCTAAGAAACATTATAGAGAACAAAATCAAACCTAATAATAAGAAAAAAATAAGATTAGGGATGAAAATCGGATCATTCTTCTTCTTCACACCGGGAGGTTCACCATCATGAACCATCGGTGCTTTATCCGTTGCCACCGTTCGTATTCTCTCTTCAATTTAAATCTCTACACCGATGCTTGGAGTCGTGGCCGGATTAGGTTTGGAGAAGGTGCTCGACTCCTAGGGTTCGAACTCAACGAAGAAGGGGAAGGGTTTAGAAAGAGAAAGTTTATTTTGTTGTTTCATTAGAGTTTTTTATTTTAATTTTTTTAATATAAAATATATTTTTTAATAAAAAGGTAGTGAGGCTATCCCCAATCAAAATGGTGGTCAAAGGTTGGTTGACTGAAGTTGGGTCATAAGTAATAAAAAATGGTAGTGTAGATAACAATAGTCTTTTTGAAAATGTGTGTATTTTAGATGTTCACTGTTAATTAGGAAAGCAGCTTTCGCTGGATTGAGTAGCATTGCTCATTCTATATTTGTTAACTATTGAACTAAATTCTTAACGGCTGCAGATATTTAAGCCCACTTTTTACCGATTGTGCCCACATATATCAGTTAATTTATTAACCTAATAATACAAATTTCACAAAATAGTATGACGTTGTTATGAAACCAGACAAGCTATTCTCTGATTGTGTTGTTGGTTCTATTAGTAAGGCTGAATTAGTAAAAATGGCAGGCTGAAATAATCCGTCCAAAATTTTTTTTTAACAAGGAAATCTTAAATAAGATTGGTGTTAAATGTTGGCCATGGTCATGATTATGGGCCATCCACAAAATTTTTAAATGAATTAATTTGAGATGGCTAGAGTTAAATGTTTTAAAATTGCAGCAAAATCATGGTATTTTTAAAATTTCTCCTTGATATCGGTTGTGTGCATCTTTTGTTGTAGTTTTTTTAAAATTGATCAGCAGCAGACCCATATAAACTTTGAATTTTTGTCAAACGTACATATTTTGACCCATGTTAACTTCGCCAGCTACATTTGTTGTTTAGTATCTTCAATTAAAGAACCTTCTAATTCTTGAGTGGTTGCAATTTTCTGATGGGACCAATAGTAGTTCCTATCCACGGCGGCCAAACTTGAAATATAATAATTTTGCTAACAAATAATTAATAAGCACTCATTCACCACAGAACTTTTTCTCATCATATCATTGCTGTTTTTTAATGTCTTTCAATTTACAAAATCTAACAAACCTTCAATACAATATTTAAGAGAAAATCATAAAAGATGAAACAAATGAAAAAAATAAATAAATTCTTAGTTAAGAACACATATATAATTAATTAATTAATTAATTAATAAGCTATTAATTTCTTAAAGAAAGATGAAGCAATCCAAGGAGATGAGAGGGTTATCTAAGTCATCAATTTGAAGAGAATTGAAGTCTTTATCACTATAAACCACTTCTCCAAGTACTGATGATCATGATGATGATGATGATGAATTTTGATCAATAACCTCATGATCAGGACGAACATGGTGAGTAGTAGTAATAGTACAAGCCTCCCTTTAATAGTTCCTGGAGCCATAATCGTTCTGGTTTGGGTTAAGCGGACTTCCGGGCCAGAAATTCTCCTTATTTATTCCTGCTTGTTGATGAATTGGGACATTAACTGCTTTGCTCTTATACTAAGACCAAACTCTCGATGATGATCCTTAAATTTCTTTGGTGATGATGAATAGTTTTAGTTAATTCCTTGAAATTCCTGCTTTACACGTATCGTCATGATTAATTCTACTCCGAATAGGAGTGGAATTAGATGATGAATATATAATAGCCTGATGAATTATATACTATTCCTCCATCCTAGAGAGAGAAGTACTTGTCATGATGAAATTATGGTTTGTCTGATCAGCTAATTCTCTCCTAAAGCTTTTCTGTGGAAGAACAACGGGCGAACCAGAAGAAGCTATCTTTTGCGGTGTTGACTGATCAGCGCGCTTCAACAAAACTAATTGTTTTGATGACACACTACAACATCAATGATGATGATGATGATGATGATGATAATTTAGTTGGTGGTTCGAACTTTCACATTAAATTTTATTGTTATTATTATTGACAGCCTGAGAGTAGGAGTCTGATAAAAAAAAAAAAGAGAGAGAGACTGAGAGTAGGAGGAGGAGTTCGATGAATTTGGTGCGGTTTTTTTTTTTTGTACTGTTAAAGGAGTTCCTCAAAATGTTTGGAGGATGGACAAGTTAAATAGGCTTTTAGCCCGAAATTCCTCATTTGTACTAGGGGGTGATGTGGGGCAAACTAACCTAACAACCACTTTCTCTATTCACCCCCACTAAAATTAAATAGTACATCACCACCACCACCACCATCACCATCATCTTCATCTTCACAACTCCTCCAACGCCAACCACCTCAACTTCACCGTCGACCAACTAAAAATTACAGAAAGAGAGAGAAATGTGAAAGAGAGAGGTAGAGAGAAGACTGAAAGAGAGAGGGAGAGAACGAGATGACCCACCCACCCTCTTCTCTCCTTCCTTCTCCTTTCTTCCCCTTCTTTCCCCTCACCGTTACACAGTTTAAAAAAAAATCAGATCTAATTTTTTTTTTCGAAGAAGACGAAGAATTCGACCACTAATGGTTGAATTTTTCTAAAAAATTCGACCATCAGTGGTTACGTTTTTCAGGACTCAACCATCAGTGGTTGAATTATCCAAATTTTTGAAAAAAAATTTGAACTACCCATTGGTAGTCGAAAATTTCAGTCGAATTCGAGCACTGATGGTCGAATTCGTCATCTTCTTCGAATTTTTTCTAGAAATTAACAAGAGTAGCAGATCCTTTTCAGCCCAATGGTGGTAAAGCGTTTCTATAAAACTCGACCACTAGTGGTGGAGTTTTGCTAAAAAATTCGACCATCAGTGGTTGAATTTTTCTGAAAAAGTCAACCATTGGTGGTTGAACTGCCAAAAATTTTGAAATTTTTTTTACCTGTCCATTGTTGGTCGAAAATTCCAGTCGAAATCAATCACCAATGGTCGAATTCGTCATCTTAAAAAAAATTTAGATTTGTAATATTTTTTAACTGAATTTTTTTTCTCTTTGTATCTGTGGAAAAGGCAAGATCTAGATAGAGAGGGGTGAGATCTAGAGAGGTGGTGGAGAGAGGGAAGAGATCTGTAGGGAGAGAGAGGTGGAAAGGATCATAAAAAAAGTAGCTGGCTGTAGAGTGGCGAACGGTGAAATAGCCAGCGGTGGAGTGACCAGCGGTGAAATGGCTGGCATTGGAGTGTGAGGTGGAAGGTAATGGAGTGGGAGTGAGGGCGATGATGGTTTAGTTTGTCTTGAAATTTTTTGTTATATATATGTATACATATATATAGAGAGAGAGAGAGAAAGAGAACGGATCAGTGTACATGCTTATATGTGTAGGCTCATATGGGACCTACATGAGGTTGATTTAAGGGTTGAGATTTTGTGCGAATGTTCTACTCATCATGTAGATCATCTTCATCGAAAAATAATCCATTCTAAAATTTCTAACCCCATAAAAAATTGATTCTTTTTCAAATCGTTCATTTTTCACCGTTAATTTTTAATCAACTTCCCATCAATTTTTGATGGGGCTAGAAATTTTAGAATCGACTAATTTTTTGTAAAGATGATCTACATGATGAGGATAATATTTTCACAAAATCTCAATCTTTAGGTCAACCTCATGTGAGCCCCACATAAGCCAATACACCTTACCTGTACATATAAGGTTGTAAGTCGATCCATTCTCATATACATTTATGAATTGGGCTGTGCAATTTAACTCAAAACTAAACTTATGAGAAAGCAGATGGGTTTACATAGTTTTTTTTACATCGTTATACTTACATTAGTTGTGGGACCACCTAGAGATGAATCAGGGGCTAATTTTAAGTTAGGATATTCTCCTCATCATGTTTATCATCCTCACAAAAAATTAGCTCATTCTAAAATTGTAACCCCATCATCCGGTGATTGGAAATCATTGAAAATTAATGGTGTGCGAGCTATTCATTTTGCGGTTGATTTTACTCTATGGATGATGGGGTTATATGTTTTATAATGGGCTAATTTTTTTGTGAAGATGATCGGCATGATGAGGAGAATATCCTAACTTAAAATGAGCCCCTAATTCATCTCTAGGTGAGCCCCATAAGCCAATGTACACTCGATGTACCCTATCCAGCTCTCTTTATTTATATATTGCCAGTCAGTAAGTCAGTAAGTCAGTTTACTTTTCAAGTTATGAATTGGGTTGTTGTTAGCAGGAAGGAAATTAACAGAGATGAGATCATAATTTCCTTGGGTAATTTTAAAAGCACCCCAATAATCTTATTGGCAGGACCCATTTGGTTGAACTTGGTCAATTAAGTTTGACCATCAAATTTTAAAAGAAGCCCCCATACTTGTCAAACTCATCTCCTCTTCCACCACCATTCTGCCGCCACCGCCATCGCCACCATCACCCCCACCACACAACCACCACCTCTATAACCATCACCACCACAGCACAACCACCATCACCACCACCGCACATCCACCACCTCTGAAAGTCTAAATGCTCTATGGTTTAAAGAATTTAACCATATGTCTAAGTGACTATGGTTGAGGATCAAACTATCACCTAATTAAAAATTAAATGGTAATAAAAATGAAACAACAATCTCTAACAAAAGTATTGACTCATTCGATTCTTAATGTGCGGAATTAAGAACAAGAGTCGAATATTTCAATCTCAAAACAAGTATGGAAATATGCACAAGAAATTTTGTTTATGAGGAAAACCCAAACTGGAAAAAAAAAAACCAGGGACCTAGTATAGTAAAAATCCACTAAGAGTTATTAAAAACTTACAACTTAATTTACCACTTGATAGACACGATTTACAACTCCCTTTTACGTTCCGATCAGCTACAGTGTACAGTTCTTCCACAAATTTAAACTCCATTAATCCACTTCTTAGTTGATTGTGATGTATCTTCAACTTGAACTCTACAAGAGAAGAGTGCCTAAGAGCTCATAAACCCACGATCAATCCCATACTTGGCCAATGTGAGATCTTATCATTCCACCAAGCTTCCGAAGTTGACGCCCACGGTGGCCCACTCTATCGACATTAGCCCAATGGTAGTCCTTCCCCTTTGGTGGCTTCACTCACCTACCAGTATTCGATGTAATGCATCTTAATCTAAAATCTAGGTAGCCTCCCTCCATGGTGGCCCCGTGATATGGTGGTGTAGCTCTGATACCAAATGTTATGAACCTTAGGTAGAAGTCACCCTTGAAAACTGGCTTGTACTAAAAAGTGTGCAATAGCTCATAAACCCACGACCAATCCCATACTTGGCTAATGCTGGATCTTATCATCCCGCACATTGAACCAATACTCGACTCCACGAGTATTTCACTACGAACTTGAAACTTTAAGCTCAAACACCAAAAATCTACTGGTAAACAAAAACTGACATTATTTATTAAAATGGGAGGGATTGAACCATTTTCGATCAACAAGTGTGGAAGCAAAGGATTATGAGTTAACTCTCCAAGACTTGTTGATTGTTATGGTGAATGGTTGGTCAAAATAAGAACGAATCAACTTCATTTATAATGGTGATTGTCAGATCTAGATCTGAAGTTCACAAAGTATAATGAGTGCATTTCTAAATCTAGAACACACCATTGGCAATGAGTATGTTCCTAGATCTAGTCTATAACAACCTCATTCCACTTATAAATCTATCCACTAACCCCTGTAAACACAAAAGACCTTACAAAGTCGAACATTGGGTTTAATAGAAAAAGAAAAACCCAAAGAATGGCTTTTTTGCGCAAATCTGGGCAATGATTTCAAAACCAAAGAGATTAGTTTCGAAATTAGCAAGTTAGTTTCGAAATCAATTTATTCAGTTTCGAAACCAAAAAGTACCTGTAATCATTTCAGCATTTAAGTTTCGAAATCAATCAAGTTGGTTTTGGGCCAAAAATCACATGTTTTCAGGTGGAATTTGGTTTCGAAATCCAATAAACAAGCATTAAGTACTTAAGCTCAGCATGATGGTATACAAACCCCTCCTGAAAAAAAACTTCATTTTTTTCTTTTTTTTTTCAAACAAAAAAAAATAGTACCGTTTTTCGAATCCAGTAGACAGAAGACTTCATATTCTATATATTACAATAGATAGTGCCATTTCATATTGATCAGTTCATAACAGGTTTTTGGAGACTAAAATCGGCACCAAACTGCCGATTTAGGTCCCCTAAATCAGCAGCCAACTACCGATTTAGGGGACCAAAATCGGCACCCAACTGCCGATTTAGGTTTCTAACATATTTTCATAAAAAATTTGATTCGGTGGTACCTTGTCGATTTAGGTTTAATATTTCGGTGTCGTGATGCCATTTTTAGCTAGAAAAAATAAACTTACAGTGGCGATTTTAGTTCGTGAGCGAAGAAAAAAAAGTTTTAAAATTCTATTTTTTAGTTTCAAATCAACAAAATAGATTTCCTTTTGGCATTGTGATGCCGGTTTTTTTAGATCTAACCAACGTTTTTCCCTATCTTTCTCTTTCAAATTTACGTCACGGTGATGAAGATGGTGGTCGTAGTGCAGTGGTGGTTGTTGAGGTGGTGGTGATGGTTATAGTGATAGTGGCAGTGATGAGGTGGTGATCGATGGTGGAGCTGGTTTGTGATGGTTAAGGCGGTGATGAGGTGGTGGCCAGTGGTGAGATTGTGGTGGTGGGAGTAGATTGTGATGGTCAAACCATTTTGACTAAGAGGAGGTGTCAATAAGATTGAGGACTGTCATTATGAACAATAGACATTTTAGGGGTGCCTATAGAAGGGGTCTGCCTATAAAAACACCCTATTTCTTTTGCTTTTATTTGAATTTTGAGAGGCGGTAGGGTAATAGTCCGTTGGTTTAATGGACAGATAGAGAAGCTGGGGACTAGGGGAGGAAACTACGTACATATTTGATGCTTAATTAGTCTCTGCTTTGCCCTCATTTTTTTTCCTTATTTATGTAAATGTCCCACTCTCTTTTCTCTCTAGATACAAATTTTGTGCATGGGGCCTCCACTTTTTGTGATACAACTTGTAAGTTGAAGAGAAATTTGAGTGTTATTTAACTGGTTGATCAATAGCTAGGCATGTAGGCTAGTGTTACGGGCGGAACGGTCGACCAGCAATATAAGCGGTCACACAACAGAATCCTTCAATACCGTCTACCCGTATAGCACTACAGACTCCCTCCTAGTCCATAGTTAGCTTCACAAACCAACTCGGTTATACTCAAGACCTTCTGGTCATCTTGCACCAACATGCATAGAGGAACAACCAACACGATCAACGCTCATATGCTGGCCTACGAGTCACTTTGTCGTGCCCTATGACACTCGTCCAATAGGTAGGATTCACTGTCTTCACAGTACCGAGAAGGTAACCATGAATTGCCGTCCACCTGGCCAAGCCGACATTACTCGGACTTCCTATACAGTCATAAGCTTCACCTGTCTTGAAGCATCAAAGCTACAACCAAGCATACGCATATGCGAGGTCCATCCTGGCTATAAGGTTCCGATATAGCAACATGAGAATGCCAGCGTATAACTTTACTATCATCCAATGATCCAGGCGGACCCACGGGTTGCGGTATGAAGTTCCCACTTAAGCTACATATGAATATTCATCAGGGAGGTCGGGACCCCTCCCTATAGTAGTCTTATTTACCTTTTGATCTCCGCATAAAGAAAACATCAAATCATGAGACCAATCATACTCTTTTTCGGCCCATGAAATGAATATGCACTTCGCAGCTTCTCCAAGCCTTGAAGCTTCACCAAGCGCTCCGGCTCGCTCCCGGATATTCACAACATAGCACCACCGTGCTATGAAGCTTCACTTCGCCCTCCGGCTCAATCACACCTATTCAAGAGCATCGCACCCCTGTGTCGCGTATATGTATCTAGCCCATCAGCTAAGTCACGGTCTACGCATAGTCAGAGAAACTAACCATGACACCAGGCACTCCCGGCCTAAATGGGTACTGAGTGATGATTTTATCGGCGCCTACCCTAAAATTTGGTGGCCAAACTTGTTTTGTTGTCGTTGGTAGGCCTCATTTCTTGTTGGCATTCGGTGCACGTAGTCGCAAGCGCCTCTTGATTTTCAAAGCTGTGAATGAGCTAGCTTGGACCTAGGGATTTGAAACTGGGACTAGTCCATCAGATGAACAAGGAGATCGGCCCAAAGAAGCAAACTCATTCAAATCTTAAGGAGTAAGTTTTTATTCCAAAAATTATTTTTTCTTTTCTTGTAATGAGATTTTTTTTAATAAACGCTATCTCCCTTGGGTGCCATGTACACACTAAGGGGTAAGTGAAAATATTAAGACCATCAAAGAAAATCATTGCAAATTAGAGTTGAAGAAGCTAAAAGTTGCAATACCTGTGCTGCAGCTGTAGAACCTCTAAATCACCCAATCTCTAGTAATCTGTACTCTATAGTCCCACGACCAACCTTTGACGAACACCTTTTTTTAGATAAGTCTAGCGAGCCTGCATGGTGGAAGACCACTTGTTAGAGTGGTTGGAAACATGGTTGTCCAAAGTGTAGGTCTTGGTATCGAATCCCACAAAGGGGATTCATCTTTAATTTAAGTCTAATTCAAAAAATAAATAAATAAATAAATAAAAATACCTGTGCTGCAGCATGCATGCTTGAGGGCCCTGGCTCCAACATTCAACACGATCGTACTTCTTTGAGCTCGAATGGAAACACACCCAAACCAAAGCATCCATCAACTCCGGAGACTGGATGTTCTTTAAAAAAAACATCGACTCTCCATGCAGTACAGCCTGAAGTACTTTGAAGTTTTTAATTTTTTATTTTTTTTTGTCAAAATTAATAAGAGTGAGGATTACGAAGTCAGATCTTTATGTATACTATGTTTATATATGAGAGTGGATTGGAGTACATTGGTTAAGAGTACATTGAGTATACATTGGCATGTGGGGCCCACCTAGAGATAAATTAGGAGCCCATTTTAAGTTAAGATATTCTTTCCATCATGTTGATCATCTTCACAAAAAATTAGCCCATTCTAATACTTTTAACCCTATCATCCGGTGATTGGAAATCACTGAAAATCAATGGTTTTGAATAGCTCAGTCAGCGTTGATTTTCAGTGATTTTCAAACACCGGATGATAGGGTTACAACTTTTAAAATGGGCTAATTTTTTGTGAAGATGATCAACATGATGTATTTTCAATATACTCCTAACCAATGTACTCTGATCCTTTCTCTATATATATTTATATCTATACTATTAATTAAACAAAGCCATCTTTTCAAGGCTTTTTTACATATGTTACCCTTTGGAAAAATATTTTTTGTCAAACTTTAACCTCAACTTGAAGGAGTATAAATGTCACCTTTTACCTCTAGAAAATTAAATAAATAGGACATTTCAGTCTTTTCTTTAATTTCTAATTATCTAATTACCTCTCTCCCTTTTATACTCCTGTTGTAATTGCATTAAAATTTAAAACTTCTAACTAATTTAATCAGAGGCATTATTGTCATTTGACTACGTAGTTAATTACAACCCACAAAATTAAGAATTTTTTCTCCAATATCCCATGATTTTGGCAACAAAGATAATTAGTGGGATTGCTATATCTATCTCTCACAACTATTCTCTCCACGTCTCTCTATCTAATCCATAATTTCTCAAGAATTAGTTTTTATAACTTCCTCAACCAATCCATACATTCTCTTTTTCAAATCTTTATATTTAATCTCCATCAAATCTCTTTCCCTTTCTCTTTTCTAACGATCCATTACATTAAACAATTCCATCATCTTCTTCTCCATGACTTCCACCCATGAAAATAAAGTTCTTAATTAGATTTATTACTTTAATCCATTTGTAATTTATTGGTTCATGTAGTTCACTAATAAAATTTTATTTTTAGTTTTGTTTTGACCTTAGTAACCGAAACCTTAGTATAGGGGTGAAGCTCCCGATCCGGAACCTCGCGCTCCCGCTCCAAACTACGCTCCGACGCTCCCGCTCCGAAGGTATTTTTGAACTAAGAACATTTTTTAATCGGCCGCTCCAACGCTCCCGCTCCCACTTTCGTTCCCGCTCTGACCCGCGCTCTGGTTACTTAGGTTTTGACCAGGAAAGCAATCATGATACTTCTTGGGGAACAAACATTAAATCAAAGAGAATATTTGAAAAACATCATCAAAAAAAGAAAAATTTCATCGATCAAACTCCTCTAGAGTGTGGCGTGGATCTGTATAAAAGTACTTTTAAGTATTTGGTTTTATTTTATTTTTAACTTGGCATGTTGCATTTTCTGCTCAATTTTTTATTTTAATTTATGTCAAAATAATAGATATCAAACATTATGAAAATGAAGATTTTGATTACTTGCACAATTGTATTTTTTTCTTAGTTAATTACTAACTAATGCTCTCTTTTTACAGCTTGGGTTCAAATTATTCTTAAGTAGGTTTTGTCAGGAAGGGGCACTTATTTAAACATCAAGTTCATGTAATGTAAGTCTTTACCCCTTCAAAACTAAACTAAATTTCATTAAAATGATAAAAAAAATAATAATTCAAAAAATATTGACAACTTCATAAAATAAAAATGGTTGTTCGACAATCACTACCTCCAACAAAGCGCATGAGGGCTTTTGACATTTTACATAACACTTCTCTACATTTCATTCCTTTCTCAAATATTAATTAAGCTTTTATTCTAATAAGTAATAACCATTAATGAGTTCTCTCTCATTAACAACGAAAACTTAATCACCAAACAGACTGTTTACCTTATATTCCTTCCGGTCGGACCTCCAATTGATCCTTAATTTGACATTAGAAAAAACCCAAAAAGCACAGATGCTAATCAGACCTGAAAACTAAAATAAATATCCACCTACGCTTTTTAACTTGGAAAATAAATAAGGAAAAGAAATGGAGATAAAATGTACAACATTCTCTAGAACTAGACTACAAAATCCTTTCGCTCGACCGAAAAGCTTCAGAGAGCTTCAACCTCGCGAGAGGTTTTTCAGCCAAATCAACGTGGGATCGTGAAGTTGGAGTGATAGATGACGATGAGGCCCTCGTCGCGCACACCCACTGCCGAGGGGTCTCAATGTCATCACCGGTGACTGTAGGTACGTGCCAACTACCCCCTTCTGACTCCTGCATTTTAAACTCTTTCATGGTAACTTGTAGCTAATTGAAAAATAAAATAAAAATAGCAAGAATTGAATCAGTACCTGTATTACAATTGAATATGGGGGAGGCAAGTGGAGTGTCGGACCCTTCCTTGAGATTGTCAGTCGAACCTGTCAAGATCGATACATGAATTGGAATGAAACAATAATAGCAACGCAGTCCAAAATATAGTCAGGTAGTCTATGCAATTGAAGTTAGAATACACATTATCTATTCAAAACTTCATATGGCTACCATACATTTACGTTGTGCAAGAACTAACATTAACAGATTAAGTCGCACGGGTTTTAAAAAGTGAACAATTTTTAAAATCCAGCTTAATAAGTTTCATGGCTCAAAGTTGCAAGCACCAATATTGCTCCACTTTAACAAGTTTCATGTCCCACCTGAAATTATGTGGATAACCTATCTTTACATGATAGAAGTGTAGGTTCGGTAAAATGGACTGAATCATTGATTTGCTTGGTTGTAAAAGAAAAGAATGTTAAATAAGCTCTTAAAAAAGGTACTGTCATTGTTTCTTCAAATTAAAAACGACATGGTTTAATTAGCAAAACTGCAAAAGCAACCAAAGAGAAAAAAACAGGCTGTCAGACTCTGAGACTCATGTTTAAGGATTCGCATTGTACCTCCATAAGAAACTCGAAACAATGTCTGGTACTCTATCAAAAAGGTATGTTTCAATTCGTAAAAGGTGTTATAATAACACAGTAACTAGATATAAGGAACTGTAATACTATGTTCTAATAGAACACAAGAACATTACTAGATATTACACTGCAGGAGCTGATATCTGTGTTGATCAGGATGTAGATCACACTGCCTGACATATGACAGTTACGCTGCTCGGACTGTCGTGCCCTTGCAAGAGCATAGCAAAATCCTCAAAATCTAGTTCAGAAACCAAGAAGACGGTTCAAGTACAACTGTAAAAGAACCCTAAAATATGTTGTTGATACAATACTTTATTTTTTAACTTTGGTAAGCTAAGTGTCTTTTCCAGTAATTACATTACAACATAAACTTTTAATATTGAAAAATATACCAGATAGCAATTGTCGCAATTGAGTCAAATCTTTCTATGGGCGAAGGCAAAGTAGAATCCAGTACCTAATACAAATATGAGTATCTTACAATGGCAATAAGGGTACATTGGGCAAGGTGAAGTATCTCGTTTTATAGTCTTTAGTGGAGGACAGTTCTTTATTGCAAGTTGCCACTAGATATATTTATCAAACTTGTAAGACACCATTCCTTACCCTTGATGGGAAACAAATTAGACAAGTTTTACCATTTGAGATGGGTTATTTATCCCCTACTTATTCAACCCCTCTTCTTGTGGGCCCACATGAAGATGATTCAAGGGCTGATTTTAGGCGAGTATGTTCTCCTCACCATCCCATCATATCCGAAAAGTAGCCCATTCTAAAACTTCCAACTCCCTCAAATCAGTCCTTAAAAAATTGGTAAGTTCTGAACTTTTGTTTTTTTTTTTGCCGTTGATTTCCATTAAATTAGTCCTTAAAAAATTGGTAAGTTTTAAACTTTTTTGTTTTTACCGTTGATTTCCAATAAACTTTTTATGAGGTTAGAAGTTTTAGAACGGGCTGATTTCAGGTGAGTATGTTCTCCTTGCCATGTAGATCATTGGGTCATCTTCATACATATGGGCCCCACAAGAAGAGGGGCTCCAAAGGGGTCGAATAAGGAGGGGCTAAATAACCCCTCTCTCTTATCATTTTCCCATCATGTTAATACTCAATATAAAATCTCCCTAACTTAAAAGTGGTTCCCATGTCATTGTCGAGCATGTTGATCAAACTCGTCAGTATATGACTTGAAGTTGTAGGAATATCTTCATTCCCAATCTAATATGAAACTAATATAATTCTAAAGGGAGCTTCCTCCACTTGTCAAATTATATTATGTGTATACTGTGTCTGTTTCATGCAACGACAGAATGTGGCAGACTTTCACAAAAAAGAATTTATATATAGTTCGTTTTTGAAATTTAAACAAGCAGTTTATTTCGTTTCACTTTTTATTTTTATTTTTTCGCATTAATCTGATTTTGGCTTTAATTTGTGGGTTTACTGAGATTTTCTTCTTCTGTGTTTTATTTTTTAATTTAAGGATCTTAAAGCTGGTCATGAAGAGGACAAGGATGAAAAGTTGTGAAGGAGTTGGAGAGTGCTTGATGGAGAAACTTCTGGCTCACACTGATGCATCTAATACTCAGAAGAACAAGGCCTGATTTTAATATTTTTGCACTTACTTCTTTATAGAATTTAGTTTGTCACAGATATATGAATTGGAGTTCTCCATTTTTCTGTTGAATCCCCTAGTTTTTAGTTGTGTTTACGTGAAAATTGATCACAAGACCCCGAAAGAGGCAAAAAAAATAAAAAATTATGGGCAAAGCCCAAACAGACCTCAATTGGATTGGATTAAATATCACCCAAACCAACCTATATTGGATCAGTTTTGGATTATCCAGAACAGGTCTGTTTCAAATGGATGAGCAACCCCTTCCAAGAAGTAACAACTGTAAAAGAATTGTTATGGATGGTTAACATTCTTTTAGATTTTAAATACATGTCAATTGTACTAACTAGAATTGTTAGTATCATTTCTGGGTCAAAACCAAGCAAAATCATATGCTAAACAAAAGTGATAAGCTATTAAACAGAAACGCGATTAACCATAGAGCAAAAAATAAACAGACCTGATGCTTTTCCTTCCATCTCGGAAAGAAGCTAGTACCTAGCAGTTGGAACAAATGATCCCTCATCTCGTCATTTGTGACCAGCAAAGACTTGCAACTAACAGCGGCATATAACCAATACCTGTAATAACAAGACAATTATTAACTTAGACAATGGCTATTCTGAAGTCAATGTTGTACACTTATAGAACAGAAATAGAACACAACGGTATAAGTTGGATAAACAGCTGCACTTAATCGTGCCAAGATTCAATCTACACAAGAAGATAGAGGGAAACTTTAAATAAAACTATCAAAAGAACTAATTTCTGAAGAGAGCGATCCGGATTCATTGATATTCATACATTGAGTATACATTGGCCTGTGGGTCCCATATAGAGATGATTCAAGGGCTGGTTTTAAGTTGAGATATTCTCCTCACCATGTTGAGCATCCTCACAAAAAATCAGCCCATTCTAAAACTTATAACCCCATCATCCATTGAGTGAAATCAACGGTAAAATGAATAGCTCAATCACCATTAATTTTCAGTGATCTCCAATCACCGGATGATGGGGTTACAAGTTCTAGAATGTGCTAATTTTTTGTGAGGATGTGCAACATGGCGAGGTGAGGAGACTATCCTCACCCAAACCACCAAAGCCACTTTGCTAGGAGAGCCTGATTCATTACATAAGATTTTTTACCCCCAGACCGCCCCACTCCTTAGGTAAACAAACTGTCTCACAGCAGACCCAATGAAGCCTTTGCTTCTCCGAGTTATCATGCCACAAGAAATCCCTCATTTTCTTCTCTAGGATCTTCATTACGCACACCGGGATCGAGAAAAGAGATAAGTAATAGAAGGCCAGACCAGCTAAACTGCTATGAATCAAAGCCAGTTTACCCCCTTTTGAAAGTAAATTCATCTTCCATAAAGCCAACTTTTTGTCAAACCTCTCAATTATCGGGTCCAAATAACTTTAGACCAATAATTAACCCCCAATGGAAGACCAAGATAAGTCGAAGGTAAGGATTCCACCTTGCAACCTAACGCTGCTGGAAAGACGTTCAGATTCGTCACATTCCCCACACCAAACATTGTTGATTTGTTAAAATTAATCTTTAAACCCAAGGCTGCTTCAAACCATTTCAGTAATGATTTTAGCATACTAACTTGGATCAAGTCGTCATCCATAAAAATCAGTGTATCATCGGCAAATTGGAGATGCGAATCACCTTCCCTCCGTTTCTAACCGAGAAACCATTACTAAGTCCAATTTTCCAAGCCCATTTCATAATTCTACTAAAGGCGTCCATCACCAAGATAAAGAGAAGTGGCGACAAGGGATCCCCTTGTCGTAAACCTCTAGAGCTGAAGAACTTTCCCCTAGCTGCTCCATTAATCATCACCTTAAAAGACTCCGTAGAGATACACAGATGAATCCACCTTCACTTGAGACCAAAGCCAAATCTCATCAACATATGATTGAGAAAATCCCAAATAACGTGATTGTATGCTTTTTCCGTATCAATCTTCGCTAGGATACCAGACCTATTTTAACGAATCCTAGAGTCAAGGCATTCGCTTGCAATCAAAACTCCATCAAGAATTTGTCTTCCCGCTACAAAAGCTCCTTGGTAATGTGATATCTCAAGTATCGGCTTCAATCTTGAAGCAAGTACCTAGCTCCTTGGTAAGTTGATATGATCACTCCCTATACTTGATGTATATCGACATCTGGGTTCCTGTAACTCCCCAAATCCGATTACCGTATAAACCCAATTCTAAACTCGTGACTCAATACCTTAAAACCAATCTTATAACCTTCCATCTGAAATCAAGTCCAGAACATAGGCGCAAACAAAAGTCCAAATAAAACAACGTCAAAACCTATAAAAATTTCAATCAATACAACATTAGTTCATACGCTCAAAGAAACACAATAGTCAATTAACAACAACAACAACATCAACATCAACAACAATAAGTTGGTTATATTTTTTAAAGTTGAATCGCACCGTGGCTGCCTACGTACCCAAATAGGGATCAGGCATAACTTAGTTCCAAAGAATGCACACAACAAGGCTTCCACATCACTTTTCAACTTTAGTGCAAATTCAACCACCAACTTACACATTCTCCCAACAAAAATAATGAATATCCCTACATCCACAACTGAAGTAGCTATGTTCTTCAATTAATTAAGTGGGTTCGCCATCCAATAGTTTACTCAACGTACTCCTCAATTTTTCCCAATTTGGTGGTCCACAAAGGCACAAATTAACCCAATTATGCTGATGTAACACGTGAGCAGCATGTGTGGGTCCCACATTGAGTTGGAGCTTGTGCTTGACTAGGGTTTCTATTCTTGATTTATTAGTAGTTTCTACTATTAGAATTTATGTTGTTAAAGGCGCCGCCTAGGCGCGCCTAGGCGACCTAGGCGAGGTGTTTGGAAGAGGGCCGCATTGACTTACTAAAAATTCCCCAAGTTAGTGTTTTTGGCGCCTAGGCGCGCCTGGGCGTTCGCCCAGGGTCGACCAGGGGACTAAATAGGCGGTCGCCCCAGAACAAGTGCCCAAAATCCTTGGTGTTTTTAATTAAAAAAAAATGAAATTTGAGGCTGTTTTGGTTAAAAAACGATACTAAACTTGGGTATAAAATAGAGATTTAGGGTTTAAAACTTTCTTTCTTCATAAGGATTACAAGAGGGAGAGGTTTTTTAGACTTAGAGAAGGGGAAAACAAAAAAGCCGTAGATCTCAGTGCCGCTGCTCCAAAGTCTTTCTCTTTTCCTATTCTTTTTCTTCTGCTTTTTTTTCTTCTTCTTCTTCATCATCATCTTCTTCCTGGGTTTATCCTGGAACAGGTTTGAACCCAGTAGTTTTTTTTATGAAACTAGCACCTAGTTTTGTGAAAACCCAGCCAGCACACTGTTTTATAAAACCAGCACGCTGTTTTATAAACCCTGCATGTTGTTTTATAAAACCACCTGCTTTTTTGTAAAACTAGCAGCTTGTTTTATAAAAACCAGCTGTTTTTTTATCAGAAACCAGCACGTTTTTTTATAAACCCAGCACTTTGTTTTATAAAACCACCTGTTTTTTTAGCAGTTTTTTTTTTAGAAAACAGCAGTATTTTTATTTTTTATTAGTTATTAAAGGTGTGGGCCATGATAATAAAAAGTATGACTCCTAAAATCTTTTATCAAATGCGGTGGTTTAAAGTTTTATGGGCGACGCCTAGTCGACGCCTAGGCGCACCTAGGCGAGGCGTCTACCCAGTCACCCCGCCTCACGTCGCGCAGAATACAACATAGATTAGAATTACTAGTTACTAAATAATTAGGTTTCTTATTTCTTATAGAATTAGTTTCTATTTTCTATTATTTTCTTAATAGTTGTTAGAGTGCTAATTTAGAAGGTCTTAAAGTCATATTATTGAGTTTTCTTGTTTTTAGTAAGTTTTAACTCTATTGTGAGGAGTTATCTATATAAAGAGCTCCTAGTACGAAAACTATTAGGTGTTTTTTAATAGATTTGTGAGTTTGAATGATAGTTTGGGTTTAGTTTGATGGTTGAAGAGTTAGTTGTATTTACGGTTCCGCACTTTGATCTACATCATTTTGGTATCAGAGCAGTGATGCTCCTGGGGAGATATGGAGGATTTCGAAGATGTTGACATCGGGAAGATGGATCGTTTGGAGAAAAGATTGAGAGAATTTGAACGAGGACAAGATGACTTGAAGGATGAGTTTTCGAAGTTCCGCAACAAATTTTTGAAGTTTACAAATGTGTTCATGACGATGATGTTTGGCGGAATACATGTTGTGCCGAGTGTGGACCAACCACAACCACAATTCAGCATGACATATCCAGTCCTCAAATTCGGAAAGGAGGAAGAAGGGCTTGACAAAGTTGAAGGTGAAGACAATGTTCCGAACAACATCTCTGTTGCTGGTGACGCAATAACCATAACTGAGGAAGACGATATTGAGACGGGAGAAGACGATATTGAGACAGGAGAAGACGTTACAGATGAACAAGAAGTTGAGTTTGCAGAAACGATGGAAGATGTTGATGAGCATACCATGGGCTGAGGTTCAAGATGGGATTCTTGTTGCTGTTTAAGACAATGATAAAGATGAGTTCAGCAAAGCCCCAAATGATGAAAAGCTAGGTGCAGGTTATCGTATCAAAAGGATGGAGTAGGGTTTCCTAAAGTTGGAATAGGAGTTGAGTCGGAGGAGTTGGGCATAGGGGTTTTGGCTAAAGTTTGTACTAGAAGCATCTTATATATATAACTCCTAATAAAAGGGTCCTAAACCTACTAAAAACATGAAAATTTGCTAGTCAAGTTACCCCATAACCTAAGCACACTTTCTAAACATAAAACAACTCATCCCAAAAACTGAAACTGGGACTGGCCAACAAACTGGCCCGTCCCAAAAACCCTCTCCAATATTGATATTCAACTCATCCCAGTAGAGAATCCCAAAAGCAAATGAAGTCTTGCCAACGGGTTCCTGCAAAATGTCTGTTAGGGGAAACCCACATATAAACCAATACTTTGATGTTCACTTTAAGTTTATCCACAGGTTCCTCCTCTCCGTTGAACACCCTATTGTTCCTTTCTTTCCATCTATTTAAGTTTATCCACATGACTGCAAAAACTAAGACCTGCCATAATAATTTAGCTTTTGGCCACTTTCTTGGACTCGTCCAAGACACTAGGCAGGCCTCTATCGAGCCCGGAAAGACCCAAGAGGCACCAAAGATCTCCAAAAAATAATCCCATATTTTGGACGCCACCTCAGAAGAGAACAGTAAGTGATCTGGTCTTCTAGTTGCATTAGGATAAGTTTGCCTTAAATAGATGTTTTAGGTTCAGGCTTCATTTGTTTTGGAACTAGTGTGGGTTTTGTGTAGAGAATGGGTGAGATTCTGAGATACTTGTTTCCAAACTCAAATTATCAATAAAATTTCTCGAGCATAGTTTGGTTAATCACTTATGCTGACCTAAATTAGGTCCTAGACTGCAGGCCTAACGAGTCACTGAGAAGAAGCACACTAAAAATAATAAGCCAATGCTGAAAACAAAGTCAGTAAATATTTGGGTTTCAGAAAATGCAATCTTACCAATCATCATTTGATCCAGAAGGGGTGGTATAAAGTGCACCGGAATTTCGCCAGCTTGCTATTAGCTTCTTATTATTTAGGTTTTCTGCAGGACCACCATTCACACGACGACTATGCAAAATAATCAGTGGCAATCTCTTTGATGGACTCATTTGACGTATGCGGTTTACAACAGAATTTAGCTGCCATAGGCATGAGAAGTTTCAACATCCCATCATTAGCAAAGAAACAAATACTTGTAGTACTTATCTTCCAAATCCTTTTACCTGGAAAAAATTGAAAGTGCCATTGAGAAGGCCCACATTGGCACCATCTATAACAGCATCGAATGGACCGTTGCGGCGAAGCCATTCCTGGATTGAGTTGATCGCAAATTAGTCAGGATGTGATTCAACAATCTTTATAAAATGACATAAAGGAAGCAAGCATCGGGCATCTACTAAGTGAATGAAACTCATACCCATCCATTTGAATACAGAGAAAAAAAGACAGATCTAGTAAGTAAAAAAAAAATTCTTAGATCAGAAGTGAACTCAAGCACAATATCAAATTCAATTCATTGTAATTGTAGTTTAAAAATATGGAAAATTAATGTTAAATGTTGTGGTGAGGGACCTATTGGCCACCAAAGTTGCATGGTCAACCCCACAATCCTTTGACCGTGCAATTTTTAATGGCTAGATGAGGGACCTATTGTCCACCAACTTGAAAAGTGAGGATTGCCCTAGATAGTGATGCTGCATATAATTACTTTCCAGAGTTTTGGTCTAACATTTCTTTTTTTATAAAATAAATTTACCGATGGAAAGTCTAGGTAAGCTGGTCTGTAGGTATTGATCAGTGGGAGAAAGAAAATTGAACCCAGCTTTTAGATACCAATCCTTGTATACTTTAACAACTCAACAGCTTGGACATCCGAATAAAGCAATTTTTTTGTTGTGGACAAGATAGACTTTGATACAAACTAAGAGTAAGAAGATCCACTCCTAAAAGTTTCCAAGAAGCCCTTTCTCATTCACGATGAATGAATAGATGACAGGACTTGTTCCTCGTGATGTATGGGAATTACAAGATCTTCCACAAACCAAAGAGTTTGTTTGATGATATTAAATATATGCAACTGAACTGTTGAAAACTAATTGAATTTCTTCCACAAAACTAAGCATCATCTACATGGAATTCTCAAACTGTTAAAAGCTCACCTAGTTGTCAAAAGATAAAGTCAGAAATATGGAGTTGCCTATTTTGAGACTTTTTTCAGTGGCGCCATTGTATTCTGTTCCGATCCCTATACTGTACATATGGGTTTTCCTCTCCTACCAGTTAGATGTCATGCTTTCTTGCAGGGTGATATTTGACTGAATCTGCTAACCAACCTAACAAGTTTATGTAATATTTTCACCTTATGGCTCTGTCCTTTTCTTTATTTTGTTTTGTGTGTGCTTCCTAATGTAAGTGCATCGTGCATGCGGGCGACCAGTAACAATTAAAGGATCCCTATTTTGATTTTTGATCCTCTTCCCAGTTTCTTAAGAAGATTAAAATAAGACAAAACGATACAAGTTCAAGATTCAAATAAGACTAAAACACATCTAACCTGAAATTTATTGAAATCGGCCATGACCTCTCGTTGGCAAGCTAAGGTGGATAACGAGGTAGCAAAATTCTCCGTCTCCAATGGATCAATATCAATACAAACAAGCTTCTCCCCACAACTACGACAAACACCAGTCTCATCCATCTCAGTTCTAACCACCCTCCATTTCCCTGTACACAACCATCCTTTTCCATGCCACCCACCTCCTCCCTTCACAATCCCTTTCTTAACCTCTCCCACATCCCAATTCTCCTTCCCAACCTCCACGGATGCATCAGACTTAAACCAATCTTCCACAATCTCAGCCGTCGTTTCCACCACCTGTCTCACGGAACCCCGCAACCGGTGTAACATCTCATACACTTTTTCTCCCCTCCCTGCATTCGAACTAAGCTGTAACAATGCTGCTAATTCCGGCTCCTCCGCCAAAACCCTAGAATTCACCATGTGTGCATCAACTTCATAAGCCTTATCTGCTTCCCCCTTTTTACAGAACCCAAATAAAGCTGGTCCATAAGACCTAAGCTTCGGTGGGATATCATAACTCATCATTTTCTTAACTAATTCAAAAGCCATTTCTGGGTCTTCCATTTTAGCAGCTAATCTTGCTGCGCTAGTAAATGTTGCCTCATTTGGAGCAATTTTATCAATACCCATTTGCTGAAAAATCTCAAAACCTCTTCTGAGACCCAAATTCAAGATGTTCTCGTCGTTCATCTCACACTCAGCCTCCCCCTCATCAACCAAAGAAGAAGAAGAACAGAGGTAGAGTAAAACGTTATAATGGTGTTGACTGAGTGGAGTACCTGTAATCCGAGCATCATCATAGAGGCGAAGGGCTTCGATAAGGTCGCCACGTCTCGAGCACATATCGAGATTGAATTTAAGCAAGCCTTCTGGAGATTCACGACGGGCTTTTTTCTTGGCTCTGTTAGAAACAGCTGCAGTCACGGTTGAAGGACTGGAAGAAGATTCATGAGTGGGTACTATTGCAGAGACTGCCGAAGTGGAGAGAAAGGCGGACTGTTTTTTGTTTATTTGAGAATGGCTACTACTACTACAAGTTTTGTTGCTGTTTTTGTTGATGTATTTGAGAGGAAGGAGAGATAATGGGTAATGGAGAAGACGACGGTGGTGAACATGAGTACTACTACTAGTTCTGAAACTGAACAAGAGTGATGGGGTTTTGGTGAAGAAAGTGAAAAGAGAAGAGCTTCTTGCAAAAGAAGAAGGTGAGAGAGAGCAGCCTCCTGCAAAAACCATCTATGTTGGTTTGCCTCTCTCTCTCTCTCTCTCGCTCTCTCTGGAACTTTACTCCTGCAACCCCTGTGCAAATGCGTTGCACATCCTCCTTACGTCTCTTGTAGGCAATATGTTAAGTACCTAAAAACCATTAACATAGTTCATTCTATTAAGTAATTTAGGTAAGAGAGCATCCTTATATTATTAATTCATAGAACAAACACCAAAATATTTATTATACGCTTTGAGGAATTGAACTTGCAAAAAGTAATAGATATTTCTAAATAAGAATAACAAAATTGCGGTATACATAACTTTTTGGGGGTAACTACGTGCACAATTTGAACACTTTTCAGGAATGGTTACAAAAACAAAAATCAAAACTGAACTTAAAATTAAAGAAATACCAGTGGTTCTCACATTGAGATTCAAGTGAAAGTTCTTCCTCAAATTTGCTTCATTTTATTTTCCTCCTTTAACCTGAATGTTAAAAGATTAAATTGTGTGAACAGTAACTTATGAATAGGTATAAACATTTACAATACAAGGGATTTAATACTCCATTTGGTTCGACATACGAACTAGCCGACATACATACGACTTACTTATGTCTGACATACAGACCTATCGTTAAAGCTTTTGACGATACTAGGATAGTTCGAACATGTATTAACTTTTATGCAAATATGGAGTATTTCTACCACGGTACGGTTCTGGGTTGGGCAGAAACGCCCTAGTGAAGGTCGAGTCCATGTGGACACGGACTCGTTTAGAAACGCCAAAATATGACCAAAAAAAAGAGAAAAAGAATGAGAGAGAAGCACACAAATCTCTATAAAATCCCCATCCTTTCTACAAAGGAGGAAGAGGAGGGAGGAGCTGTATTTCCCTTTAAAGATGCATACCTTCCACTAAAAAAAGAGAGAGAGTGATGCATACCTCATGCTTCCGATCAGGAAAAAGATGCAAACCCCATGCTCAGTAAAACAATTGTGTTTCTCGATGTTAGATTAGGAGAGACTATAGAAACCATCTTTTAGGATTACTGGGAAATAAAACCCTAAGTCCCTAACCTCTCTCTCTCTCTCTTCGACTCCATTAACGTTTGAACTGGAGCTTTTGGACAGAGGAGGAATCATATTGTTTAAAAAAATAATAGTAGTAGAAAAAAATGAGAAGGTTTTCGAACTTGTAATTCAAATAACAACTACGAATTCAAAAAAAAATACGAGATGCATACAAAAAATTTAAACAGATTAGAACCAGAAATCAAAAAGATTGATTTGTCAAAAAAAAATTTAAGAGTGGAGCGTACAATAATTAAGAAACATAGTCATAAATTTTCATTTTAGAGAAGAAAAAAATTCAGATCATTAAAGTTCCTAAACCCTAAGAAAAAATTGAGAAGGTTTTCAAACTTGTAATTCAAAGAACAACTAAGGAATCCAAAAAGAATACAAAATGCATACAAAAAATTGAAACAGATTATAACCAGAAATCAAAATAATAGATTAGTAAAGAAAATTTTGAGAGTGGAGTGTACAATAATTGAGAAACATAATCATAAATTTTCATGTTAAAGAGGAAGAAAAAAATTCAAATTATTAAAGTTCCTAAACCCTAAAAGCAAAAAAATATAGAAAGCATACAGATGTTTTGTAACCTCTGTAGAGGCGAAAGCATAAAAAAAATAGCAGAAAGAAAGAGTTTAAAAGAATTTATCAGAAAACCATAGATCAATCCCCTATTAAAAACCAAGATCAAACGCCCAACTAAATCTAATCTGAAACCGATGGAATTATATTGTTTAAAAAATAATAATAACAATAAGAAGAGAACCCTAGATTGATCCCTTATGAAAACCCAACATTAAACACCCAACTAAATCTGGTCGTCAAATAAAAAAATAAGAAAAAATGAATAAATTAATTTAAAACTGAATGAATCGTATGCTTAAAAAAAATATACCTCCATCACAGATATGTTGTTTCAATAGGAGTTGGAGAGGGTTAAGCGAGAGGAGAAGAGGAAAAAAATTTGAGAACTCACCTGCATCAAAGGAAAGAAATTAATAATAATAATAATAATAATAAGAGAACCCTAGATCGATCGCTTATGAAAACCAAAGATTAAACCCCCAACTACATTTGATCCTCAATAAAAAAAATATAACAAAAATAAATAAACTAATATGAAAGAGATTGAATCATATGGTTTAAAAAAAAAATGTACCTGCTATTTCAGTAAGAGTTAGAGAGGGTTAGAAGAGAGGAGAAGAGGAAAAAAACTCTGGACCTTAAAAACTATAAAAAAAGTTACACATTTCAAATCTATAAATTGACTCAAATGCAGCTGAAGATGATGAATGCAAAACTATAAATTGTTAGTAGTAAGAAGATGTAGACATATCTATGCTAAAGTAACGGATATTCAAAAAAAAAATGTTTGTGGGGTTTAGACATTTCTAAGATTTCTTTTGGTATATACATAATAAAATTAACATCAAATTAGATAGTTTGTCTGTGGCTTTTATTGTATAGCCAAGCAAGCTATGTGTTAGGGTGGTTTAGGATTTTTCAGATTCCAGGATTGTGCTATTTATATCTCAGACTGGTACGTCTGGCATAGTAGTTCTCTTCCTAGCAGAACATATTGAATAGTAAAGGAAAAAAAATAGTGAAACCTAGATCTGTAAAAAAATGTAGATCAGTAAAAAATATTAGAAAGAATGAAGAAGAAGAGGCATAATTACCTCAGTCAGAAATTATGCACAAATTTATAAAAAAGAAAAACTATGCACAAACCCTAACCTCTAATTGAAAGAACTATCAAAAGGCTCAAGTAATTAAGGAAGAAATAAAGACAGCAAAATTTTCTTACAAATTGAGAGTTCACAAAAAATTTTACCACTTTTTTTTTCATCAAAACTGAAAATCATGAAACCAAATTTTGCCCCTCTTTGAGATCCAAAAGTATATTAATAAAATCCAAAAAGATGAACAGAATTAGTTTCAACGATCATCACACAACATGAAGATGAAGTCTAAATAACAGAAGAAATCAATAATTTTAAGTTCCTTTCGACTATGAAGAAATTATCCAACATAAAATTCTGATATAGAAACTAAAATTGTTCCTCAAGTAGGAGAGTATAGAAAACCTAAAACCTATTTTTTCTTCGAAAAACCCTAGAAATCAAAGAAAGAAAAAGTTGAAGTTGGTCAGAAAGGATGAAATCAATTTACCTTAAAACGAATTCAAAGATACGATTGATTAGTTCTCGTCGTAGAAGAAGATGAAGTATTTTACAGATCGTCGGTGGCGCCTTAAGATGTTTCACCAGAGCCGGAACCGCAGTAAAGGTTTCTTCTTTTGCTTTTTAACCTACAAAAAAAAGCAGTAGAACCTGCAAAAATCCAACATCAGATATGTAGAGACCTCCAAGAAAATGAAAAAAATAAATAAATTAAAATTCCAGAACAGCCCGCAAATGCTTACACCAGAAGACTGAGATGGGCGTGGTTGAGAGAGAAAGGGAGGTCTTTCCTTGCCATTACCACCATTGGAGGAGCACTCAAAAAATTAGGGTTTGCGGAGGAGGGAGAGAACTTCAGCAGATCTGCCGATGGCGGTGGGGAGGAGCCGACACAGATCAAAAAAAAAAACAGTAAGGGGAGAGGGGAGGTAGAGAGAAATCGAGAGAGAGAGGGCAGTGAGAGAGAGGGGGATTGTATAAGAGATTAAGCATATGAAAAAAAATTGTTGCAATTTGGTGCATCTAATGTTTGATTTATCCAAATAACTTTTTGTTGTACGACTGAACATCAAACAATTGATACACCTAATATACATGCCCTTACTCTAAAATCGGTTGATGATTGATTTCAAATAAAATTTGTTCTGATGTGGTATATAAAAATGTTGATGTACAATCTTTAAAAAATATATTCCTTGTATTCGTTACACCAAAAAGTTAATGCATCAATGTTTCTACGGTAGAAAAGTGGATTCTTTTTATTTGCCAACACCATCCACAGTGGTTGAAAAATTTGGCATTTTTCCATAAAAACTAGCTTTTAACTTACGTGAAGATTTCAAAGGCCAAATTTAGATTTCTGGAAACGAATTTGGAGAAATTTTATGGGGCGGGGGACAGGCTAGCCGCCTGATGCTAGGCGGGCAGGGAGGTGCCCGTCCCATTTTTTTTTATTTTGAAAATTGTTGGGCGAGGTGCTTATACCCCGCCTGTTGCTGGGCGGTATATATGATGCCCACCCAGTAATTTTTTTTATTTTCTTTTTTTGAAATTTTTTTTTTTTTTAAAAATTTAAAGGATTTTTAAGGATTAAAGGATTTAAAAAAAAAAAAACAAATACCACCGCCTTTAAAAAAATAATAAAATATTTAAAGGATTTTTAAAAGACCATCCGCCTGATAGAATTTAAAGAATTTTTTTAAAAAAAAATATTAATGCCAGGCGGTGTCCCACCAGCTCGCCTGGCATTATTTTTTGTTTTTCTTTTTTAAAAAAGCCTAAAATGCCCCTCCTTTAGTATTTTATTATAAATTTTTAAATTTTTTTAACTTCCACCGCTACTCAACTCAGTTTCCCATGGTTCGCCAACTCGGACTCGGTGGCCGACTCGGTGGTGACCGAGTCCGAGTCCGAGTCAGGACCGAGTCGTTCCGCGTTAGGTCTGAAGCCAAAAAAAGAAGAAGAAAAAATAAATTTAAAATATCCCGAGTCAACTGAGTAAAACCGGCCGAGTCATGCCGAGTCAGGCGGAGTCACCCACTTTAGTAAAAAAATTTGATTTTTTAAAAAATCTTAAAAAAAGTTAACTGATATAACTCTGCCGAGTCAACCTTACCGAGTCAACCGAGTTGACCGAGTTAAAGCCGAGTCGAGACGTACTAAGCCGAGTCGAACCGAGTCAGTAACCAACCGATCCTAGTGTTGGATAGTTAGGCAGGTCTCCGCCGAGTCCGATCCGAGTCAGGCGTGACTCGGCCGAGTCGACAAACCATGCAGTTTTCATAGCTATTTTGGTAAGGTAAAAATGGCTTTTTACCTTACCACCGTTGTGGATGCTCTAAGAGCATCTCCAATGCAAATGTGCTCTGCTTCCAATGTGGCATGGCTCTCAAGAGATCCTCTTGAGACTTACTTCTCTTGAGACTTACTTCCTATGTGGAGAAAAAAGTTTCACAATTTATGTTGAAAAGAAAAATGCATCTCCAATGCAAATGTGGTTTGGTTGTTAGTTTTGCCTATGTGGCATTTAATTAATTAAATATTTTATTTTTTTAGTTGTAAAAAAAGAAAGAGAAAATAAAATCTTTAATGAGATTTGCTAAAAAAGAGGGGAGAGAATAATATCTTTAACTGAATTTGCTGATTAGGATGGGAAGACATCCTCTTGGTGAACCTCTAGAACAAAAGGATAAACTAGAGGATGTCTTCCCAACTACCTGACATATCATCTTCACATTAGATGAGCACATTTGCATTGGAGATGGTTTTAAGAATAAATTTGATGTGCTTCCTACATGGCCCACCACTTTTACGCAGACCATGTTTGCATTGGAGAGGCTCTAATGTCTAAAATCTAAATAATTGGGGCCATTTTAGTAATCTTATAAACCTTATAAATTAGAGGCTTGTTATATAGCCCAATAATCATCGCCCCATCTGAACCGTTGATTTATATTTTTTGAATGGTCCACAATGTCCAGCATAAAGTAAGTTATTAGCTAACTCGGTTTTTAACGGCTCGGCTTGATTCATTGGGAACATAAGAGTCAGGGCAGTACACTGACTCTTGATCGTGTATTCTTCATCTTTCTTCTCTCTCTACCCCATTTTCATCCTTCTTCTCTCTCTACCCATGTAATTATAGTTATGCAGATAACAATTTGAAGTAGATATTTAAAAAAAAAACAAAAAACAAAAAATGCAAACATACAATTTAAAGAATTTACAGGGCTTCGTCTAACAATTTGAAGTAAATATTTAAAAAAATAATAATAATAATAATAATAACCGATTTTTGGCATTTTTAAAGAAAGGAAAAAAAAATGACGCCATTTACAGGGCTTGATTCGGGTAGATTTTTGAAGAAGGAGAAGAAGAAGGGGTACCAAATCTAGGGTTACAAGAAAGAAAGGAAAAAAAAAAAAAAAAACAGCGCCTACCCTGATTCCGACGAATTTTTGAAGAAGAAAGGGGTAGAGAGAGAAAAGGGGATATAGAGAGAAGAAGGATGCCGAATCTAGGTTACAGTTCAAGGGGGGAAAAAACGCACCAGATTTAAAGAAGAAGAAAAGTTCCACCACGTGATCTCCGGCGACCTCGTGCTCGTCTTCGTCCTCGTCCTCCAGATCTGAAGAAAAAGCCACACAAATCAATGGTTATTTTGGATCGAGAGAGAGAAAAAAAAAAATAGAGCTCGATTTTAAAGGAGTACGAAAAATACCTCCGGTGACCCTTTGTGCGTCGAGGTTTAAATCCTCTTCTATCACTTTAGTGGCTGGGTTTTGCTACAGGGCACCGTTTTATAACATCTTCATAACATCAATTAATGCCTGACAGAATTCTGACCGGTTTAGGTATTAAAAAATCCAATTGTCAAATGTTAGATAAAACCGGTCCGAATACCTCCCCAGACCCGATTCTCTTATCATAATTTTGCTCAAAAACCCCATTTTTGAATGATAAATACCAAAAAACCTACAAATATTTACAAATATCCAAAAGTCTAATTTTATTTATTGTATTTACCGTTTTCTCTTTAATTTTTATCTAAATATCTATTTACCCAACTTTGACTAAACGTGTGGGTTTTTTCATTTTTATAATCACTAGTTTACCCTTCCTAAATTAACTCATGCTTTCACTCATATATTCTCTCTTCCCTGATTTACGTTAGATTCAATTTTTGTTTGAAAATTTGGTTTCCTTTTTTATCTCAAACTATTGTTAGTTGTCAAAATCGAAATCTTTCAAATCTTAGAGGATTATTTGCTAGATCTTCAACAATATCTTATTTTTTAAATAGTTTTTATTCTTCTTTGTTGTTTATTTTTTGTTCTTCAACAGAGTTTCTTCCAGATTTTTGTTGAAGACGAAGAAATTTTTTTATTGTAGTTTCCTCAAAGAAAGAGTAAGGATTCCAGATTTATCTTTTTTTTATTGATCATTTTTGCTCTTCTTCAAATATAAATTTGCAAAGTAGTTGTAAACTATTATAATTTTTTTCTTTTTTATTTTTGCAATTCTATATGAATCGTTAAATTAAATTGTTTACGCAATTATTTGTGCATAATTTGGCAGCTTATTTTTTTTTTCACTTCTATGTTTTTTTTTCATGTAAGCTTGTTTCGAATTGCAACTAATGTTTGTGTTTATGTGATTTATGATTTTTTTTGTCTTTATACATTATTGAGTTTCAAACAAATCGAATAAAATTTATTTTTGCAAACAAAATTAGGGAAATAAATTTCATTTTTTCCATTGCAAATTATTTTTTAGTTTTGCAATAAAGGTTTTGTGCATGTCCAAAGTGATTTTTGCACAATTAATTTATTTATCTTTTTAGGATTATTTTGATTTTCTTGATGATCTATTGTTTCAAATATTGTTTTGCTAAAAAACCCAATTTTATGATTTCAGATTATTATTTTTTTGTCTTTATACATTATTGAGTTTCAAACAAATCAAATAAAATTTATTTTTGCAAACAAAATTATGGAAATAAAGTTCATTTTTTCCAATGTAAATTATTTTTTGCTTTTGCAATAAAGGTTTTGTGCATGTGCAAAGTGATTTTTGCATAATTAATTTATTTATCTTTTTAAGATTATTTTGATTTTATTGATGATCCATTGTTTCAAATATTATTTTGCAAAATTTTTTCTAAATGCAGTTTATAATTTTGTAATGGTTTGTGATTTTTTCCTTCTAGAAATCTCAAGGTTTTTCAAAAACTAATTTAATTTAGAGAAATTAGTGGTAGGTGATTTGTAATAATTTTAGAATTTTTAGGGTGAATGGATAAGTTTCCTAAAATAAAATTCATTTAACAATTGGTTAATTTCGTCTTGAAAAGGGTAAAAATGTCTAAGAAAAGTTCTGCATGTGTAATAAGATATTTTGGAGTTTTTAGCTATTATTAAATGTTTGTGGAGTTTTTGGACAAAAATATTCTAGTTTTGGAGGTTTTGGCCAAATCTCGTTCTCTTATTGGACCAGTTTTATATCTCTTTTCTCTTCCCTCCCAATTTTAAGTTTATTTTTTTCATTTCAATTCCAAAACGAGTGCAGAGGAGTTGAGAGGGAAAACCAAAAACCTAACTTGTCGTTGTCGTCGTTGCCGAGAGAGCCGTACCGTGCTTCAACCGGTAAGTCATCTCTCTCTCTCTCTCTCTCTCTCTCAGATCTAAGTGTTTTTTTTCAAATCCCCTAACCTCTTCTTTCATTTCACCATTTTAAGTATTGAGTAGGGAGTGGAGTTGAACAAACATAGGGCTTCAGCAGTGTGCAGCAGGTACCTCCATCGTCGTCGCCGTCTCCGTCGCCGTAACTGTGCTCGCCGGTAAGTCTTCTCTCTCTATCTCTTTTACTCCATCTTTTATCCTGCTATTTATATTGGCTTGATTTATGTGAATTCTGTGAGTGATGGGTCTGGCAAGAGTTTCATTAAACAATTAGACTTTTGTGTATAATACATGTAAAATATGCAGAAAGCAATTAGACTTTGGCTATATAACGTATTTTCGTATTCAAATTTTTTTTTCAATACTAGCTTTTCAAAAAAAAATTGTTTATATAACGTATCCAAAAACAATTTAGTATTTTTATTAGTGCATTTTGTGTTTGTTAGAAATCTTGGTAGATTTGTTGAAGTTTCGGATTCTCATTATTTGTGAAATGGAAGAAATTTCATTTTCTTTTATGATATGTTATCTAGGTATGTGTTTGATTCTGGACCCTCTGTTGATATGTTCTCATTATCAGCTTTTTCTTGAATTCGAAAAGAACAAATTTACAAATCTGGATAAAATGAGATTGGAAATAAGATGAAAAGAGAGATAGATGACTATATTATCACTTTTCGTAACCGTAGGATGACCTAGATCTCTCAATATTTAGGTAATTTTTGGTCAATTAGCTATTGAGGCCAACAATGGACTGTTATTTTTTTTTCTAATATCATTGTAACTTACTTTTTTAAGGTATAGACCAGATGGAGCAGCTTGAAGCAGATTTCTCGTGTTTATGTGAATCAGGTAAATTTTTTCTCGACTCTTTAATTTGTTTTAAACCCTGGGTATTTCAGAAACACGACCACTATGTACTACTTATATGTAAACATACATGTTTTTTTCAATATTACTGTAATTTGTCAAAAATCTGGTGCGAGTTGAGGATGGAGATGTGCTGATGATTTTTGGGTCATGCTCTTTTCTTTTTTTAAGCCCGTATTTTGTACATTTTTATTTCATATTTTGATTTGTCATTTATTTATGGATGTATACATATTATACACTATGTTTTATATTTAAATTGTTATTAGTATATGTAATAATCTAGTCTCTATAGTAGATATGCAATACTTTAGGATTTGAGAAAGGTTCGGTTTTTGTATTTTTACAATTTGAAGGTAAGAAAGTTGTAGCATTGCCCTGTTTGGAAACTCTTTGGAGTTTGGTGCTCATTTTTATATTAACATGAGAGTTTAGTTCTACTTAACTTTAATTTTACTTTGAAATGGGGATGTTTAGATAAATCAGTCAACTCCTCTGACTGAGGTGATCCTGCCACTTTAACAAGCTAGTAGTTGCTTCAAAACTTTAGTCTTAATTAGTTCTGTTCTATATCCTCTAAGCATCCTTGTAACGCCCCAATTTGAAACTCAAACCCAATTTGAAAAATTCGCCAGAGTTTCCCCTGTAATTTCAGGGTTTGCAACCTGTCAAAAACCTGTAGAAGAGATGATTTATCTACAAATAATATTTCTAAATCATTCCAATCATCCACGATAGTCATATCATCTCATCAAGAGTAATCTACCTTACTTCATCAAAATAATAATACATAGTCATCCACTAGGCTGGATTCAAACCACAATTCTAAAATGATGCCTCACTTAATAATATACATAGATAACTTGATTTAAGTGATATAATATACATAAGTGTCTTTATCTTATATACATATCTTAAGAAAATATATACAAAATAAGTAAGATAACATGTTGATTGGTCATGATTGTATCACTCAATAATATTTATACCGCAATCGCACGGTTGTCTATTGAGACAACGGCAAGTACGGGTCGATCCACAGGGATTAAGGAACAAGTAAAATTAATTAAATTAAGGGTTGAAATAAATTGGGATTTTTGGATGATTTAGAACAAGTAAATTAACTAAATAAAAACTTCACAGATTTAGAGAAACTAGGGTATTTGAATCCACCATAACAAATGATAAATTAACTAAATCCATTCCATTAAATTGTTCAAGCTCGAATTAACAAAATACTTTATTTATTAATTCGGATGATAAAAATATTAAGCACAAAATAAAATTCGAAATTTCTAATCTTTATCTAATAATTAGTTCTACAATATTTATTAATCTCTATGATAAGCATAAACCATCAAGGGTGTTAATCCAAGCATGATCTATCAAATCCAACGATGAAAAATAAATATTGAAGAACACAAGTAGAAAATAAAGAAAGATTAAGCACTTTAACACAAAATGGACATGAAATAGATTCAAATTAACTTACAACAAATTAGGCTTCATCTCAACCCTAGTGGAGAGTTAGAACAACATTAAAGATCTCTACAACAAAATCACACTCTCCCCTTTCTCTGATCTGATTTTCATCCAAAGGCCAAGAGGCCTCGCTGGATTTGTGCGTCCCTCTCTTTCTCCCCGTATGTCATCTCCCCTTACTCTCCTTCTCTTTATAAAACTCTAATTCACAATTTAAGGGGACCACGCATGCTAGTGGTAGCGTGTTCCCAAGGCAGTCATTCTCCTCTTTTTCAGACTATGCTCTTATTAAATAAGGAAACCAAGTGAGTGAAATAAGGTTCATTTCCAACCGTGTCTCCCATATACTCCCAGATTAAAAGAATGAAATGCATTATTTTAATTTTTTAATCAACAATTATTTAAAGATTTATTTGTCCCAACATTGCCCATCCACTATCTTTACTTGCTTTTTGTTTGATTTGATTCCGTGTAACAAGGTGCAACTTAGCTAACATACAACATCACTTTCATTGGTCAAAATTTGGGAGCTTGCTTGTATGAATGGGACCCACGCGATTGTAGCACTTTTGATATATTTAAATCTTTTGTGAGAGTTAACCCCAATATTCCTACAAACAACATAAAAACAATTAAAATGATACAAAAATGAGTACTAATTAATATAAATTGAGGGGTAATTATATAACAATTATGTGCTCAACAAATACCCCTAAACTTATATTTTGGTAGTCCTCAAGCAAAACAAACACAAAAGTTCCTAACTACACCACTTTCGCTGGTATTCTCGATTGCATTTAGCAAATGCAATAAGCCTTTAAACCCCTAGATTACCACTAGTGGACGAGTTGTTGTCTCGTGAGGGTTTGCAGTAAATGTACCCACAAAATTTAAACCTTCAAAAATAAGTTCTCAATTCCTTGAAAAATAAACACTGCATACATGAGTTCACCTTTACAATATCATTGATCTAGCATATCAAAGGCACAAGATTTCAGAACATAGCACAACAAGATTCTAGCTTTCAAAAATAAATTTTGGAGTTCAAATCATTACTCAATAGTTAGAGATTCTCAAAACTTTATGACTGGAGTGCAAGTGAAATATGTACTTAGCAAGAATAGTAATCTAGTTCTTCGAAAGTAGAGTTAACACTGATAATCACTAAGAAATTGTCAAACCAACTAAGAATGATTCAAAGCCAAGCTAGCTATCTAGGACTACAAGAGATTTGGATGTTCACCTTAATACCTCATGGGCTTTATCTGTGATATTCCAGTTTACTCGCATTTTGCACCGATGGCTTTCACCCTATTTGCTTTCACATCAAGGTCATTTTCATCACTTTCTTTTCTTTTACACTTTGAATTTTCATTTTGCCGCTAACAATGACTTTACTCTCATTATTTGAATATCTTTTTTTTGTAACTGAGAGAAAAAGTCAAGAGTACAGATAATACAATAATACAACACTTCAGCCCATTTAAACCTTAGCAAGAGGTAGCCCTTTTCAGTACACCCATTCTAATTCACTGGTTGCTTTCCATAACGTGTACAACATCTACTATCCCAGCCAACCAAATGAACAAGCTAGTCAAGGCTCATCAGACTTAGAGGATTCTAACACTCTAGGTGATTATCAGGCTAACAACACAATGTCGAACATAGACACCAAAAATGCAAGTCAAATGGTGCAGATAGTGAAAGTTGTTCCATATCATATGATTATGAAATCTCTACTAGTCGAGTAATAAAACAAACTCACACTAAACACATTCAGTTACTGGAAATCAAGCTAGTATATCTCAAGAAACAAGTGTCTTATCATCTAGACTTAGATATTTTAAGGTACTAGAGATAACAGTAATCATAAATTAGGGTTAATGAGCTTAAAATTTAGAGTTTTTTTTTAATTTTTTTTAAACAGAATTTTTATTCAAATCTGGCAAAAAAGGTATCTGGCCTCACACCCAAACCTAAACTAAACATTGTCCTCAATGTTTCAAAAGATGCATACATTAATAATAACAAATGAGAAAATAAAAAGTAAAGATAAGGAACGAGATTACCAGATAATGATGTTGTTATTCTGATTGTGCTAGAATCCAAATTAACATATTTTTATAAGAAAAAATATTAGATTAGCATAAAAGGGAAGAAGCAGAAAAAAAATGACTCCAACTGAAACAACAAAATAAAATAAGCGTAAAAAAAAAATCTCACAAGCAAAAGAAAAGAAAATTCTACAAACAAATTACTAAAACTATAAAAATCTAATGACTCAAACTCCCCATAAAATAATAACCGAAAAATTTAAAAATCTACCCAGAAAATAATATGTACAAATAATGACAATCTCACAAATCTATAAATATATGATAGTGCAAGTGAGACTATCAAAGTGAAAGAGCCACCCCCAAACCTATGTGTTGCAATAAATTTGTATTTGTTAATCAAAACAAATAATTTTAGAGGTTCTCTTGGGACAGAAATTGGATCAAATAGATCAATTGGTACATACTTAGTTGTGGATAAAATGACAGATTCTAAGGGTTACTTCACAACAGTGGAGACATGAAGGGCAAAATAGTCTAAAAGGATTTTAGAAGAATTTAATTCTAACCTTAGACTAGGAACCCTATGAAATGTTGGTACAAAGTACTCAATTAGAATTACCTCTAAGGTTGATACAAGATCCTCAGGTTGTGAATCAAGTACAAGTTCACACACAAGTGGTGTACCATCACACTCATTCAAAATATTTGCAATCCCTACATTATCATCATCATTATTCAAGTTTTCAGAACAAACATGTTGGAAGAAGGAAATAGTAGGGGTGTGCACTGCCTCTGAGACATAAGACTCAAAAACAATGTTCTCAAAATAAACATGTTCCCCTAACATCATGTTGTCATCATCATTATAACATTGATATGTTACATCATCTAAAGCTATTGTGTCTCTAGTCCACATTTTCTCCTCTGAAATAGGTGAATGATAATCAATATAATCAGAAGTGGAACTAGAAACACTATAGGATAAGTTATGGTCATTGGGTGTAACAATCTCTTTGTTCTCATAATAACATTCATCTCCTTCATTATTTCTCATGTCATGTAACTCTTGTAGAATTCTATCAATGTTTCTACTTGTTTCTCTTAGGACATAAGCATTGCCCACATCCAAAAATTGATTTAGAATTCTACTAGTCTCTTCACTTATGTCACTTTGTGCTTCAATAGACTCTGTGAATTGAGATGTATAACGATGAAGGCAATTGTTACTTTCCTAGAAATATGATGATGATGATGTGGGTGGATCACAATAAAATTGCTCATTGTTCCATTGTGATGATTGATACATCTGTGAATAATCATTGGAATTTCTAAAATATGGCTCAAAACTTTCATAAGGTTGATGAGAATCCCAATAATTATAAACATTGTTATTTTGATACCAACTTCCCATATCTTTTTTTTAAATATTTTTTAGAGAGAAAAAAAACTAGACTAAAAAAAATAAAATAAAAAAAAATAAAAACAGATCTAACTCTCTAATATTTTATTAACAAGATGACTTACTCAAATTAGAGAGTTCTCACTTCAACCTACACAACACAAAAACAACAAATACCCAAGTGTAAAATCTAACAACAACAACAAAAAGTAAATAAAAAATAAAATAAAAATAAAAATAATAAAAATAATCCTAAGTGAATAGTGCTGGAAAGGTACTAATTGACAGTACCTTTTTCGTTTTTTTAATAATAATAACCAAAAAAGTATTAAAATTAAAATAAAACTAATGGCATCAGCATGACATCATGCTGATGTCATCGAAGACAAGTTCTAATGGGTTCGAAAAGAAAAACAAATTTTTTTTATTGTTTAAAATAGTATACAAATTAAAAAAATAGAGGGGACCATCATAGGTATGGTAAAAAGTACCCTAATAAACAAATTCAAAATTTTTTTATTTTTTTTAAAGAACTAAAAATACAAGGACCACCCATCATTACCTAGGTATCTACAATTGTACAAAAAAAAAATACACCTATATTAACAGTACCGATTTTTTTTTTGTTTAAATCAGTGACATAATCCCATACAACTAGTACCGATTTTCTTTCTTTTTTTTATGTTTTGCCCTTTTTTTATTAAGTAGCTAAAATACAAAAAATTACAAAGATGGAAACAGTACCCTTTTTTTTATTTTTTTTTATAAAACTAAAAATTAAAAACTAACTAAACATCATTAAAAAAATAATACTATTTTTTTTAGATCGATGACATCAGCATGACATCATGCTATCATCGGATTTCAATACCTTCAGTTGAATAGTACCGATTTTTTTTAATCTTTTTACTTTTTTTTGATTAAAATTCTTATTATATACTGAAAAAAATAGTACCAATGAACAACATGAATAAATTTTTTTTTTGAAACAGAAAGAAAGTGATTTAAATTAAAATCACCTAAATAAAATTAAAAATACATATTACTGTTAATCTCCGGCAACGACGCCAATTGATTGGTCGTGATTTTATCACTCAATAATATTTATACCGCAATCGCACGGTTGTCTATTGAGACAACGACAAGTACGGGTCGATCCACAGGGATTAAGGAACAAGTAAAATTAATTAAATTAAGGGTTGAAATAAATTGGGATGATTTAGAACAAGTAAATTAACTAAATAAAAACTTCACAGATTTAGAGAAACTAGGGTATTTGAATCTACCATAACAAATGATAAATTAACTAAATTCATTCCATTAAATTGTCCAAACTCGAATTAATAAAATACTTTATTTATTAATTCGGATGATAAAAATATTAAGTACAAAATAAAATTTAAAATTTCTAATATTTATCTAATAATTAGTTCTACAATATTTATTAATCTCTATGATAAGCATAAACCATCAAGGATGTCAATCCAAGCATGATCTATCAAATCCAACGGTGAAAAATAAATATTGAAGAACACAAGTAGAAAATAAAGAAAGATTAAGCATTTTAACACAAAATGGACATCAAATAGATTCAAATTAACTTACAACAAATTAGGCTTCATCTTAACCCTAGTGGAGAGTTAGAACAACATTAAAGATCTCTACAACAAAATCACACTCTCTCATTTCTCTGATCTGATTTTTGTCCAAAGGCCAAGAGGCCTTGTTGGATTTGTGCGTCCCTCTCTTTCTCCCCGTCTGTGATCTCCCCTTGCTCTCCTTCTCTTTATAAAACTCTAATCCATAATTTAAGGGGACCATGCATGCTAGTGGTAGCGTGTTCCTAAGGCAGTCATTCTCCTCTTTTTCAGACTTTATGCTTTTGTTAAATAAAGAAACCACGTGAGTGAAATAAGGTCCATTTCCAATCGTGTCTCCCATATACTCCCAGATTAAAAGAATGAAATGCATTCTTTTAATTTTTTAATCAACAATTATTTAAAGATTTATTTGTCCCAACATTGTCCATCCACTATCTTTACTTGTTTTTTGTTTGATTTGATTCCGTGTAACAAGGTGCAACTTAGCTAACATACAACATCACTTAAAATTTGGGAGCTTGTTTGTATGAATGAGACGCACGCGATTATAGCACTTTTATATATTTAAATCTTTTGTGAGAGTTAACCCTAATATTCCTACAAACAACATAAAAATAATTAAAATGATACAAAAATGAGTACTAATTAATATAAATTGAGGGGTAATTATGTAACCATTATGTGCTCAACACATGCACCTCAAAAAGGCTAAATACAACACCTCAAGTGTAAGAAAGCTATCGTTGACGTACTCCCTATATCATTCTCCTCAAAGGGTAAAGATATAGTCCGACCAATCCTCTCCTGTATCCTCGTTTTCCTCTGTAGTAATATCTCCTGGATCTAAGCAAAAAGCTCAGTAAGAAACTTATAATACTAACAAATAGTCACTAACATAAATTTAAGACAATATAGGTTTTAAAAGAACATCGAGAAATCATAATACAGTAATGTAAAAGTAGTTGGTACATGTTCTACAACATAAACCGATAACCATTCACTTACCCATACAGAAGTAAATATAAACTAACAACATCTCACATCATAATATTGCGTAGTGTAATCATCTTAGAGTGAAGAGGCCACGACTAGATGTTTCAACTTCTAGTCGATGAGCAAAATCGTGTTCTAACTTAACTGATGTGGAACCCCATCGTCAATTCCTGATTTCCGACCTAGCGACTGATTTATTGGTTTTTGTGAGAAGCACGCTGGCTCATGATTTGGGTTCAGGTGGACCCTTGACTATAATTTGCCGATGTAGCTGTTGTCACGGTGGTCAGCCGTTTAACTCGTGCAGACATTTTAATAATCATTAAAATAATCCAGGTGTTATTACGCTCCTCAAGTCTTCGCCTAATCTAGGCAGCATGTAACCTCACCATTTCTAGAATCATACACGTACATATCCAAACAAGGCTTTTCAGAAAGAGAAATAGAATAACCTAGATTTCAATAGTTTTCCTATATCATGAGAGCCCCATTCCTGTTATGAGATAGGAAAACATAATGAAAATATGGAACAAATCATTATTTTTAGGAAGACTTCAATGATTTGCTCGTATAGGCATTACAAGTCCATTTTCGGATCAGCTAAAAATATATATTATAATACTACAAGTTTTAGTAGTAGAAAATACTTTTTCCTATAAAAACTAACATCCATGTACATGTTGTGATCTCCCATCTAATATTATTC